>CM045766.1:153335291-153698349 GCA_025200525.1 Camellia lanceoleosa | reverse complement strand
TTGGATAGATCATTAATGGAACATAGGCTCCCTATAAGGCCTAATTTCCAAGCCATACAAGCAAAAACCAAGAAGAATGAGTCGAAGTGATTGAGAAAGTTAAGGAAGAAATTCTTAGACTCCTCAATGAGCTTTATTAGAGACGGTCAGTACGTTGAATGGCTATCAATATTGTATGCGTAGTAAAGAAGAATGGTAAAATGAGGTATGCATTGATTTTAGAAACTTGAATTTAACAACCCCAAAGGCAGTATCCTATGCCTATAGTGGATTTGTTGGTAGAGCAGTTATTGAGCATTAAGTTTTGTGAATGATGGATGGGCATTCTAGTTATAACCAAATACGTATTGCGAGAGGAGGATATCTACAAAACTGACATTAGGATGTCACGGAATATTGTCACCTTGAATGAGTTAAAAAGCCATTTGGTTTGAAGAATCTTTGGAGCTACATATCAGAGGGCTATGAACACTATCTCTCATGACCTCATTGGAGAGTATTTAGAGTGTTACATCGATGATATTGTAGTGAAGTCCCAATCTATGAAAGAACATTTGTTTCACTTGGAGGCAGTCTTTAAAAGGATGAGAAGGTTCAAGTTGAAACTTAATCCTCTTAAATGTGTTTTTGGCGTATCAGCTGGAAACTTCTTGGATTATGTAGTATACAAGAAGGGAATACAGATTGATCAGAATAAAGCCAAAGCTATCATTGAAACTAGACCTCCATTAAGTAAGAAAGAAGTACAAAAATTCCTTGGACAGGTTAATTTTTTTTGAAGATTCATTTCTAATACTGTAGGGAAAACTAAAGTTTTTTCTTCCTTATTAAGGCAGAAGGATGAAGAGGAGTTTATGTAGACAGTAGAGCATCAAACTGCGTTCGAAGGAATCAAAGCCTACTTGGCCAACCCTCCAGTGCTGATGCCACCAAGGGGTGATAAGCCCTTGAAGTTGTACATAGCTGCAGTAGAGGATTCATCGGGAGTTTTCTTAGGCCAAGACAATGAAGAAGGCAAAGATTAAGCTGTTTATTACCTTAGTAGGTTTTTAAATTCTTGTGAATGTAAATACTCAGCTGTAGAAAAGTTGCTCCGTGCATTGTAATTCGCTGCAATGTAATTAGGATACTATCTTTTGCCTACTATTTGTCTTAGTAATTGCAACCCTGATTTGGTTAAGTATATGTTATCTAAACCTATGTTGAGAAAGAATTGGCAAATGGATACTAGCCTTATCGAATTTGAGTTAGAATATGTTCCCCAAAAAGGCGATAAAGGACAAGTTTTGGCTAATTTTTGTGAGACCATCCATCTCAAGCAAGCCAAGACATCATGGAACTTGGTATGGCTAGTGTTGAACCATGCCAGATGTGGTCCGCTGGATCAAAATCCAATGATTTAGCTGGAATTGGTGTAGTAATTAAGACACCACAAGGAGTAGAAACCACACATGGTTTCAGAGTGGATGAAATTACTTGTTCTACTAATCAAGCTAAATATGAAGCCTTAATAATGGGACTGGAAATACTTATTGGATTACAAGCTCATGCAGTTGACATATTTGGAGATTCTCAATTGGTAATTAACCAAGTGAAAGGGATTTTCAAATGTCAAAGTATAAGTATGTTTCCATACTATGTTGTTGCATTACATACCTTTCTCAATTTAGGATAGCAAATGTAACTCATGTCCCAAGATTCTTGAATAATAAAGCTAATGATGTGGCTCAGAAAGTTTCGAATTTCAAGAGAAGGGATAATACTCAAAGGGACATAAGCCAAACAACATATCAGAAATTAATACCGCCCTTAAATAAAAGGAATGTGGTCTTGGAAGTCAATCATAATGACTTACAAGAACAAGATTGGAGGCATCCAATAATATAGTATCTGGCTAGCCCATCTTCGAACGCCAACAAAAAAATTAAATTACAGTCTATGCAATACATAATGTATGGTAATGCTCTCTACAAAAGGGGGGGGGGAGATGGGTTATTGTTGGAATGTTTAGGCCCAAAGGAAACATTGACAGCTATGGCTGAAGTTCATGAAAGCATCTGTGTTGCTCATCAGCCTGGTGTGAAAATGAGATGGCTGCTTCGAAGGCACTCCTACTATTGGCCAACTATCTTTAAAGACTGCATAGAATATGCAAGAGGTTGCTAGGTATGCCAAAAGCATGGCACAATAAGGCATGTGCCCATAACTGACTTGTATGCAGTTGTGAAGCCTTGGCCATTTAGAGGATGGGCCATGGATATGATGGGGAAAATACACCCATCCTCTTCGAAGCATCATTGTTTCATTCTGGTGGCCACTGATTACTTCACTAAGTGGGTCGAAGCTAAGCCATACAAGGCTGTAGACCAGACTGAGGTCATTGGATTCATTAAGGATTTAATCCATAGATTTGGTATCCCACAGACTATAATTGTTGATAATGGGACTGTATTCGATAGAAAAATGGTAAAGTCTTTTGTGGCAGAGTTTGGAATTAGCCTTGTTAATTCCATCCCCTATTATGCACAGGCCAATGGTGAAATTTGAATCATCAATAAGTCTTTGAAAAAGGAATCTGAAAGTTGTGGAAAACAGTCCTAGGGATTGGCATAACTTATTGTTGGATATGTTGTGGGCTTATAGAACTTCTCCAAGGTCAAGCACAGGAATCACTTCTTATGCCTTAGTATATGGGCATGATGTAGTGCTACCTGTAGAAATTAATGTTAAATCCTTGCGGGTGAGATGCCAAGACCGGTTAGATCTTGAGCAATACTATCAGAGTATGTGCCTGGAGTCAGAAAGCATAGATGAAGCTAGAATTCTGGCATTAAATAGCATTCTTTTCCAAAAGAATAAAGTAGCCAAAAACTATAATAAGAAAGTTAAACACATTGGCTTTGATGAAGGTGATTTGGTATGGAAGACAATACTCCCAATAGGGATTAAAGCCATAAGTTTGGCAAAAGGTCACCTAACTGGGAAGGACCATATCAAGTTCATAGAGTCCTGTCTTTTGGAGCATACCATTTGAGAAATTTGAATGGATATGTACATCACAAAAAGATTAATGGCAGATATTTGAAGTCTTATTTTCTAACCATATGGAAAACACAAGGAATAGAATAAGCGTTGAGTAAAGAACATAAGAATATTCAAATAATAAATAAAATTTGCTTTTCATAAAGAGTTGAATACATTACGCCATAAATTGCCCCAAAAGTCGATATAATGTCTCGGTTGTTCTTTTACAATGGATGTTCTATTCTTAAATGATGAGAAGAACAAGCTGGATGGTACATGGTCATTTCTGATTTGATTGGCCAATCCTTGATTAGTGTCTGTAATTTGGTGACAGTTCGATCTAAAGCCTGGTTAACCACGGATAGCTCCTCTTCAAGTTGAGCTTTCTTCTCCAATAATTCAGTTCGAAATTAGGAGACAGAGAAATGTTGTTCCTTTAACCCTGATACTTCAGTATGTATTTTGGAAACAAAGCTCGATCTTTTCACCAATTTCTCTCTCTGACCTTGGCGACATGGCAAATGTTGATGTAAAAATCAATGGTAGCTGCCGTCTGAGACAAATGACCTGAGACAGCCATGCCGGATTGTTCAACAATCTTGCAGCACTGGAGGAAGCCATTTCTTATTATAGGCCTCTGTAAGGATTCAAAAGGGATCCTCGAAAAGGATGTCAGTAGCTCCAGACAGCTGTCTAAGTCTATTGCAGGCAAGGAAGTCTTACTGCTGGTGGAAGAGCTCTCAAAATTTTTTAGCAGAGAATCAGCTAAACTAATGGCTCAGTCTCATTGCTAGCCATTGGAGAGGTGGAAGGTATGTCGAAGAGACTAGCTAGTCTAGCTTCGAAGATGTCTACCTCATCTGTGGACATGAAAGGTGCAGAAAGAGCTTTGGTGGAAGGAAGAAAAGACTGCATATGAATTGGAGAAGTGGGTGGAGCATCTTCAACAATCTCTATAGTTCTAGCCACCAATAGGTCAAGGGAAGAGAAATTTGGAACTAGGCGGTAATAGACCATGAGTTGGAGAGCTACGATTACCCTCTATAGGGGAATCGGCCACTATCAAAGATGAAATAGCAATTTGGAATTTCTTTTGGAAGAGGAGGAGAAACATGGCTCGAGGAAGAATCAAATTGAGTAAAATCAAAGGATGAGTTAAGAGAGGGAGGAAAAGCAGGGGTTGGTAGGTCGGGATAATCTAGTCAATGGAGGTTCTAATGGGGATAATCCTAATAGATGGCGAGATATCAAAACGATGAGGGCTATCATCCCACCTCTGAATTGAAAGAAATTACAGGCAGACTTCCAAAAGCAAAGGGCAGCAGGTATTAACCAAAGGTCCTCTGAGATAGTGAACTGGATAGTTGGAGGCGTCGAAAAGGCGAGCTCTTGAAGGTCGAGTCTTATTAGGGACAACAGTCATACCATACTTGCCACTCTGGTCTCATCGTAGGCCAGCATCGGTGGGGGCGGTTCATCCTCCAGTTACCCCAGTCAAGATCACTTTTGTGAAGGAGACAATAGTCTTCTAGACATGGATATGAAGCTGGAAGCTTAGTAAGAATCTCCTTGAATATGGACCCAAGCACATAGTCTTGCTGCTCATGACGACGAGGAAAGGAGATGTGTCCGTCAATGGCGTGTTTCTCACCAACCTTGTACTTCTCACATTCTGCGTCAATGATCCTTTTCAGGGTTCTGAGATGGGCTCGCCGCGCTCTGTTGGTATTTTCAATGAAGAAGAAGCCATTGATAGGAAGCTTTTAGGAGGGCGAAGTTGGGAAAGAGAGTAGAGAAGTGGAAGGTTGGTAGAGATAAAGAGTTTGTGTGATAGACAAATAGGTGAATTCGGAGCACGAAATAAAAGGGTTTTAAAACTTTTGTGCCTGAAAATATACCTGGTCGTGTGACATGGACGAAATTCACAAAAAGTACTAAAAATACGGATGCGAAAGGTTTCCCTTAATGTTGATAGTTTTGGAGGGAAACATATCTCAAATACTAATATCAGCTTCGAAATATAGCATTTGGCTTTGAAGCCAAATTTTGGCGCCGAGATCCGATAACAAATAGCTTTAAAGGCAAGGAGCCGACTTCGAAGCACATCCCACACCTAAGGATGCAAGAAAGCTCAAGTATTTGTATACCTCAACAGGGTTGAAAGCCTGTTTTAGGGTTTCTTAGTGAGAATAAATCCTTCAAAGCAAAACTTGAGATCCCTTAAGGATGGAAATTGTTGTTCGAGTATCAAAACCAATAGTTGGTTTGAAGATTCTTTGGATTAAAGCAGTACAACCCTCGAGGGGCTTCCATATTTTTGAAAGTATGAAGTTGTTGAAGCAACAATGGTCAATTTAAAAGCGATTGATCGTACTAACCATAACCATATGTTGGATATGATTAAGACAAGCTTTAAGGGCAAGATTGCTAAATTGAAACCTTGATTCATCGATAAAAGTTGTTAATGTATTCCATGAATTGGAAAAATTCATGTTGGTTTTCGATGTTTCATTTAAGGCGATTGAATCCAGTTGAAGGATAAGATTGTTGAGTTGAAGCCCTAAATTTGCTTATAAAGACAAACAGAGATAAAGTCAAACCATGCCAAACAGAGAGAAAAGTCTTAGCTATATTGAAACAAAAGCAATTACATCAAAAGGCCCTCATTGGGTACAAATTTGAGTTCATAAAAGTAAGGAATAGAATAAATAACAAGATCATGGAATTTGGTCTAGCTATGGTCAATAAATTTATGTTCTTTTTATTCTATCCTCTATTTTCTCTAGGCTTGGCTGCTGAAGTTGATGAGCTCTTACTTGATAAAAGAGTTCTTTAGCCTTTATTTCGAACGATGATTCTTTTAACCCTTGTTCCAGCTCATCCATATCCAAGTCATCGATCTGTGAGTCTTTATTCTTGAAGTCATCGTATTCTTGATGAGGTTCTCTGCCGTACTAGGTATGAACTTGAAGGGATGAAAGTTAGTTCAAAAGATTGGGTGGTGGCCCGAAGTCGGTGCCAATGGAGAAGCAACGGGAGTTGGTCCAAAAACATTTGGAGTTCTGCTTGGGCGAGGGGGTTGAGGACGTGACCTCGAGTCATAATATCACAAGCCCATCGAAGGTTCTTGAGAGGAACATTGTCTTCAAGAACATTGAAAGGCAAGTGAGAAAAGGCCGCAAGCAAAAGTTGGGCTTGCTTTCGCTGAGCTGGAGTAGGGGAAGGTGGAGGCTTATAAGGAGGAAAGATCTTGTCCACAGAAAGGGTAAGCCTCAGTCTCTCTATCCAGCAGGGATTTTGCGGAGGATGAGGTATAGAGGCTTCCATTTCGAAAGGAGGAGGAAGGGGATTAACACAATCAAGCCAGTTAGAAGAGCAAAGCCTCACCTTCTGGGCTAAGAACAATGGGTTATACCCTTGTGCCTCTTCTGGGCGTCGGGTAGCTTGTACATCTTTGTAGGCATGGAGGATGTGTACCATGCTACAAGCAGATTGTTCTCTAAACTGCATCGGCGGTCGATGGGCATGTAAGGATAAACCACCGAACTTCGAGCATCAGAAGGGAATTCTAAAGGATCAGTGAACTCGACAAAGTGATGATTAACTCGCTCCCTTAACTCACATGCCTCAAGTTCCAACCAGCTTCTCCAACCAGAAGCCCTAGAGGAAGAAGAAGCCACAGCCTCATCCCATGCAAAAGATTGTGGATTAGAAGAAGAGCTTCCAATGTCCATTTTTGCAAAATTTTGGGTTAGAGAATTATGAGTAGCGAGTGCGTAATCCAAAGGTTGATAGTTTGCAAAAGCTTCCATGACATGAATATAGAAAGGTGGGTAAAGGTGGCTAATCAATGTATGAAGGTTCTTTCAAGGAAAACGGCATCATCGAGATGACTCTTTGTATACTCGATCAATAGAAGAAGCTGGTTTGGCCATAAAAGATGTATCGATCTGTTGAATACTAAGGTGGTGGGGATGTTCAAAAGATTAAAGAGAATTTAATGCAAATGATGAATAGCGGTTGCATTTACGGAAGAATGCAAAGCCCATGCGTTCTAAGGCGTGGATAAAGACCTTGATCACTAATATCACCAAGTATTGGGTATATTAGTGCGGGGGTAATATTGGCTACATATTTTGTATAAGCCAATTATAATTCAATGCGTGGCGAGAATAAAGAACTCTGGGAAGACTATTCAAGTTTTCAATCGTGATCGTACACATAGCAATTAGTATTGGTTCTTCTGAGATCTGAGTAGCATTGGATCGACAAGAGATGCAAAGTGATGTGGCTTCAGCGGTTACTCATATTCAAATTCAAAATTAGGAGGAAGCCTAGCGCAAATGATGGCATAGTGGAGCTAATTATAAGGCAACATGATCGTGATCATGGAGGAAGCGATTGGCGGTTGGAAGTGCGATTCGATGGTCATCCTTGAAAAGTATAAATAGCGAGAAGGCCCCGAAAAAAGGCCGGACTCAAATCCAAAAAACCAGTTTTATTCTACTTTATTTCCTTTCCATCTTTACATTTCCTGTTCTTTACATTTCTGTACTTTAAAAATCCTGCACTACACTTCGTTCATAGGAGTAGTTTCAAGTAGATTGTTGTTGTAAACCTCTACGAGGCTGAATTGGATCATTGTAAGTTTTTCATTTTAATAAAATGCTTCAATTGTTCTTCATTTGATTGTTGTTTGCTTAATTCTCCTAAATCAAGCTACTAGTAAAGTCCTCTTCATTGAAATTTGAAAGAACTAAAACACAATCGTCGATAATTCGTTGGCAATTAATTTTATGTAAGGATGATTGATCATTGCTGGCTTGCTCACAATTACAATAATAACCTTCGACAGCCAACAATCCAACATATAGTAATAAATGTTTTGATTGAAAATAAAAAAACCACAAAGTATTAACTCATTTTGCCCATAATTTCTATATAAAATTTTATTTGTATGTCAACCACTAAAAAGAAAGAAAAGACATACCATGTATTAAATGAGACTTTCCTAGCAACATCTTTATGGAATATATTAGGAAAAAATCAAAAAATAAAAATTACAAATCGATCAGATCTAGACCACAACCTTACGAATTGATTTGGTTTGATTTTCTCAATAAATGGTTCTTGATTATTAAAATAAGTAACTCGTACTTGACAATTCAATTTGTAACTTTACAGTTATGGTCCTGATTTGAAATGGAACTGATCTGTTTAAATATGTACACACATGTATAGATATGTATATAATTTGTTATTTATCTTAAACACTCATAAATTGGATTTTTTCAATTATTTTTTCCGAATCATATTTTTACCTTTTTTTCTAAGTCTAGGACACAAGTGAGTGAATTTGGTATGCATTTATGATTGTGGGCTCATTGCTTTGTGCCTAAAATTGAGAGGAAAAAAAAATAAGAAATGAGATTATGTATAACATTGCTCATTTGTTATTCCATTTAGGTAAATTCAATTGCCTTCACTTGCCAAAAATATTTAAAAGAAAAATTCAATTACATTCAACCTATATATTTTTGTGTATTTCATTGCATGCGGATATGCAATGAACAGGTCATTTCGTTTCGTATTACACAAAAAAAAAAAAAAAAAAAACAAAAACAAAAAAAAGGCAAATTAAAGAAATGGTCCCTATAGTTTACTTGTGGTTTCATTTTGGTCCCTGCACTTCTAAATGTATCAATTTTGCCCTTGCAGTTTGGTTTTTGGCTCGAAATGGTCCAATAGATAACAACCGTTAGACTTTTAGACGAAAATCCCACGTGTGCAAGGCACACACAGGACTTGCACAGCCTTTATGTTTCATCATGTTTATCAATGAACAATTTTGACTTTCTTGACTGTTTTTGCAACAATTCAATTTGTTCTCTAATATCATCACTCAAATTTAACTCATTTAATAGATGTTTTATTTAATTTCATTATTTAATTATTTTTATTTTTTAAAATAAATTTATTTAATTGTGTAAAATATAAAATAAAATAAAGTTTTATTTAATCTAGCAAAAAATAATTAAAATATTAAAGATATGTTTAATATTGCTATTACTTAGTAAATAATTGAAAAATGGTAAAATAGTCTTTTGCACATTTATCCTTATCCAGTCCATCCAACCAAACATTAGATTCACTAAAAATAGTCATTTCCAAACATCTAATCCCATGAGAAAACAAACACGGAATACATATCCAATCCAACCAAATAGTCCGGGGGATTCACAGTCATAGGATTCAAGTTCGATGGATTCTAATCCCCTATTTTCTAATTGTTTACTAAGTAATAGTATGACGGTAAAATAGACATTTCACACATTAGTCCCATGGGATACCAATCCCATGGAAATAATCCCACCCCCACCCCCTAGGATTGTTTAGTCCCTCATATGAGAGATATGGAGTCGGTAGAACTCCATGCCCGGTGGACTAAATTATTAATAAAAAATAATTTATTATTAAAATAGACATTTATAAATATATTAATAAAAAATATAGACATTTATAAATTATTTTTTTAGTGTTGTTATTTTAAAATTATAAATTTAATTTTAATTTATAAGGCCATAATTTTTAATTTATTATTTTTTAATAATAAATTAGTTTTTATTAATAATTTAGTCCGCCGGACATGGAGTCCAGCCGGTCTCCATATCCCTCATATGAGGGACTAAACAATCCTAGGGGGTGGGATTATTTCCACGGGATTGGTATCCCATAAGACTAATGTGTGAAAATGTCTATTTTACCATCATACTATTACTTGGTAAACAATTAGAAAATTTTATTTTAGATTAAATAAATTTATTTTAAAAATAAAATAAATAAAATATCAATAAAAATATATGTTATGTTTTCAATTAAAATTTTAAATAAATTTATTTTAAAAAATAATAATAATTATATAATGAAATTAAATAAAACATCTATTAAATGAGTTAAATTTGAGTGATGATATTAGAGAACAAATTAAATTGTTGAAAAAACAATCAATAAAGTCAAAATTGTTCATTGATAAACGTGATGAAACATATAGGCTGTGCAAGTCCCATGCGTGCCTTGCACGTGTGGGGTTTTCGTCCAAAAGTCTAACGACTGTTAACTATTGGACCATTTCGAGCCAAAAACCAATCTGCAGGGGCAAAATTGATACATTTAGAAGTGCAAGAACCAAAATGAAACCACGGGTAAACTATAGGGACCATTTCTATAATTTCCCACAAAAAAAAAAGAAGAAAAGAAATAGCATCAAATTCAACTCCTTATTCAAATCTTCCATCTCATAGCAGGATTTGAACGACGAATAAAGCGAATGAATGGGAGATACTCAGCTGTAATTAATGAAGGTTGATTTAGGAAAACTTGACGCTTTGGCTTCTTGTAATTATAATATATAAGATGAATTATATATACTATAGAGTCACTTATAATATATTTAGTTAAGATATGATATTTTATGAGGTAAGAGGGGAGCAATTATTTTTAACCTTTAGATGAAAGATGAGTTATATCCGACAGTGGAGATATACAATACGATGGGGGTGGTATATAGTCCCTTTTGCATCATATACTATCCAGACTCTATATCCAAAGCAACCAAACACGAGATATAAGGAGGAAAAAAAAAAAAAAACATGTAAACCTCATCTCATATTATATTCGGTCTCACACTAATATCTGACTTTTATATCCGAAAAACAAACATGGCCTATGACCTTGTTTGATTGTCCAGATATAAAATAAAGGATATAATATGCCTTGGAATTTATTTAGTATATGCAATGAATAGGATTTATGGATTGGATAATATATCCCATACTCATGTTTGTTCAGTTTATGATATAGTACTGAATATTTCTTATCCATGTTTGTTTTACAAAAAGAATTATGAGATATAAGCAAGTAACATACATTAATGTCTATTTTGTCCCTATACCCATCAACATGCAATATATATATATATATATATGTCTATTACATCCAATCATTTGCCAATATACATATGTATATTAAATAAAAAATAATCAATTAAGTAATAACATAATCAAAAATTAAATAATAATATAAATTTGTTTAAAATATATAAGAAAAATAATTTAAAATCAATTAAGTTTTAACATTTTTAAAATTATTTTTCTAAATTTAATTGTGTATTCTAAATTCTTACAAATAAAAAGTACATATTATAGTTTAATTGGCAAATTTAAAAATAAAATAAAATACATATCATAGTTTATTTGGCCCACTTATTTATTTAAATCTTAAATTGGTAAATATTTTTTGAATTAGAACTTTGAAAATTCAAAACCTTTTAAATTAATATAATTATCAATATATATTTTTTATATTTAAAATTAAAAAATTAAATTAAAACTTTGAGTTTCAAAAAGGAAATAACATTTTGGTTTATATATATTGTTTATGTAAAAAATTCAATTGTAAAAATTTAAAAATAAAATTCATGAACATAATTTTTTTGGTCATGTACAATCAGATTTTTCATATACACAATTAAATTTATGTAAAGTTCATATATACACATAATCAGATTTTTCATTGTAAAAGGGTAAAATTATATTTTTAATTCTTATCCCATTTGATGGTAGTGATGTTACATACACTAATTAATATACACACTAGTATATCAACTAGTGTTATGCCATTATCACTGACAATACCTATTATACAAATTATAAATACCCAAACCCTCTAAAATTATATCACAATTAGTACATTAATTAATATATATATATATAGCATTATTCTCTTACGGGATATGATATAATAGAGGAGAGTTGGTATTGTACATCCACCCATTTTGAGGATATACAATCTAATTACATATAATATCCTCCTCTAAAAAATATTACAAACACAGGATATATTGACCCATACTATATAATCTCCAATCGTACCTTCTATATCTAAGAATCAAGCAGGGCCTAAATTTCTTGAGAGGATCGAAAAGACGCAAAAAAGCGCAATGCCAGCCAAAGAAGATTGACAACCATGGCTACCGAACCTCCCCAAGGAAATCATCAACCCTAATTGATTGGGATGGAGGAAGGTGGAAGAGGCGCAATTGTTAAAAGAGAAGGAACAGAGAAAATGGAGAATGTGACAATCCGTTACTACCACCAATAACGATGATGCCAACAACGACGACAATGATGATGATGATGACTCTGTGTGTATATAGAGAAACTTAGACCCAATCAAACCGATAGTATCAAATTTTTTTCCATTGATATCGATACTAGTCGAGTTCAATATCGAGATCGCTCACCAATCACAATCAATCACCTAATAGTTTTCAAACCTCAACCAATCGTTCACTCCGTTTTGCGTTAATCGCCTCCTGACTATTTCTATTCAGTGAGACCACAACAGAGGATCCAAGATCCTTCCTCGTCTCCCAACTCTCCCGCCGCAAAAGCGGCGGTAGTATCTCTAATGGCGGTGGTGATGCAGCGATCCTAGGCTAAAGGCACTGAAAGCCTAATCCCCTAGTGGTAACCATAGATGGAAAGATATATGCCCCAGCAGGGGTTGTTGATCTCAAAAAGTATAAAAGCAAATTTCGGAATCAAGATCTAGAACCCGTTTTTTAGTACTTACTGGGGCGTTTTAGCAAGCACCAAAAAAGTCAGCTTTTTGACTTTTTGGCTTTTTTAGGTCATATTACCTCTCTATTTTTTTACACTAAAAAAGTCAAAAAGTCACAAAAAAGCCAAAAATTCAACTTTTTACCAACTTTCCAAAACACCACATTGAATGTATAATTGTTGTTGATAATCTTAGATATTACTAAGTATAAAAGTAAATTTGGGAATTGAGAAGAATTTTTTTATTTTTGTGTGTGTGGGGCTAAAATAGTTTTAAAAGACAAAATAAGTTAAAATATTCATTAAAATAAAGTGTCGCATCAAATTTATAATAATTTTTTTTTTTGGTGACAAATATCATATCCAATTACAAAAAATCTAATTCTCTTCTCAAATACAACTATTTTAGCCTATTAAAATAGTCAACTTCCCAAGCACTCACGAAATGTATGATTGTTGTTGATAATCATAGATATTGCTGTTGGGGTTCTTGGTTTCATTCTGTTGATGTTGTTGATAGTAAGGGTTGGTTTGGCATTGGCTAATATTGTCAATTTTTTGTGTTGGGATTTTTTAGCCTCGTTTGGTTTTTATTTTGGGGTTTTTTTTTTTACTTTTGTAAGAGAAAAAGTGTAATGATTATGGATAAAAAGTAATATTTTGTCTTATTGACTTTTGTAGTTAATTTTGTCTTTTGTGATTATTTGGCATAAAAGGAATTGTTTGGGTAGTTTGATTTGAAATTTAGGGACAAAATTCTTTAAGGAAGGTTGTAGTGATCCTGGTTTCGACCCTTCTTTCATGTTTTGCCACTTATTTGGGCGGTCGGGATCGAGCTTCGATCATTTCATGAGGGTCGAAGGGCGCCCTTGGTGGATCTAAGCGGCACTGGAACCGTCGAACGCCAAACAAAAAAGTGCAAAATGCATTCGAAGTTGCTTGTTCGCTCGAGCGGCCGTTTATGTGCTCGAGCGGAGAATGTTTGGTTCCAAAAGTTTGACCAGTCTGCAAAAGTACTAGGAAGATGTATTTGATGCTCGAGCAGGGTTTTCCATGCTCGAGCAAACCATGTTATATCAGTTTGTGAATCTGATATTTCAGATTACTTTTGTATATATCTCTCTAAAAACATTTTCTCTCCCTTCTCTTTACATCTCCCTATGCCAAATTGGATCAGAACCTTGATTTCTCAAGATCCATTAGAGTTCTGCCATAGGTTCTTCGTCAAAGTTGGTTAACTTCTCAAGGGCTTCATTGTGTGCGGTGAAGATCGAGTTTCGACACTGTTGATTTTGAGGGTTTCATCTCATTTCTTTTCAACACTTGAGGTAGGGATTTTCTTAGAATTATATATATATATTTTCAAGATCTAGATGATTTTTGAAATCATCCTTCGATAGCTTTGAATATTGATTGTTAATTCAAGAAGTTTAGCGATTTTGAAAGTGAGTTTGTCTTTTATTCTTTTAAAATGATCTTATAGGTTTTGATCTTCATTGATTGAAGAAAATATGATTTTGGAAAGATTTCTTCGAATATTTGAGTTGTATAGTTTTGGCGAGAAACCTAGAATTTGGAGATTTTTTAAAGAGACTGAAAATCCATGAATAATATTGTTATATTTATTTTGTATGTCAAAATAAATGGATGTTTGGAAATTTTCTTATTTATATTTATATAAATGATGAATGAATATGAGAATTGTTGTTCATTTTGAAAATTATTATTCAAAATGTTGAAATAGTCTTGAAATGACTAATTGTTGAGGATACTTGAGAAAAGGGAATTGTGTTATTCCTTAGATGATGAATTGGAATAAAAGTATTTATATTCATCTTGTGTTATTGGCATATCAATTCATTTAATTACATTAAACTTTGAAAGTTGATTTGAAAACTTGCATTGAGAAAAGAATGTTGAGAAACAAGTTTCCATGAATTAGTTTTGGGGTAAATACGGTGGTAAGTCTTGACAGGTGGTGTAGATGAAATTGAATAGGTGTCGAGCCTTCCAGTTAATACTGGTAAAAATGACAAATTATAGGTGTCGAGCCTTCCAGTCAATGCTGGTAAAAATGTCAAATTGGTAGTATTTGTATAGTCTACTTGCAGACACCAACCTAGGGATTACCAGAGTTGTATTTATCGCTCTTGAAATGAATTGTTAAGTTTTGAAGAACTAAAATTGCATGACATCATTGAGCATGATGGTTTTCAAAGATGAAGATGTGATTTTCTTTCAAAAGGGCATAGCATGACATGTGCATTTCATCTCTTGAGACTTGTACAAAATGTATATACTTTGTTAAGGATTTCCTACTGGGCTTTATGCTCACCCTACGGGATTTTTGTGCAGGAAAAGATGTGGTAATGCCGCCTAACTAGAGGTGATGAAATGTGTGTTGAGAGTACAAGATTCTCATTTTGCTGTGACTCTGTGTGTAAGCCAAGATTTTGTATGTGTGTGGATTTGAATAACCATTTTGTGTAACAGGGCTCAAGCCTTGAAACTTATAAACCCCTTGGGAGTATTTATTTGTTTATTTACTTGTTGTTGGATTAATTTATTATTGCATGAAGAGCTATTGTATAATGTAATGTAATTTTGGAGATTTATATTCGATTTTCTTTGAAAGAGCCGTGATTGTTGTATTATCATTTGGGCTAAAAATTTGGAGCGTTACAGGTAACAACAAAAAGGAAATGTGTATATCATTTTCTATGTAGAACATATCAACAATAGACATAAGGGTATAATATTCTAACAAATAATATAAATCGGGAAAAAAAGAATCTCATGGAATAAAAATATAAATACATGAGACTAACTAGGTTATAATTTGCCTTGGTGGACTTATGGGGTTAGAGCACCTTTAAATGAGATTTATCAATAAAAAAACCTAAATTTTCCTTTGCTTAATTTGATAAATCTCATAGCTTTTTCTACTTTAAAAAATTTGGGACAAATTATACTTTGCACCTGTATATTTTACATCTAATCTCACTTTACCCCTTGATTTTTTAATTGTCTCAATCGATTCTTAGATTTTGAGTTAAGTAGCAATTTGCTCTATTTACATAATACTGTTTCAAAAACTAATAGACCCTTGTACATTTTGTCAAAATTCCATTTTAATTTTTAGCATTCTTGCGCTTTTGTTAAAATCTCACTTCAACCCTTACAGTTTAATTTTTTCGTCAATTTTTGAAACAATATTATTCAACTGAATCTAATTGTAACTTGACTCGAAATGTAAAAAATTAACTAAGACAACTAAAAGTTCAAGGAGCAAAAGACTTAGCATAAAGTACAAGGATACTTAGGCCTTATTTGGCAAATGGTGATTTTAGTCAAAAAGATATCAAAAAAATCAAAAAGTGAATAACTTATACAAAAAAAATCAAAGGTTCCCTTTTATCTCTGCTTTTTGCATATCTTTTTGTAAAAAACTAAAAAATCATTCCAAACATACTAATTTTTTAACATCATATTTTAGCTAAAAGTTAAAAAGTTACTAAAAAAACCTGTTCCCAAATGAAGCCTTAGTTCTAAAAAAAAAATACAAAGGTACAAAGTTGTAATTTGTCCCAAAAAAAAAAAAAAAAAATCAAAAGATACAAAAGCACCCCACCCCAATTTTAAATAATATATATATATATAATTTATTTACACTATTTCAGTCTAATAAATTCTAAAAAGTATAAAATGTGAAAATAAAATAAAATTTATAAAACGGTGGTACTTCATATACCAATTAGTGTACTAACTAGTATACAAGTAGGGGTTTGGAGTGGCTACTGTGCCCCCCTTGCAGTGAAATGAACCCATTTTGGGACCCATTTCGATAATTCGAACCGTTTACATTTTAGAATATATCAAGTAGAACTTGTCTGCAAAAAATCAAATTAATCGGATATCATTTACCCATTCATCCACTCACATTTGTATCTACAAAAATAAATAATAATTATGATTTAAAGTATTAAAATGAATACAAATGTGAGTGGATGAATAGATAAACGATATGCGATTAACTTGATTTTTTACAGACATGTTATACGATGTATTCTAAAATATGAATGGTTCGAATTATCGAAATGGGCCCATTTTGCTGCACAACAGTGACTGTTGTGCTCTTGGCACAACAGTCACCCCAAATTCACCAACTAGTGTTATGACATTATTACTGACTCCATTTATTATATAAATTACAAATATTCAAAACCTCTAAAATAATATCACATCATCTATTAATCTACTAATTGATACATATAACATTATTCTTTATAAAAAGTTCATATAAAGTGCATCCAACAGTCTGACTTGCAATAAAATAAAGAGCACTGATACATCCCTTTAATTTTGAAACTCTAATTAAGCTCTAATGATGTAGTAGAGAATAAAAATAAATAACAATAACAGTGGGGTCCACTCCAATTAAAGCTCATTAAAGCTCCTTTATTAGAGCTCTCAATCATTTTTCTAAAATAAATTAAAGCACAATTAACTATTTCGAAAGGTGTGTGTTCTTTTCTTATTTATGTCGGTTTTCTACATGATGGTTCAATCATCATAAGAACAACCCCCAAAATACAAAGCTTGTTAGCTTAGCTAGTGCGAGGATTGAGCGATAATACAATTTTGTATAATTATTTGGATCACCATTTCCTAAATAGAAACCATCTGGTCTCACTATCGGACACAAAGCCACGGCTCACGTGGTCGATGACCCTATTCATCCAAGGTATCGGAGAAAACATCAAAGCTTTGAATTTTGCCATTCGGTAAACCCGAGAAGAAGAGAGTAGTTCGAATAAATTTTCCTTAAAACTCCAATGGAAGTCTTGACCGTTGTTCACCAATTGCTTCCCGGATCGTTGTCTCTCGATTTGCAATGAATCTTCAATGGGCTGGATTATGCAGGACTTCACTAGTTATATGAACACGAAAGCTTCATTATGCGCAACAACAACATGATGATGTGAGCAAAGAAAGTAATAAGAGGGTAGGAAGAAGAGAATCATGGCTCATCATCAACATCATCATCATCATATGCTATGCCTCATTCTACAAACTAAACAAGTATTTTGAGTTGTTATTGTTGTTTCCCTCTTGCCTATGTGTGTATAAATAGTACTTGTCTGTGTGTTGAGTAAATGTATTTGCATTTACACTTCACTAAGGCCTCGTTTGGGAACAGACTGCTTTTGGTAATTTTTTATTTTTTAGTTAAAATATGATGTAAAAAAAAAAAACTAATATGTTTGGGATGACTTTTATTTTTTATGAAAAGATGTGCAAAAAGCAGAGAGAAAAAGAGAATCTTTGACTTTTTGATATAAGTTATTGGCTTTTTGATTTTTTTAATAACCTTTTGACTTTTAGGCTAAAAAGTAATGTTGTCAAACGATACCTAAATATAATTAATTGTGAGCATTTAAAAAAGTTAATGAGTGGTTTGAGATGATCTAAATAAGTGCAATTTTTGACTTTTTATGAAGTATAGGTTGAGTATGGGTTGGATTTAAAATGATGTGGTAGAGATGTGATGTGATTTAAATAAGATGATATGACTTAAATAAGATAGTGACTTTTTGACCTTTTAGATTATGACAAATAAAGCTATCTACTTTCCAAATCGGGTAATGCTAACGATACCAAGTTTTCTACCAAATCTTCTAAAGTTAAGCAATTTATTAAGCAAACAATTAATTGGTCCATTTTGCAAGAAATGAAAGTGAGTATATGTGTCGTATTATAAAAGAATCACCATCTCTCCTTTTGGAAAGAAGTCTCTCTTCATTTACATTGATAATATTAGCATTAGGGTAAGTCAATATGACGCAATCTTCTCACAAAAGGTGGAATCTACATGTGTGGGACTCACCCCTTAAGGGTTGGATCACATTTAATGTTTGGTTTTTATGTTTCTAACATTCTTGTACCATTATTACATTATTTTTATAAAAAAAAAAATGCTTGGGACCATTAATTTGGCACTCTTAATTCACTTCTAATGACGTAGAATGGACCATGTGAAGGCTGAGCCGCACTCCTCTTTCTATCTCTCTTTGTTCTCTTCATTTTCCACCTCATTAGGAATCAAAATAGAAATGCTATATTAGGATGTGGTATAGCGGTCCCGGTTTCCTTTTACTTTATTTCTTGTATCCGTACTTAGACTCCGTGGAATTGGTTGTTGTATATATCTTGTTTACGCCCTTTCTCTCTCTACATTTGAGTCTTGGGTTGTGTAGGGAAGGTTTGGAACAGGTTGGTTGAGCTTAGGAACCAAGTCTAGTTGCCCAGATTTTGGCTTGTCCGCTTGAGTGGGGATTTGGGCGCTCGAGCGGAGAATGCGCCCATCCAGTATTTCCTGTGTAGTGTTGGGCCTCGGCGAAATTGGCCGCTCGGCGGAGTTTGTGTGCCGCTCGGCGAGGTTGGTCGCTCGAGAGGAACTGTCTGCAAAAATCTTGGGAGTGTGCATCAAGCTTCTTCAGCGAGGATTGGCTCGGCGGCGATCTGTGAGTGTCGCTCGAGTGGAGGTTTGGCCGCTCGGCAGGCGGCTGGGTTAAACTCCGTGTTTTGACATTTTAAATCACTTTTTCACATTCTCTTCTCTCATACTTTTCCAAAAACACCATTGTTGAGCTTCTCACTCTAGAACTCTACCTTCTCTTTAGTTATTGATCTAGTAGGAGTGATGTGCTCATCTTTGGCCTTTACATAAAAGTTGTTGGTCGCCGAGGGCTACCTTTTGATCCCTAAAACTTGTGATTTGGAGCAACGTTGTCTTCCTTATCTTCTTCTTTGGGTGTCATCTTTTGAGGTAGGGGTTCCTACTCACTATTATGGGTTTTGAAATAGATTATTGGGCATTTCGTGAAATGGCTTGATTTTGAGCTCTAGAGTTTTAAAGTGTATAAAAGAGGTTTTGTTATTTTGGATTCTAAAATGTGTATTTTGGGTTTCAAATAGTGGTATTGTCGGTGGTTGATAAAATGTAGACCATTGGGTCGTTATTGGAAAAATGGGGAGGAATGCCCTAATTTGTATATATATTAATTGGCATAATTAATTTGGAAAGGGTATGGATTTATGGAAATGAGTTATAAATACTGCAATTGGCTCATTATATGGTGAAATGGTGGAGTTGGATTTGTTAATCACTCACTTTAGAAAACATTGATATTTTATCTGTTGGAGTTTTGTTTATCTGTTTAGTAATAATTGCTTGGGCTACCGGTAGAGGGTAGTTTTGATTGTTGTAGATAATGCATGATGATTAGGCAAACTAAAACTAATCAGTTGGAGTGCGTCATGGAGTATGGCGGTTGATAGAATACATTAACGTTATGTATTGATTGATTGTGTATATGACTTATATGTATATACATTGTGTGTGTGGGAGGAAGAGGAGATAGGGGATGTACTCCACGGTTTAGGGGAAGATAGGGAATGGACCTCTAAACTGGATGATGTTTGGGAGGAGATAGTGGATGGACTCCACTGATACAGCTCATATACTTGTCAGTTAATATGGTGATATAGCTCATATGCATATCTATGGAAGTGTTATATAGCTCATATGTATCTATCTGTTGAAATGTGGATCTGACTTGTATGCTTATATGTTGGGATGTTAATATAGCTAATGCGCTTATCTAATGTAGAGCGGAAATGTTTAATATGAGTCCTGTCTCATGTAAGTTATTGGCGAGTTACGAGCCGCTATTGTGAATTGAGAATTGTATAAGAAATGGAAAATGAGATAAAACATGGACACGGTTGTCATGTAATGGAAATGGAGTTATAAATTGATCTTTGTGAGTTAAACATTTATCAATTGCTGATGTCTTAGTTATTGCTCATATTGTGTTTAGCATATCTCTCTTGGCGTTAGCTCACCCTATATGGGACATCATTTTCGAACGGTAGCATGCTTAGGTATTCTTGAGCATCGAGTTCTTGAGGCGGGGCCTTCTTTCTTGAAGAGGAATTTTTCGGTCTAACGGACGAATTTATTGGGGATCGAAAAAGAGCCACTTAAGGGTGACAGTGGTTGGAACAAATGGAGAAGACATTGAGATGCTTGGCATTGAGGATGGGACTCTAAAGGTGACCTTGGCATCCTTCTAGTGAAGGAGATCTTGGTCAATGGTGGAAGTATGAGAAGGCCCGTGTTGGTGGTGCATGGGGGGCTTTTGTAGAGGCTTTCCAGGGGAGGTTTTTATCTGCAGCTGCTAGGGAGAAGCTGAGGGATCAGTTTAGCCGGCTTAAGCAACAGTGTTTGTCAGTGGCCGAATTTGAGGCTACTTTTACTAGCTTGTCCAGGTTTGCACTTGAGCTAGTGGCGTCCGAGGAACGCCGTTGCTATGAGTTTGAGCGGAAGTTGAGACGGGGCCTCAAGTTGAGAGTTGGTGGGTCTTACATCATGAGTATAGACATCTGGTGGATCTTTTGCTCATATGGAAATTATGATGCAGGAGGAGGATGATGAGAAGCAGCAAGGTTCCAAGAGGAGCCAAGAGGGCCAGGGTGATGGTAGGAGACAGAAGGGTTTTAACCCCCAGCAGTCTCAAGGTGGTTTGGCTAGATCAACTTTTCCGGTACCAAGTGCAGGCTCCGGGAGAGGTAGTCAGGGAGGTTTGACTTGTTTTGCATGTGGCCAGCTGGGTCACAAGTCTTGATTGCCCTTGAAGAGAGGGGTCGTGGCTTCCTCTTGACTAGACCTCGGGGCGAGTCGGCAGGGCGACCTTTGTCTTACTATCAGTGTGGACAGCCTGGGCACCTGAAGAGGTTTTGCCCACAGTTGAGTGCCACCGGGGGCGTCTGGTTCTAAGCGAGCAGAGTTATCCCGATTCGGTCTGCGAGCCTCGAGGCCAACCGAAAGCGTCTTCCGATCTGTGCATCAGTCATTTGCTCCTAGAGGTGGCGGTGGATCGAGGGCCCTCTGGGGCATGTGTATCTTGTTACCGCAAGAAGCCCTAATACAGCTCCATCGGTAGTGAGAGGTACCTTTACGTTTTACCTTTCGGTTGCTAGTGTATTGATTGATACGGGTGCGTCTCATTCTTTTGTATCTGCTGCATTTGCATCTGTGTTGGAGTTGGAGTTAGCACTATTAGCATCTCCTATATGTGTCGTGTCGCCTATTGGGGGTGAGTTGATTTTGAAACACGGATGTAGGGGTTGTGATATAGAGGTCGACGATCATAGGCTTCCGTTTCCTTTTGTAGTTATGCCCATGAAGGGCTTTGATGTTATTTTGGGTATGGACTGGTTGTCGTCATATCGGGCAGTTATTGATTGCTACCGCTTGGTCACTTGTTGTACCATGAGGGGGGAGTGTTTCCATTTCTTGGGGGACCGGGTTGGTAGTGTTGCACCACCGGGGTATAATCTGCGAGGGCGGAGTGAGCTTAGTGGTCTACTTGCTAGCTTTTTGAGTGGTGAGTGTGATGAGACCTAGATTGTTTTACCGAGGGTGGTTTGTGAGTATTTGGATGTCTTTCCCGAGGATCTCGTTGGTTTGCCACCTCACCGTGAGATTGAATTCTCCATTGATTTGGTGCCCGGTACGGCGCCGATTTCTATGGCACCTTATCATTTTGCCCCAGTCGAGTTGAGTGAGTTAAATAAGTACCCTCAGCTCCAGGAGTTGCTGGATAAGGGATTTGTCCGCCCTAGTGTTTCGCCGTGGGGAGCACCGACCCTCTTTGCTAAGAAGAAAGATGGTGCCTTAAGACTTTGTATCGACTACCGGAAGTTGAATCGGGCTACAGTCAAGAATAAGTACCCTATGCCTCGTATAGATGATCTGTTCGACCAGTTGAAGGGTTCTCGTTGTTTCTCTAAGATAGACTTGAGATCGGGTTACCACCAGTTGAGGGTCAGGGAGGAGGATATTCGAAGCGGCATTAGTATCTTGATATGGCCATTATGAGTTTACGGTGATACCATTTGGGCTCACCAATGCACCGGCGATCTTTATGGACTTGATGAGCCGGATCTTCAGAATTCTTGGATTTTGTGGTCATCTTCGTGGGCGACATCTGATTTATTCACCTTTAGAGGAGGAGCACGAGGCACACTTGAGAGTAGTGCTTGAGTTACTTAGAGTCCATAAATTTGTATGCCAAATTTGGGAAGTGTGAGTTTTGGCTAGAGGAAGTTAAGTTCTTAGGCCATGTGGTTTCAGGAAAGGGGTGTCTGTTGATACATCCAAGGCGGCGATGCAAGATTGGGCCTGACCTAAGAGTGTGTTTGAGATCCTGATTTTAAGTTAGTGGGTACTACCGTCGGTTTGTGAAGGATTTCTCGAGTTAGCTTCACGTTGACTAAATGACTTCGGAAGGGAGTCAAATTTGTATGGAGTGAGACTTGTGAAAAGTCGTTCCAGGAATTGAAAGTTAGATTGACTACTACTCCAGTCTTGATTATTCCGGAGAGAGGGTTGGGTTATGTGGTTTATTGTGATGCCCCACGGGAGGGTTTGGGTTGTGTGTTGATGCAAGGAGGGAAAGTGGTAGCTTATGGCTCACGTCTGTTGAAAATTCATGAGAAGAATTACCCTACCCATGACCTAGAGTTAGCAGCAGTGATCTTTGCCTTGAAAATCTGGAGGCACTACCTTTATGGTGAGAGATTCGAGGTGTCCTCGGATCATAAGAGTCTGAAATATCTGTTTTCACAGAAGGACTTGAACTTGAGGCAGAGAAGGTGGATGGAGTTTATTGAGGATTACGATTTCGAGTTGCATTATCATCGAGGGAAGGCCAATGTTGTGGCCGATGCCCTTAGCAGAAAATCCATAGGTGATGTAGCCTGTATAGCCATCCGGGAGTCGGGAATGTTGGGGGCACTTGGGGAGTTCGATTTACATCTGAACAAATCTATTGAGGCTGCGGCCTTGTTCTCTGTTGTTGCGCAGCCTACACTTGTGACTCGAGTGTTAGAGGCACAGAGAGGTGACCTTGAGATAGAGTCCCTCCGAGAGAAGATCTCTAATGGGAAAGTTGAGAAGGGTTTGACGGTGTATCCCGACGAGTGTGAGATCTGAGACCATTTGTTTGTCTTGGGAGTCTTCCGGAGAGGAAGTACTCCGAGCGTCCCATCATTCGCGCCTTGCGGTGGATCGGGGGGGTACTAAGATGTAGCGGGATTTGGATCACCAATTTTGGTGGAGGGGTATGAAGAGAGACGTGGCAGTTTTCGTGTCTAAATGCCTTATTTGTCGACAAGTGAAATTTGAGCATCGAGGCAATGGGTTTGTTACAACCCTTGCCTATTGCCAAGTGGAAGTGGGAGCATGTCACTATGGACTTTGTTGTAGGTCTTAGAGGACTCGGCGGGTAGTGATGCAATTTGGGTGGTGTGAGACGGTTGACTAAGGCGGCGCACTTCATTCCTATCTTGGCGTGAGAGATTCGGTAGATCATCTTGCCGACTTGTATATTCGGGACATAGTGAGGTTGCACGGGTCCCGGTGGCGATCGTCTCGAGATAGAGATCCTCGTTTACTACTAGGTTGTGGCGAGTTTGCGAGTGCCTTGGGCACTAAGTTGACTTTAATCTGGCTTATCATCCATGATGACGGGCATCCGGCGTACTATTGAGATCCTTGAGGATATACTTCGAGGTTGCGTCCTTGACTTTAGTGGGGCGTGTAAGAGACACTTGCCCTTGGTGGAGTTAGCCTACAACAACAGTTTTCGATCTAACATCGGTATAGCCTTTGTTTGAGGCCTTGTATGGCCGACCTTGTAGATCGATTTGTTGGGCGAGGTGGGTGGCACCTTTGTTGGGTCGAGTTGGTGAGATAGGCAGCGGAGAAAGTTGAGCTTATTCGTAGGAGGCTTGTTACAGCCCAGAGTCGTCAGAAATCCTATGCTGACTGTAGGAGGAGACCTTTGGTGTTTGAGGTAGGTGATCATGTTTTCTTGAAAATATCACCTAGGCGAGGTTTGATGAGGTTTGGGAAGAGTGGGAAGTTATCCCCTCGGTTTATCGGTCCCTTTGAGATCCTTGAAAGGATTGGGGAAGTTGCTTACCACTTGGCTTTGCCACCACAGTTGTCTGGGGTGCATGATGTGTTTCATGTTAGTATGCTTCGAAAGTATGAGCCAGATCCGTCCCACGTGTTAGATTGGACTGACTTAGAGGTAGATGAGGATGCCTCATATGAGGAGAGACCAGTTTGGGTCTTGGATAGGCGGGATCAAGTCTTGCGTGGCAAGACCATTTCTTTGGTAAAGGTTTTGTGGAAACATCACGAGTGGAGGAGGCCACTTGGGAGCGTGAGTTGGAGGTCAGAGAAATATCCAGACCTATTTGTGGATGTTTGAACATGTGTTATATATTGTTGTATTGTTGAACTTTAAGATCATTAAATATGTCTTAAGTTGTAAAACATTGTGAATGTTTTGGTTATGGAAATATTGTAGAATTTGCCTTGATATGGAAGTTGATTGTAATATTGCATATATTGGCTATATTATAGAACTGGAGATGTATCATGAAAATTTATTATGATATGGGATTATGAACCATGTGCGTTGAAAATGGTTGAAAAGGAAGGGAAGTACATGTTGAAATGTAATTGTTGTGAAATGCCTCTTGATAAGAGATGAAATGGCCAATAATAGGTCAAGTTGTTTAATGTTGGATTGTAACATTGTTTAAAATGGAGAAAAACCTGCTTTCGAAAACTTATCCTTAATTTCGGGGACGAAATTCTTTAAGGGGGGAAGGTTATAGCGGTCCCGGTTTCCCTTTACTTTATTTGTTGTATCCGGACTTAGACTCCGTGGAATTGGTTGTTGTGTATATCTTGTTTACGCCCTTTATCTCTCTACATTTGAGTCTTGGATTGTGTAGGGAAGGTTTGGAACAGGTTGGTTGAGCTTAGGAACCAAGTCTAGTTGCCCAGATTTTGGCTTGTCCGCTCGAGCGGGGATTTGGGCGCTCGAGCAGAGAATACACCCATCCAGTATTTCCTGTGTAGTGTTGGACGCTCGAGCGGGGAATTGGCTGCTCGAGCGGGGAGTTGGTCACTCGAGAGGGGAACCTGTCTGCAAAAGTACTGGGAGTGTGCATTCGACGCTCGAGCGGGGGATTGGCCGCTCGAGCGGTAGTCTATGAGTGCCGCTCGAGCGGGGCCTAGGTTAAAGCTCCGTGTTTTGACATTTTAAATCACTTTTTCACATTCTCTTCTCTCTCATACTTTTCCAAAAACACCATTGTTGAGCTTCTCACTCTAGAACTCTACCTTCTCTCTAGGTATTGATCTAGTAGGAGTGATTTGCTCATCTTTGGCCTTTACAAAAAAGTTGTTGATCGTCGAGGGCTACCTTTTGATCCGTAAAACTTGTGATTTGGAGCAACTTTGTTTTCGTCATCTTCTCCTTTGGGTGTCATCTTTTGAGGTAGGGGTTCCTACTCACTATTATGGGTTTTGACATAGATTATTGGGCATTTCGTGAAATGGCTTGATTTTGAGCTCTAGAGTTTTAAAGTGTATAAAAGAGGTTTTGTTATTTTGGATTCTAAAATGTGTATTTTGGGTTTCAAATAGTGGTATTGTCGGTGGTTGATAAAATGTAGACCATTGGGTCGTTATTGGAAAAATGGGGAGGAATGCCCTAATTTGTATATATATTAATTGGCATAATTAATTTGGAAAGGGTATGGATTTATGGAAATGAGTTATAAATACTGCAATTGGCTCATTATATGGTGAAATGGTGGAGTTGGATTTGTTAATCACTCACTTTAGAAAACATTGATATTTTATCTGTTGGAGTTTTGTTATCTGTTTAGAAATAATTGCTTGGGCTACCGGTGGAGGGTAGCTTTGATTGTTGTAGATAATGCATGATGATTAGGCAAACTAAAACTAATCAGTTGGGTGCGTCATGGAGTATGGCGGTTGATAGAATACATTAATGTTATGAATTGATTGATTGTGTATATGACTTATATGTATATACATTGTGTGTGTGGGAGGAGGAGGAGATAGGGGATGTACTCCACGGTTTAGGGGAAAATGGGGGATGGACCTCTAAACCGGATGATGTTTGGGAGGAGATAGAGGATGGACTCCACTGATTCAGCTCATATACTTGTCAGTTAATGTGTTGATATAGCTCATATGCATATCTATGGAAGTGTGATATAGCTCATATGCTTATCTGTTGAAATGTGGATACAGCTTGTATGCTTATCTGTTGGGATGTTAATGTAGCTAGTGCGCTTATCTAATGTAGAACGGGAAATGTTTAATATGAGTCACTGTCTCATGTAAGTTATTGGCCAGGTTCTGAGCCGCTATTGTGAATTGAGGATTGTATAAGAAATGGAAAATGAGATGAAACATGGACACGGTTGTCATGTAATGGAAATGGAGTTATAAATTGATCTTTGTGAGTTAAACATTTATCAATTGCTGATGTCTTAGTTATTGCTCATATTGTGTTTAGCATATCTCTACTAGGCGTTGGCTCACCCTATATGGGACATCATTTTCAGGCACAGGTAGCATGCCACCTCCAAGGACATAGCTTGGATGGATGTGGAAGTTGAAGACTCTTCTTTTGATTATTTTGTTGTATTACATGTACATCAAGCCATGGGCTTATTTTGTATAGAGTTAGTACTCTTCTTTTGTGAAACCAAGTGTTAACTTGGAAAGCTGTAAGCCTATAGGGCACTTGGTTTTGTTGTTAACATGTAATACCGTTGTAAGAATTACTCTGATGAATGAAAATGTATTGATTTCTTTATGCTATTGCCTGTCTAATATGACAGGATTTATGTATTGTTTTGAGGGCGTTACATGTGGCATGTTTCTATTTTTTTATTCAATTTAAATTAATTTCTATAGATAAATGTATACACGTCAAATATACAGATGCATAAGTATTTTATCCATGCTTAAGAATGGTAAATTTTATCCAAAAACTAGCTATTACGTGAAAGAAGTCCCATGTATCATATAATCCATACCAAATTACGTTCTTTGTAGATGCAGTAGGGTCGGCCCTGAGTTTTCAAGGGCCCAAGGCGAAACCAAAAAAGGGGCTTATGTTCATAAATACAAAAATCACACTGTTTAGCATCACTACTGTCAATTGATACCAAAATATATATATATCAAAATGTATTCATTCCAGAGTATCAAAAAAAAAAAAAAATTACTAAAAGGTATAATTCAAATCAACAAAACAAACTAATTAATCAACAAATCTAATTAATGAAATGTTTTAGCGGCTTGAAGCAAACATAAAATGATTTTTTTTTTTTTTTGATCGGCAAAGACAAATTCCATTAAAAACATGAAATTTACACAAGGAAATAAAACACAATGAGAGAGATTTGAAGAGTAAATACTCACTCTCCTACTACTGCTACTCGCGTTCTTACAACCAACCCCTAAGCCTCACGATTTTAAATTTTAAAATACAACAAATATATATATATATATATATAAAATAAAATAAACTACACACTTGAGCCCCCACCTAAAACACAACTGCACACTGCTGCACTGATACACTCTTGAAACACGCCACGTCTGACTCAAACACTAGTGATTTCACATTGTGTTAAATTGAAGAGTGGAATAATAATTTTGCTTCACCAGCAATGTGAAACAAACATAAATGAAAAGGAAACATAACTATATAATCAATTTTTCACACAAAACACACAATCCACTTACTATCTGATATCTGATAGTATATAAATTATGGAACACAATTTAATGAAACAAAATTAGGACAAAAAAATTAGAGAAACTTTATTCAATTAAAATATGATAAAGCCATAGGGTAAAATTATTTATTCTATCTATTAAAATCTGATAGTTTATGAGAGAGAAAAATTAGCGCAAAATTATTTATTCCATTATTTGGGCCAACTATACTTTTATATGTTTTAATTTATTTTTTTCAATTGAGCCTAACCACATTTACGATGAAATTTTTTTTTTTTTTAATTGGGCACAACAAATTTTTTGAAACCTAAATTAATAAAAATAAATTGGGTCTATTTAAATTTCAAATATACTCTTGATGAATTTGGAACCTTGTTTTTGGGCCAAATTTTGAGACCTAAGACACAAGCCTTAATGAGCTTAGACCAAAGCCGGCCCTACAATGTAGCTACATCATATAACATAATATTGAACAATATACTAAGGTAAATATAAAAACACTTAGAAACGCCACATTTGCTTTACAAAACCAGTTTTTGGTAGCACATTAAAATTTCTAAACGACCTAAAAAAAATATATTAATCATTATATTATGTCATTGGCATGGTTTCACAAATAGAAACAAAATTCAAATTATTCGAATATTAAAGATGGATGCACCTTCAAATACGGAATGTTAATTTTATAAACCATAGGTGTATTTTGTCCTAAATTTAAAGCTGACTTCAAAATTTAGAAATGTTAATATTAATATTTGATTATTTAATTAATTAAATTTGCAAATCATAACTCAGTGATGAAATGTTGTTGTAAAAATCCAATTCAGGCCGGTCTGTAAGCTGACTAGGTTTCTTATATCAATAAATTTGGATGCACATGAGATCAAACACAGATGGGACAAAAATATTTCATAAGAGGTGACGCTCACATAATATGAGACTCACATGTGGTATTCATTCCTTACGAGAAATCTGTGTTTGATATTTGGATTCCTAACATTGTTCTTCTATTTTTGGGTCTCAAAGGTCTACTCGAACTAGATGGATGAAATTCAACATAATCAACACGGATAAGAATAAAATAAATACATGAGTATATATTGGACCTATTTGATGTAATTTTTTTTTATTTTTAGAAATTGACTTTTTTAATAATTTTTTGACTTTTACAAAAGACATAAAAAATAAATTAAATGGATTAACTTTTGAGAAATTTTCAAATCATTGGTAACCTCACAAAATATTTACAAATTTATGAAAAAGTTATCATTTTAATTATTAAAGTTGATAAAGTTCACCACTAATTTAAAAATATTTTTGAAAGCATACAATGATTTGTAATTTTTTCTTGGATTAATTACCTAAAAGTCCTATCTATATATTTGAGTGTAGCTTAGGTCTGTCAAAAGTTTTTGAACAAATAAGTCCCATTCTGAGTAAAAAGATGTTTTGCCCTTTAATCCCAAAAGCGAGAATGTTCTCAATTTATAATTATCAAAACTAAGAAATTTCTCAATTTTTTTCTAGTATGAAGAGACTATTATCGAGCCGAGACTATTATCAAAACTAAGAAACTTATAATTATCAATTTTGAGAAAATTTTCAATTTTTTCATGATTAAAATTGAGAATATTATAAAGCGAGAAGGTTCTCAATTTCAAAAACCCTAGATCTCTCTCTTTCTCTCTCTTTAATGGCGTGGCATCTGTGAACTCAATGAAAACCGAGACCTCACATTCAATGGACTCCTCATATTCGAGACGAGTCTCAGACGCCCGGCTCTCGTCCTTATCTTCGGTGGACTCTCATAAGCAACAACCACAGATCCACCTAATTCTTCACCCAACCCTCCGAGACTTTGAATTTCAGGTGGTGACGAGGCAGATTGGCGGCGATGGGGAGGGTTTGATCTGTTCAGAGACAGACCAAAAACAACCTCAACCTCACGTGGGGGCCACTCGCAAATTTTAGTTCTTCATCTTCATCAGCAGCGATGGCGACACTCTGGATCTGAGTAGGGGAAGGAGGCAGTGGTTTTGGTGGCGAAGCTAGATTTCTAGCAATGGAGCTCCGTCAAGGACGTCAATGGAGGACTTGAGGACGGAAGAGAGAGGGAAGACAACATCGAGACAGGTTGCCTGGAGTTTGTTGGAAGGGTAAATTGGTCTATTAAAAATTAATGGGACTTAAAGGAGCAAATAATTTTATCTAGGACTTAATGGATTATAAGTTCACAAAATGGGACTTGTATGTAAATGGCCCTTAAAATTATGTTTTGTTATAAAAAAAAAAAAAATGACACAGTTCTAATACTTCACTATTTTAGAATAAAAATATATAAATTTTAAAAACTTATCATATTGGTTTTTGAAAGGGAAATAATTAAAGAAATTTTAAAAACTTAATGAGTAAGAAAGAATCATTGTAATATGTAAAACTGTTAAAATTACGGTTAAACCAGCAAATCATTCAAACCAAAAACGGTTTAGCTTAATCAGTTAGGTCAAAATACTAACCAGCTTACACAAAAATTAATTACTTAAAACTTTAAAATTTTATTTTATTAAAATATAAGCGTCACTAAATATGAAAAGAAATCTATTAATTTAAATTTAAATTGACACAATATAAATTTAAAATTATAATAATCCATCTCATAATTCATAAGTTTTAAATACAAATTTAAAATTATCATAATTATCTCATAATTTTTTGTATTAAGGAGCAGTAAGAATGACATTGAGATTATCGATACATCTATATATTTTATAAAAGAATACTTTTAAGGAGAGATTTTATGAGAGTTGTAAAATCCGATACAAAATTATTTTTAAAATCAAAACCTCTATGTGGGATTGTAAAATAAAAGTTAAATGGAAGCTAGCCAATTGAGATTTTCTTAATTGTTTAAAATTAAGAAATCAAAAAAATTAATATGAGATATTGATCATAAGGCTTCTCACTAAAAATCTCCTTTTACTTATATAAATGGGAGCATAAGATTTACTTTATGTAAGTGAAACAATTCACTTTTTCCTTCTTTTCTCGATGTGAGATTATAAAATAAAAGTTAAATGGAAGCTAGCCAATGGTATTTTTTTAATTGTTTAAAAGTTAAAAATTGTTTAGGCGGGAAGTTTATTTTGAATCAAGCAATCTTAGTGGTTTAATCTTTAATTAGGTCAATCTTTAATTTATTTCAAATCAAACAAATTCAACTAATATATTTTGATAAAACCGCTAAAGTCACAGTTAAACCAGCGAATCAATCAAATCGAAAATGGTTCACCCTATAGGTTAGATCAAAGGACCAACCAACTTATATAAAATTAATTAGTTTAAACTGTCTTGAAGTAAAACATATACAACACTATAATATTAAATGAGAGCATAAGTTTATATAGTAAAACAACTCATTTTTTCCCCCTTTTCCTGATGTGAGATTGTAAAATAAAAATTAACAGTTGTTTGGATGGGAAGTTCATTTCTAATCAAGCAATCTCAGTTATTCAATTTTTAATAAGGTCAATCTTAGTTTGTTTCAAATCAAACAAATCTAAGTAATATATTTAGATAAAATCACGGTTAAACCAGTGAATCAGTTAAATCGAAAACGATTCAGCCTAATCGGCTAAGTCAAAAGACCAACTCATTTACAACAAAACTAATTAATTAAAACTTTTAAATTTTATTTTTAAATTTAAACTATCTTGAACTGAAACATGCACAATATTATAATATTAAATGGGAGTATAAGATTCACTTTATATAAGTGAAATAACTCACTTTTTCTTTATTTTCTTGATGTGGGATTGTTAAAGTTAAATATTATGAAAGTTTCAAAATCTCATACAAAATTATTTTTAAAATCAAAATCTCTATGCGGGATTGTAAAATAAAAGTTACATTGAAGCTAACCAGTGGAGATTTTCTTAATTTTAAACAATTAAGAAAATAAAAAAAAAATTAGTATTGATTATAGGGTTTCTCACTAAAAATCTCTTTTTGCTTGTATAAATGGAAGCATAAAATTCATTTTATATAAGTGAAATAATTCACTTTTCCTTCTTTTCCCGATGTGGGATTGTAAAATAAAAGTTAAATGAAAGCTAGCCAATGAAGATTTTCTTAATTGTTTAAAATTAAGAAAATTCAATAATTTATATAAATTAGAGTATAAGATTCACTTTATATAAATGAAACAATTCACTTTTTTTTTTTTTTCCTATGTGAGATTATAAAATAAAAGGCAAATGGAAGCTAGCCAATGGAGATTTTTTTAATTGTTTAAAATTAAGAAAATTTAATAATTTTAGAATGAGGGTTGGAACTTTTAGAAAGCTTCTCCCTCAAAACCCCCTTTATATGATTCACTTTATATAAGTGAAACAACTCACTTTTTCTTTCTTTTCTCGTTGTGATATTGTAATTATTTTAAAGTTAAATATTATGAGAGTTTCAAAATCTCATACAAAATTATTTTTAAAATCAAAGCGTCTATGTGAGATTGTAAAATAAAAGTTAAATGGAAGCTAGCCAATAAAAATTTTCTTAATAGTTTAAAATTAAGAAAATCAAAAAAATGAGTATAAGATATTGATTACAGAGCTTCTCACTAAAAGCTCCCTTTTGCTTATATAAATGGAAGCATAAGATTCACTTTATATAAGTGAAACAATTCAATTTTTCTTTCCTTTTTCGATATGAGATTGTAAAATAAAAGGTAAATGAAAATTAGCCAATAGAAATTTTCTTAATTTTTTAAAATTAAGAAAGTTCAATAATTTTAGAATAAGGGTTTTGGGCTCCTAGAAGGCTTCTAACTAAAAATCCTTTTCCTTAGATAATAACTAGTATAATACATGTGCTATGCACGGGTTAAAATAAATAATTAAAAATTATTTTTAAAATTAAATTATAACAAAAACTTTATTTATAACATAAAATAAAATTTATTTAACATTAATTAGTTCCCATATAATAATTATATTTACGATAAAATATAAATATATTTCGTCTTGATGAATTTCATAATTTTAGTTTTTCAATTTACCAATTATCTCATATCTATTATGTAAAATCAATTACCTTATCAATAAATCAAATTGAAGAATAAATAAAAAATAGAAAGAAAAAAAAAGAGTATCAGTGAACCCAATCTTCAACCCACTCCTCAAATAAGATTTCGATGATTTCGATCCTGCTAAGCTGCTAGGTATAACCTCTAAAACAGTCTCATTAAATATTAGTTAATTATATTTACTAATATTTTAGAGTTTAGACCAATTGAACATTTTGCAAACCCTATAGCCATTTTCTTAATTTGAACTCCATATAGATCATTTTGAATTTTTATATTTTTTAATTGTTTTATATTAAAAAAATTTAGAACTAATATATTAAACAAATAAATTAAACTGAATATGTATATAAAACAATTTAACTCTAGCCCATAGGCCTAAGTTTTTTTATTGTGTATTTGATTGAAAATGTGTTAGACCATTTTGATAGCTAGTACCTAAATCTCAATATTTATTCAATAGGTAACTTGAGCCATAATGATTATTTGGCTTATAGTTAGCATGGTTCAAAAAGGTAATGCATATACTATATGTAAATTTATAATTTTTTTTTTCTCGTTTGTTAATAAATTTATGCATAATCCACATTTCAAATAAGAATTTTTAAAATTTTTAAGAGTTAATCACAAACTTTAAAAAAAAAATAGACATGATACATTATAAATATGTATGAAATAACTTTATTAATAAACCATTTTTATTAAAAAATTATATACTTCATCAAATAGTTCTTCTAGCATTTGAAAATTCAATATTTATGAATAAATTTAATATTTTTCAAATACTCTAAGCATTTTTCACATTTACAATTTATGAATAAATTTATGTAATTTAAAAAATTCATACTTTATTAAAACTTTTAGCATTACAAAATAAATAATTAAGTTTTATCAAATATGCTTTAAATCTAATCATCAACCTATTTTTTTAAACAAAATTTTCTCATTCAAAATTTTGGCAAATATTTATTTAAGAAAACCATCCACATGTTATTGCATCATGTTCACAGTCATTATTAAGTTTATGTAAGTCCCTAATCTAAATGCACCTTGTATTTTTTAAATTTTGTTTAATGCTTGGCATGACCCATAAAATTGTTATAAATTATAAGTAAAATTTTAAATTATTAACTTAAAATAAGCTGTAAATTTATTTGGTGCAATATAACTTTTGATAATCTATATAACATTTTTATTGTGTAATAGTTGTTTTTACATGGTTTTAAATAAAATATTTTGATATGCAAACGACAATACCAGTGGTCTTTAATTATGATATTATTATATTAGTTATGATTTATTGTGATATTAGTTATGAAAATATTTTGTTTATGGTTCATAATATCATTATTTTTTTAGTTATGACTCCATATCACTGAATTATGACATTTGTGAAAATCAAATTTACAAATTTCATAACTGGCACATAGCATATACCTTTCGAGAGTGTGTCTCATAATAATACCGTAACTAAGAATGTTTTAAATCATAATTAAAATAATATTATAACTAACATTATAATAAAAAAAATTATAATATATAAGTCATAATTAAATCATAACTATCATTACAATAAATCATAATAAATACTACGAATGCACCAAAGTGGGGCATTTAGAGACATTTTCTAAAAATTAAAGACATTTCTTGTGTGATTAAGGTTTTAACCTATGAAATGCAACCCTGTCCCTATACCTAGAGGTGCACTTTTGGCCCAGCCCAGCCCATCCGGGGTTGGGCCCATGTCGAGCCTTGCGGGCTCTAGCCAAAAACTGGGCTAGGTCGGCCCACGGGCCAGAAAACTAGGCCCAAGTCCAAGCCCAGGCCCAGGGGGTATTCGACCTTTGGGTAGGCCAGTGGGCCGTGCCTCTAGTTGGGCTTGGGCCTAGGCTTGGGCTTTTGGGCGGGCCTAAACAATTTTTTAATTTTTTGCTCTAAAATTTTATTATTTTTCCATTAAAAATAACAAGACCTCGGGCGGACTTTTAGGCGGCCTTGGCCGAGGCGGGCCTGAAATTTGGGCCAAGCAAGCGGGGCTTCAAAACGATGGCCCACGCCTTGGCCCAAAGCCTCGAACTGGACTTGGGCCCGGGCCTAAACGGGCCGTGCCCATCTCGGGCCACGGGCGGGCTCCGAGCCGCTCGCGGACCACGGGCCAAAATTACACCCCTATCTATACCCTAGAGAGAGGACGTCACACTTGCATTTTATTTCGGCGTACGACGGAGACACGTATAGTTCCAAACTTCCAAGTCGTCCCTTCGCTCTTTCGCCAAAGAAAGACAAGCAAGTGAAACTTTTAAAATAAAAAATCATCTCATACCACTCAATTTTAATTCTCAAAGCTTCACTCCGATCATTTTACTCCAAATAACTCTCTCTCTCTCTCTCTCAATGTATATATATGCATGCAATTTGTCTTTTATGATCAAGACGACATTTCTGTGATTCAAACCCTAGAATTCAACCAATTCGAACCGTTTGATTTGCATTTGGTTTAAACTTTTAGAAATTTTGATGAACTTTATTTAAATTTTTATCTAGTATTTATTGTTGCGCTAGATGATTGCATTGTTTCCACATTTTATGATTTTTCATCCTGGGAATTTTCCCTTTTCATGTTATGTTTGGTATTCTCTTCTTAGGCTAAAATAGTTATAAAAAGACAAAATAGGTTTTTTTACAAAACATCACATCCAAACCATAATCATTTCATTTTTTCTCTTACAAAAGTCAAAAAACCCAAAAAGCCTATCCCAAATGAGACTTTTTGGTCCTAGGCTAAAATAGCAAAAAAGCTAAAAAATCAACTCACATCTCAAATGAAGGCTCAATTAATTTTTGCAGAACACTAAGTCTACGGTACACTTTACAATTAAATATATATATATAACTTTATACTTTTTAAGTTATAAATAAAAAAATATTATAATAAAAAAATTTATAAATTATAATTAAAATAAATATTATAATTATAAAAAAATTAATTATAATTAAAAAAATGACATAATTAAAATTGCATATATATGTATATTAGAATTTTCCAGTTTTTGCACATCTTAGTTGATTTTTTTACATATTTTATCATTATAAATTGTCATATTATTTTTTTTTATAAAAGTTAAAAAAATATTAAAATAATAAATTTCTAATGAGAAATTGGGAGTGTTTAGCGTAGATTATAAGAGTGATTATAGCTTATTTTAATTTAGTAATATGTGCTAAATTGTTTGATGCAGTTTTTATTTACAATTTTATAAGTAAAGATAATTTAAATAAATTAAAAAAAATTGATTATTTAGAAGTTAGGAAAATGTATTTATTAACTTTTAACTTTGGGGGTGTTTGGTGCTTTTTCATAAGATTAACTGGCTATTGGTTGTCCCTTTCTATTTCGTGCCTCTCGATCGCTCTCACACACTGCATAGCGTCTCTCTCACCTCTGTCGTCAAACTTCACCTTGACCCTAACTCTAACCCGTGCACATTCTCTTCTCCACTGTCATCACAGAAACTCTAACCCTCAAGCTCTCAGCGTTACTCACTCTCCGGCCACTACAGTGAGTCCACACTCCACATCTAGATCAGGCTCGAGCTCAATCTCAAGCTCTCAGGCAGTGATGGTCTCTCTCCATCTCCGTCGACTACGGTAAGTCCACACTCCACATCCACTGATTGATTCCGTCAAGGCCTTACCTGAAAGAAATCCAGGTTTCATTTTTTCAAAAACACTTTTTAGAAAATTCTACTTTTTTATTTTTCGTGTTTTTTTTTTGTTTTTACTGAATTTTTTAAATTATTTTAAGTAACTTTTTTACTTTTTAGATACACCTGATATAAATATACCTAAAAAGTAAAAAAAATTATAAAAAAATCTTTTAAAAATTCACTAAATACTAAAAATATAAAAAAGATAAGAATTCAATATATTTTTTATATTTTTATGTATTTATTAATTTTTTAAAATATTTTTTTACAAATTTTTTATTTTTTTAAATACATTTAAGTAAGGTGCATCTAAAAAAGTAAAAAAATATATTTAAAATTTTAAAATATTCATTAAAAACAAAAAAAATCTGAAAATCAAAAACTCGATTTTCAAAAAACTTAATTCAAAAATTTAAACCAAGCATATTTTTAAACCCTAGTTTCTTTAGAAGCCAAATTTTTAGAAAGCCTTAATTTTTTTGAAACCCTAAGCCCAATTTTTTTCGTAAAATTTCCCAGACTTGTCCACATGATCATATTAAGCAAGGGCAGTGTATCATTGTTTCTAGATGTTGTTCATGCTTTGATACAATTGTTAATATTTGTTTTGTTTTTGCTAAGGCTGTAGCAATTGTTTTCATTGTCTATTGAAAAATCCAACCATACAGTAGCGCTTGGACTTAACTGATTTCACCCCTTCATTTTAATACTTAATTTGTTATTTTTTGTTAATTATTTTTTATTCCTTTTGAATTGAGAGAAAGAGGTTTCGTATAATTTATTTGGATGATTAATAAGGTTAGTATTGGTGAGAAACACAAATAACACTAAACTTTTTATTTATCACCAAAAATGGTGAAGAAATAAAAATTACTCTTTAAAAAAAAAAATTTAAATACCTAAACTATCCCTCTAAATACAAAACAAATAAAATAAAAAGACGCATCCTCTTTTAGTCATTGTCCATCCGAACAAAAAGGTGAGAAATCATAGTATTTTTTTTATTTTCTCACTTAGGTGAGAAACTCTAATAATTTTCTTTCTATTCTCATCTCCCAATCCAAACGGAGAGTAGAATGTGGCCTTTTTTTTGGTCTTTTCATTTCAAGTTGAAGCACCAGTAGCTCATGATTATAAAAATGTCATTTATTTATAGAAATTATGTTTTGCAAATCATTTTCATTTTAGAATTAGCTTGCTTACAAATTAGATAATAAAAAAAGTAGTGGATAAGTTTTCTTTAGGTGTTGCAGTTTGCCATGTATGGAAGTAGATGAAAGTAGAGGATATTTTTCTTTTATTTATCAAAAAAAATGTTCGGAAGTAGATGAACAACAGAGTCTTTAACTAGAAGAGGAAAAGAAATTAAACAATTAATAATCTAATTGAAGAAGTTATATTTGGAATCATCTCTTGGAGGCAATAACAGAATAATCATGGAAACTGGCAACTTTGCCTATCTTGGAACATATACTTGTTATTTTCATTAAGGGGGTGCGATGAAATGTTTAAATAGTTTAAGTAACCCATTCCTGTTGAATAAAAAAAAAAAAAAAAAAGGATTTTTTTGTTCAATATAGTCCTTTTGTTTTCTATTTGAGATAATCTTATATTTTTCATTTACTGTTTTGGAGTCAATCTAGTAAACATTAAAAAAAGAAAATGAAAAAGATTTAGTTTAAATAATTTTAGTGACCCTATCCAGTTGAATAAAAAATATGTAAAATAGGATTTTGGAGTTAATGTAAGTTGTTTTGTTTTCTATTAGAGATGATCTAAAATTTTCATTTACTATTTTGGAGTCAAATCTAATAAATAAGCATAAAAAAAGGTATAGTATTTTTAAATTGGAGAAATGGGTTTGAGTTTAAATAAAAGGCGAATTAAACTAACAGTTCTTATAGTTTGGGGCTCGTGGCATTTTGGTCCCTAACTTTTCAATTGTGACACATTTGATCCTGAATTTTGAATTTTATTCCAAATAAGGACAATTGAAGATACCATTGCTCAATTTTAAGGACAAAGTCGTCAATTTAATAGAATATAAACTAATTTGAGAAAAATAAATGTCTAAAAAATATTTTTTAAATTTTAAAAATAATTTCTACTCACCAAAGATAAAATAATATAAAATTGATAATTTTTTTAGATATTTATTTATTTATTACGAAATTAATTTTTATTATGTGTTGGGATGATAATCATGTAATTGGTGGTTGTTAGGCTTTTAATGTGTAATCAATATATTTAATATATGAAATATTTTTAATTTGGATTTTTTTATTTAATAGATTGGTTTAACAATGATATAAAAGTTATCGTCATATTTAACTTTTGAAAAAATAGAAACTAATTTAATGAAAATAAAAACATACATTACATGATCATCATCCAAACACATAATAATAATTAATTTGGTAAAACAAAAAAATAAATAAATGTTAATTTTTTTTAAAATCAATTTTACATAATTTTATCTTTAGTGGGTAAAAATAAATTTTAAAAATTGAAAAATATTTTATTTACATTTATTTTTGTCAAATTAGTTTATATTTTATCAAATTGACGACTTTGCTTTTGAAATTGAGTAATGGTATCTTCAATTGTCCTTATTTGAAACAAAATTCAAAATTCAGGATCAAATGTATCACAATTGAAAAGTCATGGACCAAAGTGACACAAGGCCCAAACTATAGGGACCGTTACTGTAATTCGCCCTTAAATAAAACCGTTCATTTGACTCCAAAAATGGAGTCCTCTCAAAAAGAAAGGAAAAAAAAACTTTTCAATCTTTTAATTGACAATTGATGTTGACAAATTGAAGTTCAACATTGTCTAAGAAATCATCTCAACAAAAGCGTCCTTTCGCCTTACTTTTGATTCAATTTATTTCCAACATTGAGCCCATTTTATTTCTTTCCACTACAATGCTATTATTGTCTATAACATTCACTACATACATGTTACAACTTCATAATCATTACTGGCACCTCCAATCGTGCAACACATGAAATGTTTCTAGTTGTGACCGGGTCTCTGGACTATGTATTTTTTCTTCCCAGATAACAGGAATACATAATTTGAGTTGAAATCATCAACCTAATTTGAAGACGTTGGATAAGGAGTCAGGCATATTATTCTTAAAGATGAAGAAGATGATAGCTCTAGGGTTTGGGGTCAGCCAATAAGATTAGTGTTGGGGTTGTGACCCTTGATGGTTTATCAAACCCAAGACACACCTATGTTACCCCACCAGGGCAGGGATTCCTTCCCCGGCAAACTGCCCAACACCATCTCCAACACATTCTGCCGCTTATCAAATCTGCTCTCAAGACTCTGCAGATTCCCCAAATGACATTGACTGTCTTTGTTACACTGAAGGACCAGGTATGGATGCGCCGTTACAGGTTACCGCTGTTGTTCAGATTCTTTCACAGCTTTGGAAGAAACCCATTGTTGCGGTAAATCATTGCGTTGCTGATATTGAGATGGGAAGGGTTGTCACCGGAGCAGATGACCCTGTTGTGCTATATGTAAGTGGTTGGAACACACTAGTGATTGCCTATAGCGAGGGGTGGTATTGGATTTTTGGTGAGACTATATAGATATATTGCTGTTGGGAATTGCTTGGACCGGTTTGCGAGGGTTCTAACTCTGTCTAATGATCCATGCTGGGTACAACATTGAGCAGGTATGCTATTGGAAGTGAGTTTCCTTAACCTATATCAGGTAAATTGACATGGAGACTGACCATTAATAGTCATATCTTTGATAGGTTATCATGTTCAAATGTCTTCGAACTTCAGGAAGACAAAAAATTAAATTTAGCGTCTATTTGATGTTTTACTTGTTTAACTATAGAAGTCTGCTGATTTTTTTTATTGATCTGTTCTCTGTCGATTGTTTGATCTTTGAATGTTGTATAGCTCGATTTTGGTGTATCCTCTCCCCCCTGCCTTCTCAGAAGACACACAAAGACAATTGCAAATTTTGAGACTCTTCGATAATTCTTTTAATCTTTAAAGAATAAATGTGTATTGTGTACCTCCTTATGAACTTTGTTGAAGGTCGGAATTTGGTGGTTGTTAGGCCATTTTAGTCAGCTATATAACACCCTTCTCTTCATTTGTAAGAGAAAATGATTAAACAAGCAGTTAGTTGTCTTTACTTCTTTTTCTTTTTTCCTTGCTTAACCTTACAGATAAAGGGTGAGGTGATTTTTCCTCTTTCTTTCTTTTCTTTCTTTTCTTTCCTCATTACATAATCCTTCCTCTTAGTTTTCTGCTAAAAGAATAAGTGGAAGGCCACAATGAACATCAGCTGGGGCTATGATAAAGAAATAGTTGCCATGGATTTATGAGAGAATAAGCCTCTAGATGGAGTTGATTGAAGGCTAAAGATGAAACCTACCATAAAGGGTTTGGATGCAGGCTTTTTGTTGGGTTGAGTTGAGTTTTATTATTGAATTATTACAAAGAACTCAACTTTTGTGCTTCTTGTTCTATTTTGAGTTCTGTCAGTGAGCAGTAGATATTGGTGAATTTAGTGCAAGGTTCAAGTTAGGTACTTGTATTTTAAGTTCTTGTTTGACAAAGCTGATAGATGCTTATCTGTGGTTTTTAACGTTGTCAGATTGCCTTTCTCCAATATATTTAGTCTTACCTTCATCTTATTTGATTAGTTCTTTTTTTTTTTTTTTTTTTATAAATATGTTTAACTACATTTTTATTATACCTTCATCTCTTTGTTTTTGTTTTTCTATATTTTAACACAGCACTGGATTGATAATACATGATTGATCTGTAAGTTCATATTTTTTGGGGGGTAAGTTTAGATTATATCTGCAAGATTTGTAAAACATTTCATCACATCTCATTTATAAAGGTTCTCTCTAGAACTTTAGTTTACTATTTTATACTTATTTTTTGTTCTGGAGATATAGCATCTGCAAGATTTGTAACACATTTCATCACCTCTTATTTATAAAGGTTCTCTCTGGAACTTTGGTTATTCTTAAAATTTCTTAGATAGGCTTCAGAATGTTCTTAAAATGACGTGATGAAGAAATGCTTTCTGCTGGACTTTATCTTCTTTTTTTTTTTTTTTCCTTTCTTCATCAGCTTGCCAAGAAAGGAGAAAAGTTTATAGACCTTCCCTATGTTGTGAATGGAATGGACGTTTTGTTTAGTGGAATATTGAGTTACCTTGAAGCCACTGCTGAGGAAAAGCTAAAAAATAATGAATGCACCCCTGCAGATTTATGCTATTCTCTTCAGGTAATCATTTGGAATGCTTCCAATTTTTAATAATACATATTTTGTGGTGATAAAAAGTTTAGTTGGTAATTTGGCATAGCTGTTTTTTTGTAAATTGCAAGTTTTAGTTGAATATTTAGTTTACATGATCTAATTGTGGGCTCAATTTCTGCATACAATTTAAATTGTTTTAGGAAACTGTGTTTCCAATGCTCGTGGAGATTACAGAACGAGCAATGGCACACTTTGACAAGAAAGATGTTCTCATTGTTGGTGGTGTGGGCTGCAATGAACACTTGCAAGAGATGATGAGAATCTTGTGCTCGGAGAGAGGCAGAAAGTTGTTTGCAACTGATGACAGGTACTATGTTGATAACAGCGCAATGATTGGGTATACTGTTCTCCTAGCTTATGCTAATGAGACGTCAACTCCGCTGGAGGAATCAACATTCACACAACGGTTCAGAACTGATGAAGTACTGGCAATCTGGAGAGAGAAAAAGGAATTGTCAAATGGTCTCATGGAAAAACGTGTCTAATTACCATTGTTTTTTTAGTAAGATCAAGGATTAGTTGCTTCCTAATTTTATAGAAGGTATGAGGCCCTTCAGGAAATGATAAAATTGGCAAGCTGTGGACCATCCATGGGTAATATAAAGTAATTTCTCATAATTTGGTCTCTCTACCTATCTGCATGGAAGTCCAACTGTGTATTAAAAATTAAGTGTGGATTGGGATTTTTTTAATCTTTAACTCTTTCGTGTGTGTGTGTGTGTGTGTGTGTGTGTGTGTGTGGAGCTAGCTTTGTATTTATTTGACAAGCAAGCTTCTGCCAATAAAATTTGGAGAGCATCTATTTCGGCACACTACATCTTGGTGTGCACATTTTTCTTTTTTCAATTGGATATCCACTTCTGAACAAAATTACATGATTCAGAAATCAACTTTCTAATGAAATTTTATGGTTTGGGTATATATCTTTGGTTCAGAGTTTGATTTCCAATCCATATGTTTGGTTGCGAAGTTGATTTCCATAGCAGGTAGTTTTGTTCAGAAGTTATTTTGGATGAAAAATGATGTGAACCGAGAGAGAGAAAGTGGTCTGTGGAAATAGAAGCTCCCGGAATCAGTTTCTTGCATTGTTTATCAGGTTGTAAGCGGACAATGCCTTGTAGAAGCATGAATTTGGAACTAGGCAGGAGCATGTTTGAGACTTCGCCTGCCGAAGTTTCTTGAAGATTTTGTTTTGACAGTGTTCATGAAGTTTAGAATTTCAGATAATCATCTAAATTTTTATTTTGAGTCAAATTTTTATTCAATTTCAGATAATCATCTAAACCATTAATGGATTGATATTTAAAATACATTCGAAAGTGAATCTCAGAGTTTGATTCCAACGGAATTGCAAGGTGTATATTTCAGAATTCATTTAAATAAAAGTAGCAGTTTTAAAATTAATTTTCATGCTACTCAACAGCTTACTTGATGAAAGATTTCTCCTAGAATATTTTAATGTCTTAGATGAACTTAATTTTTTATTGATTTTCGGAGCAAAAAGCTTAAGCGTGGTTTGGGTTGGAAATTACAATCATTTCTTTGAATAATAACCAACTCTGCTTTAACAGTCTTATCTCTGTCACAACGTTGATCAGTGTCCACAGCCCTCTCAAAAGCTGATGTTGGTGACTTTGAATGTAGTTTCGGCCTTTGTTCATTTCTCCTCGGCCATGGTTTAGCAAATTTAGAAAAATACAAATTGGTTATGTCTGTAGGGAGTTCATACAAGGAAAAAACCCCTAAATTGAAATTGAATAATTTAGGACTTTAAACCATAAACACTCCAACAACTTAATCTAAGGAAAAAATAAAAAACAGCGATTAAACTTTGCGGTGATTGTAACAGTGATTGTAACAGTGCGTTTTAATTATACCCAGCACATGAAGGATGCAACCACCTCATCTGATGTGTTAGACCACATAAGATTTTTTGTTCAATTTAGTGATCTATTTTAGTTGTATATTATTGCTCAATAATAGAATAAGACAATGAATTAAACAAAAATAACAAACTCAAAATCCAACCTCTCATTGTTATGAAATTTATTTACATTCGCTATGTTTGGCTGGGAATTTAAGTAGGGATTTAGAAAGGGAAAGGGAAAATGTGTGTAAAATTAGCTGAAATGTAGGTATATTTTATTCACATTTCACCTATCTTTTTCATTTTCTTTTCCAAATCTCTCTTCAAATCTCCCAACCAAACACAATAATAAAGTATCACCTTTAAAATTAATTTTCATACTTCAACTGCTTAGAGGGTATCCTTGTGGAAAGAAAACTCCAGGGATCGCGGGAGACAATTCTCAACAGAAATAGAATGGTTTTGAAGGAAGCCTTTGGCTACCATATGGAAGTGGAGCCCGATTTTATAATACATACGTTTTAATTGATGTAAAACAGTGAAGTCTGCCATTTTAAGTGAGGTAATTACACTTCTTGGTATGGGGTCTATATATTTGGACTAATTATTTTTTATATATTGCTCATCTATTTACTACTATTATAAAAGTGTGAAGAGTTGGTTATATTTTTTATTTCTTAATTTATTTTTTTTTGGGTAGGTTTCTTAATTTTTTCCTCTCAAATTTATTATATTTTTTAAAAGTCATGAAAAATCCTATATAAATCAACTATCTCTTTATTTTTAGAGTTAAACACTCAAAAATGATATATCTGTTTTCAAGAGTCCTATAAAATATAAACAACCGTCTCCGTTCTATTTAAAAAAAAAAATTCTTCTCCCTATTTTTTACGTTGATGTGATTGATTATTTTTTACGTTGATGTGATTGAAGAACAAAAAATAATTATTCTTTCTTATTTCCTGCTTCTATATTAATATATATAATATTTATAATTGTCCATCATGGATCAAATCACTATGAATAATTTTAGTTGAATGTTAAAATTATATGCATTCGTTTGAATTTAGATAGAGAAAATAGCATACGTTTTTAAAATAGAGATTTGTGTTACATCTCAAAAATTCGCAAGTTATCTTTATACACTTTCTTTTTGTTTAAATTATATTTTATGAACTGTAATATTTTATATGGTACTTTAATAATTAATGTATGATGTCAAAATTCTAAACAAGAACTACTTTCGTTGGTTTTATTTATTAAATCTGTTTTTCAATTTTTAATTTTTCATATTTTCTCAGTTTTGGTAATTAAAGATACTAGAATTTCTTCATATTTTTTATTTAAATTATACTTTTACATAAAAATCTAATATCTAATAATCTAAATATAATTAAAAAGTAAAATATTGGTAAAAAAATTTATAAATATTATTATTATTTAATATTAATATTTTTTTTTCCAAAAAAATACACAACAAATTATTTTCTAAATGTATTTAGATTAAGTGAATCTAAATTTAAAAGTAAAATTCAAAAATAAAAAGTATTAAATGCAGTGAATCTAAAAAAAAAAAAGTTATTCAAAAAAGTGTGAAAGACAAAAAATATGAAAATTAAAAAATTCAAAACAAAAGTTTGAAAAACAAATCAAACCAAACATCATAAATTTCCCTTTTTTTAAATCTTTCTTCACTAATCTAACATTTTATGCAAATTATTCACAAATTCCTTTCAATTTTTATGTGAATTAAATAATTTAATTAAAAAATGATGCATACATACAAAAATATAATACTAAACATTTACATTATAACTAACGATTTAATTATAAATAATTAATTTCTCATTGATGCTTGTATTATATTGTTGGAAAAAATTTCACATATTACTTATAAATATAATATATATAAATGTAAATTTATATATGTTATTATATTCATACATTGTCAATCTGTACTACTATATTACCATCGAATACTTTAATTTTCTAACCTGTATTGTTTTAATAATATAGTTATATTTGTTAGGAAAAAATTATAGACTTGTGCATTGTTATCCTATCAACTTATATTCAATATATATATATACATACATACATGTTATACAACCAAGTATTCACAATAAACACTTTCAATAACAAGTCAAGACTTTGCAAAACACCTACATCAGGACAATAATTATACTTTTTATACTTATTTATTTTTTTCACGACAATTGTATAGCAATTGTAATGTTATATTTTTCATCACGTAAGATATTCATGACATAGGATACCAGACTCAACAACTCTTGATATATAAAAATATATTGCATATTGATATTAATGCATTGTTACACAAATAGTATGTAAATAATATGCAACAGTAGATTCAATGAATTTGTATTATGAGAGGAACTATTAAACAAAATTGTATAATTGCAATTAATTTCATACCTTTAATTATATTACAGGTACAGATTATGAAAAGTTGAAATAGGAAGTTGATAGAAAAATATTTGTGTAATACTATATATTTAAAGGACCTGTTTATTATTTATTGTTTAAGAAAAAATCGTGATCTCAACAATATATATGGTTATGAATTAATGTTTATATTTATAGAATTTCTCATTTATCATTAAAATTCTTCAGACGAGTATGTATTTATTTCTTACGTACTTAGTTTTATTTTGAATACAGATCAATTTATCCATATAAGTCTCTTTGCATACATATCACATATCAATTTAAGAAACAAGAATAATTACAATACTAACAATTGATGAAATGTGACACTTATAACTCATGTGCTCAACCACTAGTACATTAAAAAAAAAAAAAAAAATGTGTGAACAAATTTATTTTCATGGAGGTGGGACAATTACTGGGTTTAGATTTTGACAAAAACAAGAATGGGTCAGTCATATACTAATATTAAATTTAAGGGCTTCTTATTTTTATTTTTCTATTTTTGTGTCTTAATGCGGATAGCCTCTTTCTTGGGTGGTTGTTCTTGGTATGAGCATTAAGGTAGAGAGTAGTTTAATCAGAAATGTGGTGATCTCTCTATCAGATTGGATTTGTTTTTATTTTTTTTTATGATTCATGAAACAAATTAAAATGACAGAGCTTTGTGTTGCGAACTTGGCAACTTTATGTTTTTTCTGTTTGGATTTTTTTAAGCTTACAAATGCTTTGTTTAGGTTGTGTTTGGTAAAGCTTTTCGATCATAATTTCACCTGCTTACGTGAACAAAACGTTTGGATAGAGTTTTCAAAAATTAATTTCACTACACATTTCAAAACACATTTTTGTTTTATGTTTGGCAGAGCTCCTTCCAAAACAAACCTCCAAACCAAAACTCTCATCTTTATGTACAGTTTTCGAATTTTTGAGTCTATCCGTTCGTCTCCCCGGACATCCTCCCCGATGTCCGACCGGTTGACCGCTACAGTATTTTTTTTTTTTTTTGGGGGCTGGATTTTTTTTCCTGTTGATAACTCTTTCATAATTCGTTACTCTTTGTTTTTTGATTGCGGGGGTTTTTTTTTTTTTTTGATTGTTGGTTTTTTTTTTTTTTTTTTGATTGCTAGTTTTTTTTTTTTCTTGTTGATATCATCTGAATTTTTGGTTTTTTTTTTTGATTGTTGGGTTTTCTCTTTTTGTTGCCAACATAAAGACATTGGTAACATTTCACATTTTTTTTTTTCCATAAAAATGAACACAACTTAATCATCAACATATCATCTTTTATAAAATATCATAAATATAACACTTTTAGAGTTTTCAATCCCAAAACAACTCTATAATTCCTACTTAAGCATTTACTCAATATTCCTCAACATTAATTTATTTTTCTCAAAAATAAATTCCAAATCAAAGATAAAAAAAAAAAATCAACTTTATATTTCTCAAAATAAATTATCTAATCATAATATGATATAAATACAATCATACAACTATTAAATTTTATTTTCTAATTTCTTTGCAAAATTATCAACACAAAATAATTTTTCCAAATCAATCTCAAAATGCCAACATTCTTAACATTTCAACATAATTTTTCTCCCAAAAATTACCAAACAAAAATCTGAATATATATATATATATATGCAATACCTCTTATAATGATATATTTTCTCAAAATAATCCTAACATAGTTTTAATGTAAAAATATGAAGAAAATTCCTACCTCAAATAATGAAGAAGAACAAATCTAGAAGGAAAATCTTGCACGATCATGAATCCGAGACTACCATTGCAAAGATCACGATGAGTTCTCTGACTTTTATTTACAACACTTTTGCAAAATTTGACTTTAAAGACTCCCACTCTCAACTTAAAGTTTCAGCCGATAATGAAGAAGAGAGAGAGAGAGAGAGAGAGAGAGAGACACCAAGGGGGAGATGGACAGAGAGGGAGAGCAGGAGCTCTCTGCTCCACACGCCAAAAAGATGAAAAGAAAGAAAAGAAATGATGGGCAAGGCAAACAAAAAAGGGCAGCTCACATGGGTTCCCTTTTTAAGGGTTGATTTCCAAATATATATATATATATAATTTTTATAATAATATCTTAAAATTTTATAATATAAATTATAAAATGGTATAATTTTTCTCACCACATAATATAATATTTTTGTACACCATAAAATATAATATTTTGCTCACTACGAAATATATACCCATTTTATTCACTATCAAAATATATAATTTTTCACCATATGGTACACACCATAAAATCAACTATCAAATAGTTATTATAATTCTATATAATAAATAACAACAACTCCCAAGGTGGTTATTACCAATCACCTAATTAAAAAGAACCAAACAGTTAAACATGAGTCTTCAACCAAACTTAAATTAAATTAAATCTAAATCACGGGCCTCACCCATAAGTCAAATATGGTCCAATTATATACCAAAATAGACTCAACAAATTTATCTCAAATCCTGGTCCGATCACCCAAAACTCAATTTCAAATTCTTCTATAAATTAAACTGAACACCAATTAGTCCGTTAATTTTCATAAAATAAATACTCATCATTTAATTATGAAATTTTTATCCAACATGCTAGACTCATATGGGAACAATACATAAAAATTTCATAATTTTATGAGATCGGAAACTATTTTTAAAAAATACAACACCAAGCTGTTTTCGCACAGAATTTACACAGTAATCAAATTCAAAAATTTGTTCAATTAAATTATGCACTGACTATTTTAAAAAAAAAATCTGGGTCATCACATTTTCCTCCTAATATACCCAAGTTGTCTATAAAGTCAAGTCTTTCTTCTCCAAAAACAAAGCCCACCTGCGCTTTCTATTCTTTTTTTTTTTTCCCTCCTAATATACCCAAGTCGTCTACAAAGTCAAGTCTTTTTTTTTTCCTCCTAATATACCCAAGTCGTCTACAAAGTCAAGTCTTTCTTCCCCAAAAACAAAGCCCACCTGCGCTTTCTTTTTTTTTTTTTTTCCTCCTATTATACCTAAGTCGTCTACAAAGTCAAGTCTTTCTTCTCAAAAAACAAAGCCTAACTCATTCATAGAGTGAAGCTTTTACTGAAATCTCACAAAAGCAACAAAAGCAATTCCCAGGGTTTGGTTTAGGGATCTTCATATCCATTTCTTCTTTGCAGAGTTACTAATCATCAATCTCTGCTTGGTTGTTGGTATTTATGTTTCTACAACCCATTGTTATCTGTTTCTGTTTTGGATCATGATTTAAGTAACTCATCCACGAATCTCTACTCAAATCTATGAATGATGATGTTGTTGTGTTCGTATATATTTTACACTGAAATAAATAAATATATATCTCTCTATATATATGAAATGAACATCCCGGTGTCCTCAACTTCTTATGCTGTCAAGTGTTCACTTTTTAATTTAAAAGAAAAAAAAAAGATAAATGGAAAGATCAAGACTCGAACCTTAACCATCGATCAAATAAGGAAAACATTTACTGTAAAAGTGGCACACAATATATAGTAAAAATTTGGTTTTATTTTTACTTGAACTACACACGCGATGCGTGTGTCAACCACTAATATATATATGTTATCGTTGATCATAGTTGTGTCTATGCCATTTGTATTAATTTCTTTTGATTTAGCTTACCTTAATTAAAAAAAAGATGGTATAGTTTAGTCAAATTTATAGAGCTTGTAATTTTTTCAAACTCAGTCGAAATCAATGGAATTTATAGTAATTATTATTAATTTTTCAGCTTGATTAGACCATCTAATTACAAGGTCACATGGCCTGACTTGTTACCTTAAATATGATTATATTAGACCCAGGGAATGTTGTCTGGTTTTGGTTTGATTTGATTTTCATAATTAATTTTTTGAATTTTTTCCAAACAAATTATAATAAAAAAAACGGTGAAAAATAAAAAAAAATAAAAATAAAAAACAAGGCATCAATGATAATAAAAATGTGGACCAATCAAATTTTTTTTTTTTTTTTTTTTGTACTTTATAAATGACTTACCATCTACTTTAGAGGACCCGGACTCCATCTAGTTTCCTTTCTATGTGGACACAATATCACACTATGCATAATTGGAACTAATCGTGATGGTGTGTTTAGTGCAAGGACATAAGTAATGGCAGAAAGAGCAGTGAGCTCTGTTATTCAATATTTGGCACCATTGTTAACTGGAGAAGTAGAGTTGTTGAAGGGTGTCTGTAAGGAAATTGTCAATGTCAAAGCTGAATTGGAGCGCATACACTCCTTAAAAGATGCAGAATCAAGAGCAGAAAAGGGAGATAAAGGCATGAAAACATGGGTGAAACAAGTAAGGGAAGTTTCTTATCGGATAGAAGGCGTTATCGACGAACACATTCTCTTGGTCTTGCCAAGACAAACTGGACTAGTCGGTTCCTTGCGTAAGGTTACTCGAACGATCACTAAGCTAAAGCCACGACATGAGATAGCTTCTCAAATCCAAGACATCAAAACTACAATTCGTGATATTCAAGAAGGAGCTATTCGATATGGATTCAGTACTAGTACTTTCTCAGAATATAGCAGCACGAGCACTAGTAGAATCACCAAGGACAACATGTGGCGTGACCCTCTGTAGACACCCCATTTTTGACCGTCCTCAAGACTTGGACGTCATCGCTTGAACACTCGGTGATTACCCATGTTTGTGTTTGTTTGGAGTTCCCGGAGTTCTCGGCTACGCGCCCTGCCTCAGGACCTTCGAACTTGACCGTTTTGTGTCTGGTTTTGCACCAAACACTTGTGTTTTGCCTTGGAGGGGCAGGGAATGCCTTCTCAGGCATCCCCACACACCACCGGCAGTGGCTAGAGGCCACCGGCTGGTTGTTGTATCCATCGGCACTATATTGTGCCGGTCGGCACTATTTTGTGACGGTCGGCACTATTTTTGGCAAAATGACCATTTTGCCCTGCCGACCACTTTACAGCTGTTTTTGGAGATATTTTTAGGCAGCTGTATCACACTTTCTTCCCCTCCATACACGTGTATGGAGGGATGAGCCTCTTGTTTGCTTAGTTGCTAAGCTTACAAGATTGCCTCCTCTATAAGAGGAGGCCTTGTCTTCTTGGCTTAAGGGTTAGCCACTTTGAGAGACTAAAAACCAGAGCTCACATACCTCTCTCTCTATATTCACCATCTCTCATCCTTGTGTGTGTGTGTTCTAAGCCTAAAAGGTGTGTTTTACCATACTTTTGCACCATTACACACACCATTACACCTTAGCTCGAGATTGAGAGACTTGGGAGGTTGTTTGTTGAAGTTTTGGACTGACTTTGATCACTAGAGAGTGGCTGGACCACCTATTCTTCAAGGGATCTTCAAGGGTAAACTCTTTACTTTAGTTTCCCCATTCTTGCAACTAGTTTCTACCCCTCTTGCTTTGTGATTTAAGCTTTGTGCATAACATAAAAAAATCTTGTTTTTACTTGCTCAAGAACATTCATTAAGGTCACTTTTTGGTTTGAGTGAAAACTCACCTCCTTAGACCTTGTTTTGGTCCTTTTAGTGTCTTTTCTTGAAGCTTTGCTTACTTGGTGTTTTTGGTCTTCTCACCACTGAAAACCAGCGGGTTTTCAGTGGTGAGGAAGATATTTTTAGGTCACATATAGGGGAGGGACACCCCTCTCCCCCTTGGCCCTTTGTTTGCCTTTGTTCTTGACCTAAAGAATAGCATGTGTGCTTGGTTGGTTTTGGCTTCATTTCAGAGCATATTTGTGGTCCATATGATGTGTTATGCCTCTGTTTTAGGTTAGATTTATAGCCCTTAACATGCCTCTTATACTTGCTTTGAAATGCTCTCTTATGCCTAAAAGCATGCCATGCATCTAGGCCATGTTCTTTGCATGTTTTAGCTTGGTTCCATAAGGGTATTAGCATCATATTACCATGTATAAGGGTCGTGAGCCACTGATTTTGCCATGTATAGTGTGCTTGACATGGTTGTTTTGCATTTTAGGCTTGTAAGCCTTATGTATTTTGGCCCCTAGCATGTTCAACATTGATCATCCTCATGATTTGGCATTATTTGTGACCTTATTTCAGTCCATAAGTCATGTTTGAATGTTTGTATATGTAGCCTATTTCATGCTTTAAGGGTGTGCTCATGTATGTCTAGGATTTGGCATTGTGCATGCTTGCATACTTGGGGCATTTTGGGGCTGCCATATGAGGGGATTTGGGTATCATTTTGCATACCAAAAATCTGTTTTTGGTTGTTAGATTCATGCCATGAGTGGTTGTCTAAGGGATGGTTAGATGCTCTCTTGAGTGCCCTTGGTTTTGGGCTTATTGGTTCGCATGCTTGTATGGCATTTTGCCCATGATTTCAGTCCATTTCGGCCACTGTTTTGAGGAGGTTCGAGGCCTCCCCCATGGTGGTTAAGGCCACCATTGTATGCTCATTATATGCTTGTTGCATGTTTGGTCCACTAGGTGTTGTAGCACATTGACTCCATTGCATACTTGGCTCATGTTTGCATCACACTAGCATCTCACGCACTTTGGCATTTTGCATGCCTAATATGTTAGTTGTGTGGTACTTAGTTTGCTAGCATCCTAATTTCCATAATGCATTATTGATGCATGTTTACATGAGTTGCACTTCATTACTTGGTTTGGGGTGTCAAACCAAGTGTGGGAAATAAAGGGGTGTTTGTACCTCAAGTGACAAAACACACCTTAATTCCCATGTCACTAGGGCCTTTGACCTTAGCATGATAGGGCCTTGGTTCCCATGTTTGCGTTGCATGCATTTTTACATCAAAGTGCAATCTTGGTTCTTTAGGCTATCATGCACCAAGGTGCACAATTGATGGCCCTAGAATCAAGAGCCATGTTTCCTTGAGTCCCATTCATGATAGGAAGCATTGGCCATGCATAAATACGCTCAAAAATCCAATACCATGCACTGCTGCCTGCTGTTGCTGTCAAACTGTCTTCTGCAGGAATTTTGTGCTGACCGGCAAGAAAGAGTGCCGACCGGCACTGTATTGCTAGCCGATAGATTATTTTTCAGCCGGTAGCCACTATAAGCAGCCGGTGGTAATTTCTTCCAGCCGGTGGCACTCAGCAGCATGCAAGGAAGATGTTCTGGGGCTTTGGCAAATTTTGGAGAAGCAGGGCAGTAAAAAACAGAGCGGAAGTGTACGGTGTAGGCTTTCCGGGCAAGTCGGATCGAGCATACATCATTCGCGCATCCCGAGGCAGGGCTGAGGCCCCATTTCTTTTATTTATTTGATTTAATTTTAATAATTAGAATTCTGTAATAATCTATTCGTTTATTCTTCAGACTGTATTATTATTTGGTCCCTCCGAGTGAGGGCAAAATTGTAATAAGTGTGTGTGAGTGGGTGTATGTCTTCCAATCCCCATTTCTTTCTCCCTTTTATTTACCCGCTTATGTTGGTAGATTAGGGCATTTCAATCTTAGCATACCTTATGCAATGCATGCGTGCATTCATGCATTTGTTCACACGCATCGGGCTCAGTACATCATACAAATTGCATTGCAATTTTCAATTTCGAATTGAATACGTGCTACTCGCGCATTTCACATGCCATGTTTAGGGTTAGCCGAGCCTACTCTAGATTGTATCTACGCCTGTGTTGCATTAGCCACTTAACATGAACTAGGTCGTGCATGTTTGCTAACCGGGTTATTGTTTTTGGCACGGAGTACGATGTAAGTTTTTATTCATTAGCATACCACATGCGTGTGAATGTCTTGCCATGACAGTATGATTGCCATGCGGCTAAATGCTTATGTGTTATAAACTGTTTGAATGCCTGTGGGTGGAGGTTGGATTGCCTGAGTTGGAACAACTCATTGAAATCCGTATTTTAGCCTACTTGCGAGTAGCAAAATCTGACACATTTTTCGAGGCAAAACGGATATGCAATGTTTATTTCCAAATTAGGCAATCTAGTCTATACTTATTTGCTGCGCGCATAACATAGTAATTCTAGGCTAATAATTGGAATAAGAGCATGTAATGTTTTCAAAAACGGATATCACGGTTAGTAGAGGCCGGCCTTCGGACCGGGCGAAAAGGGGTGCTCATAGCTGACCTTCCCCGATCGTACCCAAGCTCCCGAGCCAAGACCACTTTGGTGATGACAGACATGTGGCCTTCGGCACTGAGTCAGGATTTCCTAAATTTCCCATTTTAAAATATTTAGGTGGCGACTCTGTAATCTGGCAAAGCAGTCCATGTTTGGCACTACTTTTCAAAATTTGTTTTTCTTCAAAACGATTTGCCGGATTTGGACTCTTTGGTTCAAGATTAAGAACCGACACAAATCGAGTCCTTGAACTGTAGAGTGAAGCCCACGGGCGCGTCTACACCCTCGACTGGCTTCCCTTTTCATAGGGGATGACGAAGTCGTTGGCATTGAATCTCCCAAATATGAACTAGTAAATAGATTGGTTGACCAAAATCAATCACAACGAGCAGTGATCTCGGTGGTTGGCATGGGTGGAATTAGCAAGACCACTCTTGCCAAGACAGTTTATGACAGCCAAGAAGTGGTTGCACGCTTCAATTGAAAAGCGTGGATCACTGTCTCTCAATCATACAAGGAAGATGAACTCCTCAAAACAATGATAGAGCAACTATCAGGAATTTATGTTCTACCTGATGAGGGAATTGAGTCACTCATTGTCAAGTTAAGAGGATATTTATCCGAAAAGAGGTATGTCATTATGTTTGATGATGTATGGGAAACTAATTTTTGGAGATTCATAAGACATGCTTTTACCCAAAAATAGTGAAGACAGTAGGGTAATTATAACCACACGAAAAGAACAGGTTGCTGCATTTTGCACAGAAACTTCAGTGGATCACATCCACGAGCTTCAGGCTCTATCCCAAGAGAAGGCTTGGAAACTCTTTTGCACGAAAGCCTTCCAATTCGACTTTGGGGGTCATTGTCCCCCTAAGTTGGAGGAAGTATCACAAGCAGTTGTTAAAAAGTGTCAAGGCTTGCCACTTGCAATTGCAACTATAGGTGGTCTCTTGTCCACCAAAAACAAGGGTATATCCGAATGGAAAAAATTCTATGGTAGCATGAACTCTGAGTTGGAAAGGAATCCTGAACTTAAAAGCATTATCAAAATTTTGTTGTTCAGTTATAATGATCTGCCTCATCACCTCAAATCTTGTTTCTTGTACTTTGGCATAATGCTAGAAGACGACTCTATCAAAACTGGGAGACTAATTCGGCTATGGATAGCTGAAGGTTTTGTTGAAGAGCAGAATGGAAAAACATTAGAAGAAGTTGTAGAAGAATACTTGACTGAGCTGATCCATAGATGCTTAGTTCTAGTGTCAACAACAAAATTTGATGGAAGAGTTGGACGGTGTCATGTACATGATGTAGTGCGTGAGATTATTCTCTCAATGTCCAAAGAGTTTAGTTTTGTGTCAAATTTTGGAAAAAGAGAATTCAAGTTTCAATGCCACAACTCGCCGGCTATCTATGCATATGCGTTACTGCAACATGGATAAGGTTATGAAAAGCATTAGTAAATCTCCAATTCATTCTGTTTTTCTTTTTCAAGAGGGAGAGTTGCCAAAGAAGCCCTTATTGGGTACACTAGCTGCAAATTTCAAGCTTTTGAAAGTGCTGGATCTTCGGGATACTCATTTGGGTCAACCTCATGAAGAAGTGGGAAATCTATTTCTTTTGAGATACCTAAGCATAAAGAATACACTAGTGAAGATAATTCCAAAGTCCATAGGCAAGTTGCAAAACCTACAGACTTTGGATTTGAGACATTCCCCCATGAGAGAGCTCCCATTTGATATCAGTAGGCTCTGTAAGTTGAGACATCTTCTTGCCTATTCTTATGACTCACATTCTGAATACTGGGTGAATCATATAGTAGGAGTGAAGATATAGGGAGGGATTGGGGGTTTAGAGGAGCTGCAAAGTTTATGGTATGTGGAGACAAATCATGATGATGGGCTTAACCTAATTAAAGAGCTTGGGGAATTGAGGGAGCTAAGGATGTTGGGAATTGCGAAATTGGAAAGAGAACATGGGAAGTCTCTATGTGCAGCCATTGAGAAGATGAAATACCTTCAATGTTTGAGTGTAATGGTGTAGACACCCCATTTTTGACCGTCCTCAAGACTTGGACGTCACCGCTCGAACACTCGGTGATTATCCATGTTTGTGTTTGTTTGGAGTTCCCGGAGTTCTCGGCTACGCGCCTTGCCTCAGGACCTCCGAACTTGACTGTTTTGTGTCTGGTTTTGCACCAAACACTTGTGCTTTGCCTTTGAGGGGCAGGGAATGCCTTCTGAGGCATCCCCACATACCACCGGCTGTGGCTAGAGGCCACCGGCTGGCTGGTGTTGCCATCGGCACTATATTGTGCCGGTCGGCACTCTTTTGTGCCGGTCGGCACTCTTTTTGGCAAAATGACCATTTTGCCCTGCCGACTGCTTTACAGCTGCTTTATGAGATATTTTTAGACAGCTGTTTAGCTCTTGTTTCCCCTCCATACACGTGTATGGAGGGATGAGCCCTTGGATGACTTAGTTTGTAAGTCTTGGTTGCCTATAAGGAGAAGCTCTCTTCTCTTGGCTCAAGGGTTAGCAAATTTAGAAAGTTAGAGAGAAAAAGGGAGAGAGAAGCTCTGGTTTTTCTAGGGTTTGAGTTGCATACACCTTCTATCTCTATCCTTCTCTTGTGTGTCTAGGTGTTTTGTGCCTTACTATTGCACACAAACACCTAGTGTTTCACCTTCTCCTTGCAACTGAGGTTCTAAGGGCTGGTTTTTGAAGTTCTTAACAGATTTTGAGCCTAAGGAAGCATCAACTACATCTTTGTCAAAGAGGTCAACAAGGGTGAGACACTAACTCTCTTTTTATCCCATTTTTGTACCTTATTTTTACCTAGTTTAGAACTATTTTTGTGCTTAGTATATAACATATAAAAGTTCTGTTTTTTAAGCCTCTTTATTGTTCATTAAGAGTGTTTTGTGGTTTGAGCAAGTTTGACCACCCTTAGACCTTGAAAAGGCCACTTTTTGTGCTATTTTGTGGGAGATCCGAGACTTTGGTGTTAGGATCTCTTCACCACTGAAATCTTGAGGGATTTCAGTGGTGAAGAGCATGCCTTAGAGTCTCAAGAAGGAGAGGGCCACCCCCTCTCCTTGATGTCCTTGAAAAGGGCAAATTTTGCTCTCTTATGGAGCTTCTTGTTTGAGTGTGTGTTGAGCATGTTTGACTTGTTTTCCATGCTTATATTGCCATGTTATAACATGATTTCAAGATTGGTTTAGGTCCCTTATGCATGCTTAGCATAGTTGCCTTGTAATGCCTCTTATTGCCTTAATATGCCTAGGTTGTGTGCCTTCATTTCTAGCATGTTTTAGGCCTAGATCCATGAAGCTTGTATGCTCATTTTGCCATGATCTAGCTCTGTCCATAGCCATTTGGGTCGATCTCATCATGCATTACATAGCTCCTTTGCATTTGGCTTGTTGGCCTTGAGAGCATGTGAGTGTAGCATGACTTGCTTGCTTCATTTTCAATGATTTGAAACCACCTAACATGCCATTTCAGACCTTATGATGTGCTTGTTTGATTGCCTTGCATGCCTCTTTAATACTTTAAGAGTATGTGCTAAATGCTTCATGTTTTGGCTTTAATGCATGCTTTTGGAATCATGTCATCTAGATGCCATCTAGGTGGTTATTTAGGCTCAGTTTTATGTGTTAAAACTCTGTTCTTTAGTGTTTAAGTATTACCACATGTGGTTGTGTTAAGTGTGGTTCAATGCCTCATTGACTTGCTTTGAACCTTAGACCATTTGTATGTCTTGTTTGGCTTGCTTTGTTAGTGGATTGGGCCTCATGTTTTGCATGGATTTCAGAGCTTTTCATGTATGCTAATAGTCCATGTTTGTGCCTCTTAGATGTGTTTAAGAGTTGCTTAATTATGCTTAAGTGTTGGTGCCTTAACTTATACATGTGTACATGTGTGTTTGGCCCTCTTGACTTAGCATTTTGGCCACTGATTTTAGGACTATTTGAGTTGCCTAATTCATGTATAAGACCATCCTCCCATTGATTCGCATGCTTGTCTTGTATGCTTACTTGCATGATTGCATTGTATTGCCATATTGCATACTAGTTGACAAGTTTAGGACTTCATTGCATCAACATGCATGCTAAGCCTCTTGACAAAGTCATGATAGAGGTTAGAGCACCCTTGTTTGCTTGTTTGCATTGCATGCATTTGAAATCAAAGTTGCATTCTTGATCCTTGGGCCATTATGCATAGAAATGCGTGATTGGTGGTCCGAGAACCAAGGCACACCTTCCTTTGAGTCCCCAACATGATAAGGATTGTGTTTAGTGCATACATGCTTTGAATTACATGGTCATGCAAGTTGTTGCCCTCTGCTGCTGTGAGTTGCAGGTTTTACAGGCATTTTGTGCCGGCCGTCACTGTTTAGTGCCGACCGGCAGTAAGTTGGCAGCCGATGGCTTCATTCAGTGCTGGTGGCCACATTCTTCAGCTGGTGGTGTTTTACTTCAGCCGGTGATGATCTCCAGTGCCCAAGGAAGTGTTTCTGAAACTTTGGCAGCCTTCAGAGGATGGTAGCAGGGAAAACAGAGGCACACTTGCATGACAGTGCGATTCCGAGCGAGTCCCGGACGCGCGACGCACTTGAGCCCTCTTCCCGAGGCATTTATTGTTTAATTAGATTAATTATTTATTTAATTAATTTAATTAATTTGTAATAATTAATTAGCTTGCGTAGTTAATTAGTTATTCGTTTCTGTATTATTATTTTGGTCCCTCCGAGTGAGAGCGAATTTGTAATAAGTGTGGGTGAGTGTGTGTATGTCCTCCAACCCCCACTTCTTTCTTCCCTTTTATTTACCTGCTTATGATGGTAGATTAGGGCACGTTTATTTTAGCACATCTTATGCAATGCATGCGTGCATTCATGCATTTGTTTACATGCACCGGGCTCGGTACATCATACAAACTGCATCGCAATTTTCAATTCCAAATTGAATACGTGCTACTCGCGCATTTCACATGTCATGTTTAGGGTTAGCCGAGCCTGCTCTAGATTACATTTATGCCTGCGTTGCATTAGCCACTTAACATGAACTAGGTCACGCATGTTTGCTAACCGGGTTATTGTTTTTGGCACGGAGTACGATGTAAGTTTTTTACGCTTTAGCATACCACATGTGTGTGAATGTCTTGCCATGACAGTATGATTGCCATGCGGCTAAATGCTTATGTGTTATAAACTGTTTGAATGCCTGTGGGTGGAGGTTGGATTGCCTGAGTTGGAAAACTCGTTGAAATCCGTATTTTAGCCTACTTGCGAGTAGCAAAATCTAACACGTTTTTCGAGACAAAACGGATATGCAATGTTTATTTCCAAGTTAGGCAATCTAGTCTATACTTTTGTGTTGTGCGCATCGCATAGTAATTCTAGGTTAATAACCGGAATAAGAACGCATAAAGTTTTCAAAAACGGATATCACGGTTAGTAGAGGCCGGTCTTCGGACCGGGCGAAAGGGGGTGCTCATAGCTGACCTTCCCCGATCGTACCCAAGCTCCCGAGCCAAGACCACTTTGGTGATGACGGACATGTGGCCTTCGGCACCGAGTCAGGGTTTCCTAAATTTCCCATTTTAAAATATTTAGGTGGCGACTCTGTAATCTGGCAAAGCAGTCCATGTTTGGCACTACTTTTTCAAAAATCTGTTTTCTCAAACGATTTGCCGGATTTGGACTCTTCGGTTCAGATTTAGAACCGCGATACAAAAGGGAGTCCGAGCTGTAAAGTGAAGCCCACGGGCGCGTCTACAAATGGCCTCAAGTGGTGATGAGATTCTAGATTTACAATATATATCATCATCATCTCCATCTCAATATCTTCAACATCTCGAGTTGGGTGGACGTTAAAAGAAGTTGCTCGACTGGATCCCGAAACTTCAAAATCTAGTCAAATTATATCTATGGGGTTTAGGTTTGACCAAGAACGATTCACTAAAAGCCCTTCAAGTCTTGCCTAGTTTAGTACATCTTGCTCTTTGGGATGCATATGATGGGGATCAGTTGTATTTTGAGATCGGAAGGTTTCAAAAACTTAAGCAACTACGTCTCGTAGGGTTCAAGGGATTGAATTCAGTGATAATAGAGGAAGGAGCGTTGTCTCTTCTTGAAGATCTAATGATTGAACCTAGCCCGCAACTAAAGGAGGTACCATCTGGCATCCGCCACCTCACAAACCTCAAAACTCTTATGTTTGTTGGTATGCCAGAAGAATTCATAGAGAGAATGAAACCCAAACCCAACCAAGGAAAAGACTACTGGATCATCGAGCATATCCCTCATGTTGAGCTCGGTTTTTGATTCAAAAGAAAAAATTCTATTATTGGAATCGGCAGTCTTGAAGAATATTTCAATCGGAAGGTGGAAAACGCAAGGGTTAGGGAAGATAAAAATGAATTTCAAAGTTGAATGCCAGTTCAATTAACTTTCAGGTTTGCCCCAAACTGAGAATTGTTGTGTTTGTTTATTTCAGAGTTAAAAAGAGTAGATTTAGGATAGCAAAGTTTTTAGGGTGCATTATTTGTCATTTTAATTTTATCATTTTACTTTTTATATCGATAATTTTGATAATTAAAATAATAAAATGAAAATTCAAGGAATTAAAATAACAAACAATACATATTTTAGGGACTAAAAATGTCCCCGTTTTAAAATAAATTATCATGCTACTTAGGTTCGATTTGATTAGAAAGAAATAAATGATAGAAAATGAAAATGATAGAAAATAAAGTGAAAGAAAAGAAAAGGAAAGGAAAATAAAATAAAATAAATTTTTTGTATGAATTTTATTAGGATGAAAATTTTATAAGAAAATAAGAATTTTTATTATAAATAATTACTTTTATAATAAATTTGAATTTTCTTTTGTTTTCCTTGTTACTTCCATTATTTTCATACTAAACATACTCAGAAAAAATACGGCTCTGTTTGGTTTAGTTTTTGAAATGAGTTTCGAGCTTTGAGTTGTGTTTTCAGAGATAAGGGTAGCATCTGGTTAAATTTTCAAATTATGATTTGGATCAAAAAATTTCAAAACTATTTTCAAATTTCAAGTTTTCAAATCATGTTACTTGAGTTGTTTTTTTTTTTTTTTTTTTCAATTCAATTCAATTCAATTCCAAGTTTGTCCCCCAACTCAATTGCAATGTTTATTTATCGTTTCGTCAAAATTTGATGGAGAAAAAAAAAACATCTTCAATACCCCATTTTTTTAATTTTTATCAAATTTTAATTTGATGAAAAAAAAATGTTTCTCCCTCGATTTGATAGATATTTGGAGAGAAATTTTATGCACCATCATGTTATGTATTTTTGTGATAAATATTATGTATTTCTATGATAAATATTATGTAATTTTTTAGTAGAATTACGCCAATTTGTAGTTCAGAAATTAACTTATATATTTTGTGGTAATGTTACATTTTTTTTATCCAAACATTTTCTAATAAAAATGTTTGTAACATTACCACAAAAATGCATAATATTATCACAAAATATGTAATTTTATTTCTGAAACACAAATTGTCGTAACTATACGAAAAAATTACATAACATTTATCACAAAAATGCATAACATATATACTACAAAAATGTGCACCATAGCCTTACCCAACCAAGGAAAAGTCTGAATCAAATACAAAAAATATTTTTCTATGGAAACAAGGAAAGTGTAAATCACCTACACTTTAAGTACCTATATTGTTCATTGATATATTGCACGTCTTTACATTTATGTGTGTGTGTTTTTTTTTTTTTTTTTTTTTTTTTTTTTTTTTTTTTTGTAATTATTAGGTCTTTCGCTGCAAATGCATATAGTTGAAGGAAATTCAATTGCAGAGACACCCAAAATTCAAGTACTCCAGGCTCCTAATCACCTCATGATTAAGCAAATCCCTTTTATTACCCTTGATTTTTATTTTCTTTTGGATTGCAAAAAATAAAAATTGTCATCTCTGCCAACATGAACATGTTTATTATGGTTTTTTTATATTTTATTTTATTGTTGTTTGCTAAGACAGTGTATTGAATTTATGTTAATATGACTTATTTCATGATAACCACAACTATGTAACTTTAATTGAGTTTAACATATGATCATACATTTTTTCTTGTAGTGTTTCTAAGTTCCATTTTGTTCTTTTCTTTCTAGTTTTTTTTTATTCTTTAGAGCTAATGTTATGCATAAGAAATGTAGTAATCAGGTTTAGACTATCACTAAACCTTTTATTTAGGGAGGAATTATCTGTTAAGAGATCATATGACTTGACAGTGTGGGCCCATATTTTGGCTACCTTATATGCTGCCTATTCCATATCTATATCTAAATTAATGTTGCAAAATATGTATTCTGGATCACTTTGGTTCTCAAAATTTTCATTTTGTCAATTGTATATCTAAATTAATGTTTTTATTTGAGTCTAATTTATTCAATTCCTGATTATTTATGTATGGTTGGTTGAACACAGTTAAGTAGTTTCGTTTAATAATTTAGACTATTATGTATAGTTTGTTATGCTAGTTTTTATATACTTTCAACTTGGAAAAGATAGGGTGTATACCATATGTTCTTATAACTAAAGAAGAAAATGGCATAGCTCCATACTTTCTGAGTCATAAAAAAAAAAAAAAAAAGAGTCACAACTAAACACCACATGAGGCATAACCAAATACCTAAAATAATGTCATAACTAAATAAGAAAATCGATCATAATTAAAGAAGAAAATGATATAACAAGAGGCGCATATGATACACCCCTTTCAAGAATGTATATAATAGAATTTGCCATTCAATTTTTATAGTTGAATAAATCTATTCTATTATTTAAAGTAGAGAACTCATAATAATTTTGAAATTCTGCCACTATTTTTATTCTTTCTAAGAATGTCCAAGTTGTTAACTATCTAGTATATAACTATTATCAATTTTTAAATTCAACCCATCTTTCTCATTCATCAAATTCACTAACAAATTTAAATGTAAAATTGCAAACGTATTGTGTTTACACCCACCGCTTGTATGAATATATACGTATACATCTAGAATTAATTATTTTTTTTAATTATTTTTTTTTGGGTCTGTCTCTTCTCTAATTCTCTTTTAAGGTATATATATATATATATATATATATATATTTGGATGCTACTTTTGGTATAATAATTTGGTATTATAATTGTGGTTGTTTTATTGGAGATTTCAATACAAAGTTGTATTAATTTCTTTGAATCAATTTCATAACTACATTGTTCATATGCGTGCAATTAGTTTTAGCTCTTCAAATGTAACGAGTTGAATCAAATTGAATTTATACTTTAATCTCAGTTGGGGATTTATTTTAAATTATTAAACTCCATTCATTTTGAACCTAATTGATTGAATCGTGACCCGTTAGTAACCATGTAATTGTAATGACCCGCATTTTATGGCTTAGTCATGTTCATGTGCATTTGCATAACCATGCTTTGTTAAGTTAACATTCATGAATCTTGCCATGTTTTGTACGTATATGATTTGCCATGTTAAGTTGCATTCATGAATCTTGTCTTGCTATGCTTAAGTGTTGCTTGCATTTTCTGTTCCTTCTTTGCTGTCCCCAAGCCTAGGTCCTGTAAGCCTAGGTTATGCCAAGTCTAAGTTATGATTAAGCCTATTTTATGTTAAGCCTAAGTCATGTTAAGACTAAGTCATGCCAAACCTAAGTTATGTCAAGCCTAGATCATTCCAAGCCGAGGTCATCTTAAGCCTAGAACCACTTTGGTTGACCTCCACCTCCACCAAGGCATATTGGCTGAGATGTCACTATCTGGGCCGAGGTGTTCATCGCTAAGGCCGAGATGTGTATTATCTGGGCCGAGATGTTATCTTTGTACCGAAGTGATCTTGTCCTGGAGTGGCATGACCTAGACCGAGGTGTGGCACATCTAGGCCAAGGTGTGGCACAACTTAGTCAAGTGTTGTCCTCCTAGCCGAGGTCATTGTTATCTTAGTTGCCGAGGCTTTGTCTTTAGCTGATGTCATTACTTGCCGGAGTGCCTTGCCGCCTAGCTTGTTGAGTACGCTTTGTCTTACACATGTCTTGTCAATCTATCACCTTTTTGAGGAGAACCAATCAACCGTTGCCACGTGTCCGAGCTGAGTGTTAAATCAGCCGGCAAAGAGAGAGAAACCTATCATTTGTTATGTTCTTGTTTTGAAGAGGAGAGAGAAGCTCTAGAAGAGGGAGAAGAGTTCTTGAGGGAGAGTAGATTTCCAAGCTTGATCCCTAGAGATCGAACCATTAGATTCGTGTTCTAAGGTTAGATTCTTGACCTACTCATGCTGTTCTTTATGTTTATGTTATTGCATTGCATGATTGAATATGATTTGTAAGCCATGCATTGCTTTGAAGTTCGGTTTTAGAAAGAGAAAATAGTATTCATGTGTTCTTCAAGAAAAGTCATGTTTTGATCCGAAAGCTCATGCCAAGATTCATGTTTTCATGTTTGTTTTCATATGATCTTCAAGTGTGGGTACCCAGGTCCATGTTTTCGAACTCGTAGCATGAAAACCCAGATTTTTGTATAAGCAAGTTATGATTTTGGCATTCATCTCATTCATGTTCTTCATGTTCGTGTTCTTCATGTTCTTCACGGGTGGAAACCCAGATTTCCAGACTTCACTTCCCGAAGTGTAGTCACCGAGATCACTCTTACCTAGACCTCACACTTAGGCCAAGCATCGTATCTCACCTTGGCCTACCTCGCATGATCACTCACACCTTTAGCTTGTCTCGCATGAACCTCGGCATGCAGCCGCACGCCGAAGCTTAGGTAACCACACCTCGGCTAGGTGGTGTGGGACCTCGGCAAAGACCTGGTTGGTACCCAGCATGTCTTCCTGACATGTAAAACAGTGTTTTGATTTCCAGCATGTTTTCCCGAGATCATTTGCATGGATGTAAGACTTGTTTTAAGAAGTATGTTCAGTAGACTTTGCCATGTGTTTGTAGGACTTGGACCTTTGCCTTGATCTCGACATCCCAAGAACTAAGTGAGTGGTATTTTTAATAAAGCTATGTTATCATGTTTTGAATAAGCTTTGCTTTGCTTCGTTTTGAAAATTATTTGTTAAGCATGAATGATTATCCCTATTTTGTATATCAAGTATAAGTTTTATGCATCAAGTATAAGTTTTGTTTTGATGTCATCATGTTAAGTCCTTACGTGCAAGAGGACTATAAGCTTTTGTGGCACATTCAAGTTAAGTCTCAAGGTGAAAAAGGGCTACGGGCCTAAGTCACACAAGTCTCAAGGTGAAAAAGGGCTACAGGCCTAAGTCACACAAGTCTTAAGGTGAAAAAGGGCTACGGGCCTAAGTCACACAAGTTTGCAAGTTTTGTAAGATCAAGATTGATGAATACGGTTCATCCTATGTTTTGATAAGTAGGTAAACAAGTTTTGAAAGCTCAAGTATGTTTTGACACAAGTTATGCCTAGTATGTTTTGTATACGTTATACTAAGTACAAGTTTTGAACGAGCTATGATATATGTATAGTTTTGACAAGAACCTCGGGAAATCATTCATTAAAACCTTTATTACTTGTACCATTCACTGAGTATCCAAGTTTACCCTCTCTATATATATATGTAGGTTTCAAGCAAGAAGTCGGCTTTGCCGAGATGTGTGTTTTTGTGCCGATGTTTTGTGTGCATGTTAGGTCGGCATTGAGGATGTCGGCAGCCATGAAGATTATGCTTTTGACTTTGTACTTCATGTACTTTGTTTATGTCGGCTTGAGGAGCCTTTTGTTAAGATGTAATATGCATGTTATTTTGTTTGTATTCAAGTTGTAAGACTTCAATTAAGATGTATGCCATTTCATTTGATCTATGCACGGCTCTTATGGACTATTTAGATTTAATGTATTGCTTCCGCACATGTTAGCCCCATATGTATACTCCGATTGTGTGTGATCTTTGTAAGTTGGCCTTCGGTAATCTCGGATTACTGGCCATCACGGCACCATTCTACTAGGGGCAGTTTGGGGTCGTGACAGTAATATTTTTATTATTATTATTTGATTGCCATAAAAGAGTTGTGAATATTTATTGTGTTTACTATTAAACGAAGTATATTTTGTGGTGAGAAAATATTATATTTACTTTTGTCATTAAAGATGTAGAAATGTATTTTTAATATATATATATATATGGTTAGATATTTGTTTAGTTAAAACAAAAACAGAGAAATATCTATAAATAGTAACCAAATAGATATTTTGTTCAACTTTTGGGAGTTCTTGGAGTTCTTGCCGTGAGGAAAGAAGAGAAAACAGGTTCCAAGTTGGTTTTTCTTGGGTTTAATTTAGTGTGAGTCATTTTTGACTCCTAGTGCTTTAGATCAAAAAGTGGAAGGCGGAAAAGGCGTCGTTTGGCTCATACGGATTTAATTTCTGTTGCCGAAAAATTTGAAAGTTTCTTGGCTTAAGGTAAGGATTTTTCCTACACTTCTTTATGCACTTTTACTTGATTATATGGAGCTTAGAGTTGTATATAATTTAATTAGAATTTTTGGAAAAATTGTGATTTAATTGCTTAAAAGAGAAATTTTGAGAAAAATAAAGAGCTGATGCCCAAATTGCAAAAGTGTAAACTTGGAATATGTTTGTAAGGTTATAAAAGAGCTATGTTTTAAATTTGAACAAAAACGGACTTCGATTCGATTGGTTTTGAAATTTTTACCGGTTTGCGACCAAAAGAGTATTTTTAAAGAAAACAAAGGAACTATGTTTAATTTTTGGGGCTTTTGATCAAAATAGGATGTCATAGTTGAATAATTCTTAGAGAATGAATTTGAAAAGAAAATGATGTTTTCTTGGGCATTAACGGTATTATTTTGCTTAATATATCTGTTGGAATAAAATCGACACCGTTAGAAATGGACCTTGAGAGGTTACCGGACGTGATTGTGATATGAAAACTAGTGTAGTTGTTCATATTTGATGAGATGTGGAATAGATTGTATTTATCAGAATTTTTTTGGAATTTAATTGTTTAAATATCTGTTTTGGGCTATCGGTGGAGGATAGCTATGATTGCTGTAGAAATGCATGAGACTTAGGTAAATTGAATCACATTTCTCATTTGTTGCATTGGACATTGCATTAAACTCATTTCATTGGAAATGTATTTGTTTTTTAGAAATGTTTAGAAATGTCTCTGTTTACGAAAACATGAATACTTGGTGAATCTGGGTAGGGGGTTTAGAACCGTGCGGTTAGGTGTCGAGCCTTCCAATTTACTGCTAAAAATGATAGTGGCAGTGCATTAGGGCCTACATGCAGACACTCACCTAGAGATTCATAGAGCCCATATTTATATAACAGATATGGTTTAAAATGGAAATGGTTTTATATCTGTTGTTGCATCACAGCATTGCATACTTTATAAAAAGAAAGATAAACTATTTTATCATGAGCATGGCATGAGCATACTCCTCTTTAGTCTTGTCATGATCCATATGTTGTGTAGTATATCGTTGTAATCACCTAGAATTTTTTTTTTGTTAAATAGTCAGTGCATAATTTAATTGAGCAAATTTTCGAATTTGAGTGCTGTGTAAATTCTGTGCAAAAACAGTTTGGTTTTGTATTTTTTAAAAATAGTTACCGGTCTCAGAAAATTATGAAATTTTTGTATGTTGTTCACATACGAGTCTACCACGTTGGGTAAAAATTTCAAAATTTATTGATGAGTATTTATTTTATGAAAATTCACGGTCTGATTGATGTTCAGTTTAATTTACAGCAGAATTTGAAAGTGAATTTTGGATGTTTGGTCCTTTTTAATTATATGATTGGTAGTAACCACCTTGGAAGTTTCTATTATTTATTATATAGGGGTTATAATAAATATTTAAAAGTTAAATTTATGGTGTGTACCATACGGTGTAAAATTATATATTTTATAAAGAATGAAACTTGTATATATTGTGAAATGAGCAAAATATTATATTTTGTGATGTACAAAAATGTTATATTTTTGTGATGAGAAAAAATTATATTATTTTATAATTTATATTATAAATTTTTGAGGTATTATTACAAAAATTATATTTTTGAGGAAACCAAATTTTTGAGAGACAAACCCATGTGAGTGGCCCCCCTTTTTTGTCTCCTTATCATCGTTTCCCTTCCTTTTCCTTTCTTTTCCTTCATCAATTGAGCAGAGAGCTCTTGCCCTCAACGTCTCTTTCTTTCTCTCTTCTCTCTCTCTCTCTCTCTCTCTCTCTCTCTCTCTCCTCTCCTCCTCCATTGTTACTTAAGCTTTGAGCTTAGAGTGGGAGTCCTTAGAGTGAGATTTTGCAAAAGTGTTGTAAATGAAAATTGGAGAGCTTGTCGTAATCTTCGTAATGGTGTTCTCGGATTCATGATCGGGCGACGTTTGCATTTTCAGATTTATTTTTCTTCATATTTGAGGTAGGGACTTTCTTCATATTTTTACATTAAAGCTATATTATGGTTATTTTGAGAAAATATATCATTGTAAGAGGTATTGCATATAGATATATTTTCAGATTTTTGTTTGGTAATTTTTGGAAGAAAAATTATGTTGAAATGTTAAGAATGTTGGTATTTTGAGATTGATTTTAAAAAAAATCATTTTGTGTTGTTAATTTTGTAAACGAAATTCAAAAATAGAATTTAATAGTTGTATGGATTATATCTACATCATATTATGGTTAGATAATTTATTTTGAGAAATTAAGGTGGAAATATTTATCCCATCCTTGAGTTTTGGAATTTATTTTTGAGAAAAATAAATTGATATCGAGGAATATTGTGTAACTTGTTAAGTAGGTATTTTTCCTATACTTCTTTATGCACTTTTGCTTGATTATCACTACAAGAAATTCGTTTTTTAGCGGCGTTTAAAAAACCCCGCGAAAAGCCTGAAAAACGCCGTAATATCTTATAGCGATGTGTAAAACTTTCGCCGCTGATAGGGCCGCCGCAATAGCTACCCAACGTTTAAAAAACGTCACTAAAAACATTATACGGCGTTTTTTAAAACGCCGTAAAATCTTTGACCACCGTCTCTCCTTCGTCCCAAATTAACGTGTGACGTGGAATGACGTCATTTTGTGGTGTTTTTTTGAAAAACGCCACTGCTTTTTATTTTTTATGAATTAAATGTGTAACGTCACAATGACGTCATTTTGTGGCGTTTTTTTGAAAAAACGCCACTTCTTTTCTTCTTCTTCTTTTTTTTTTTTTTTTTTGGGTGGTGAGGGAACTTGCTGCTGCAAAAATATGAAATAAAATCATATAATACCATTTTGAATGATATGTTGTTGTTTTTTTTTTTTTCTTCCGTTAATTGAAATTAGGGAATATTTTATTAAAATGAAGCTATTCTTAATTCCATTTGACTCGTTTCTTGTATGACAAAAAAAAAGAAAAAGAAAAAGAAAAAGAGCACTGAAATGAAGCGGCACATCCCTTAGAAACTACTACTAACATCAACTGCAACACAACCTGTCAAGACCCATATACAGCAACAGTAGTAGTAGAGCATCAATAAGACCGCGATAGCAACAAGTCAATAACAGGAACATCAAAAGATCACTAGCAACATAAGAATAGCATCAACAGGCTGTCATCTAGTTCATTTAGGCAAAAACATACATCATCTGGTTTCCCGGTTATCAAAACAGAACTAAAATAGTAGTAGTAAAATTGTAGTAATAACAACAATGAAACCAAACTAGTAACATCCATCATAACAGCAATATTTACAGAACCAAAATCTTGCGAACCACACTGCTAACTCTACATTTGTTGACTAGGACTTGAGAATTGAGAATCATCAAGATTTCCATTAACACTGTTAGACAAGCCCTGCAAAGAGGGATACAAAGATGTTAACTACTTCATTTAGGCAGAAAAATGCATTACATTGTAGCAAGAGGTACAAACAACTAGACTATATGTTATCTGACCAAAATAAAATAAATGAATAAAATATAGGAACTATTAACCTAATTTGAGACAGATTTTATGATCACAAGACTCAAAAATAGTGTATTCCATATTAGTAATAAATGTAAAACTCCTACAGTTGTATCTGGTGATCAGAAGATTAGATAACAAATCCGTCAATTTGTAACATATTTTCTACATACGTAGGCTAGGATTCAGTCACAAAACAATATGAAGGAGGAAGAAGATGAAATATTATAAGAAATAATGTATGCAGCAAATGAGAAAAAGCTTCAAAAATACCTGCTCCCTCCAACACCTCCTTTTTCTGTGTATATGCAACATTGAACTCACTTTATGACCCCAAAAAATAAAATGAAAAGCCCTAGTTACAGATGGGTGAACCAGATTCAGTCACATAACATGAGGGAAGATGATGAAAATTTCAAGAAACGTGTGTAACAAATGGGCAAAGATTCAAGATCTTCTCCTCTGTGTGTGTGTGTGTGTGTGTGTGTGTGTGTGTGTGGATAACTAGGCAAAGGTTCAAATCAATATATATAACTCTTTATGTCTCTTTCTACATCTTTCACCCTCCTCCCTCTTGCAAGATCCAACAAGCTTTATCATGAAAACCCCAAGCATAGATAGACAAACAAGCCAAGATTCAACCATAGAACAATCTTCTTGAGGATAAAGATTTGTCTCAAAACTGTTAAGAGGCAAAGGGGCCAAGAGCTCTCTCTCATTTTCTGGTAGATTAGCCTGAAAGTTTAAGGTTATCTTATTTGGCACTTTAGATTGTGCCAGTGGTAGGCTGTTTGAGTAAGTTGTTACATTAAAACTAAATTGCATTATTCTATTATACTTCACTTCACCAGGGATCCTGAGCTTTTGCGGAGAATTGGCGATGCAACTGCTCTTGAAGTCAGGGCTACTGGGATTCCTTACGTCTTTGCTCCTTGTATTGCAGTAAGCAACCATATTATACTAACCATAAGAAATTGTCATTTATATATGGTGTTTTTAAGCGAATTTCTTTGCTTCCCAAGGTTGTAAGCATTTCATGGAACCTTTTTTTATAGGTTTGTAGAGACCCTAGATGGTGTCGGTGTTATGGGAGCTATAGTGAAGATCCCAAAATTGTTCGAGAAATGACTGACATTATATTGGGGTTACAAGGAGAAAATCCAAATAGTTCTCTTAAGGGAGTACCCTATGTTGCAGGAAGGTATGGAGTCTATTAAAGTTAAAAATCTCTTTGGTTTGTCAGCATTCCTACACCAAACCTACATGATGGAATTAACAATTGCTCAATTGCCACAAATAACTCACAAAACGGCAGGAACAAGGTTGCAGCTTGTGCGAAGCACTTTGTGGGTGATGGTGGGACAACCAATGGTCTCAATGAAAACAACACAGTGATTGACATGCATGGATTGCTTATCATAGAACTCAACTAACTAGACTGAACCTGAAGCCAATCAACAAATAAGTGAGAAGGAGAAAGCAATCCAACTAGAATGGTTTAGAATGAACCTGACTGCAAATTGTTTCTGGGAGCAATGACTGCTGCAAATGTCAAACTCTTACATCACAGACAGATTAACAACTCAGTCACTAATGTAATGTTCCTTTAGTATGCAAATTTTCCTAGAAACAAACATAATGTGCAAATTTTCCTAGTGATTTCGTCAATTACGAGGTAATAAAAAATTCGATGAGGTGTTACGATCTTTTTCACATTTGTTGGATAAAACCGTTGATACGTTATTAGGAGCTGAAATCCTATTAAAATATATCATATTTCTGACTTCATACATTTTGTGGGGAATTCTTGAAATATTTGAGATGGTATCTATATGATGAGATTTACAGTTCATCTTGTGTTTCTTCTTGGCAAATGAAAACTGATAGTGAGTTGGAATATGGGTACCTAGAATATAATCGTAGTTCTAAAGCAACTAAAATGATAGTTCTAAAGCAACTAAAAAGATCTGGGATTGTTATTTCAATGAGGTTGTAGTTGTAAGTAATTGGATACAAGATTTTATTTCTCCTATATTGTGTCTTGGACCATTAAAGTGACGTCTCTTTGGCAAATTCAAAAGCTTTTTCACTGTGAAAGGATATAAAAACACCCTGTTTCAGATCCTACCACCTAAAGGTACACCAAGACATAGCACATACAGCTGGCGGTCAAAAAAAACATAGTGATCACAAATAACAGATGGTAGCCATCAACAACCGCAAAATTGGTCTAGTGGTATGATTAAATAGATCCAAAGTATCAAACTTAAGTCAAACATGCTGGCTGGAATTCACCTCTGCAACTAGTCAACCTTAGCAAACACATTGATTAAAAATAGTATGTAAGTAGCATCAATAGTTGGGCATTTGGTCTAGGGGTATGATTCCTATAAATGAAAACTACTTATGTGGGTAACAAAACATAGCGAAACAAAGTCAAAAACATTAACAGAGAAGAGAGAAGAAGGAAGAAGGTAAATAGCCAAAATTTTCCTCACAAATTCGTAATTACAATAGTTCACTGTGATAGTGCGTCCTCTGCTGTCTGGACTTTGTCTAACATGATGAAACCACATACTTGGCCTGCATAAACTCCAGCAATTCAGCATCATCTTAACTAATTATCATAAACTCCAAGCACAAGGGGAAAAAAATTCCTCAACACAAATATTTCATGATATACTTGCTAATCCAAGTAATGAAGCAGAGCAGGGAACTTCATTATGGTTAAAAAATGATATATACATGGTTGCAGAGCCGATGGAAGCAACAAGGAATGCTGATATGAAGTTTATACAGTTGCATTAGCCTATGGATGATAAATAGTGTGATTTCAATGATAAACAGTGTGTGTCTATTATGCTCACCAATAGTCAAAGGCAAGAATAATTTACCTGCAAATCGTAATTTACTTGAATTAGAAACATATATGAATATGATTTCTACACCGTATGTATAAATTAAAAGGAAAAATTAAAAACATAATTTGATTAGTATCTACAAAGCAAAAAAACCTATCTCAAATACGTTGTTCTCTACAAACAAAATGTAAATTATTTTGTTTTCCTTCAAATTATGAAATCATGGTGGTTGATTATCTAATTCAGAGTTCCTTCCAATCTATGATGGACCCCAACTTCAAGAAGTGAAGAAGCAATGACAATTGAAATGATGTATTCATTCAGGTTAAAATAACCCAGGAAAAAGTTTTACGTTTTACAGTGTTTCTGACAGGACTTGATAAACATTGAATGATAAGAGGAATCCCGCCACACTGATTGACAATGGCAGTATTTGCTGGATCTGCAGAGAGAATTCAATAAGTTAGACACCATTATGTACGCGCGCACAAACACACACACCCCACTAATCACTCATTACTTTGAAAGAAGTCGAAAAACATGAGCAAGAAAATTGGAATGTTTTTGAGTTAATATAAAAGTATCTAGCAAAAGGTTTAGATCTTTCAGCTACCAATGCAAGAATTGTAGATCCCTCCAACACCAAACTCTACAAGCTTCTCATTTGGTTTTGTTAGGCAGTCTAGAAAAAGTTCCAAAATGTTGAGCTGTTTAAAATCACAAATAGAAGTTATTATGCAATAAAACAAGATAAAGAAATAAATTACAAGCTATTCACCATTCATTTAAGGACTCTGAACCTGACGCAAGAAGGTATAATTGTAAGGATCATATGCAAAGTTTGCCAAATTAGCAACGATCCTCTCTTTTGATTCTGCAAACATAAGCATCAATCAGTCATGTTAATGGTAATGGTTTAGGTTTTTGGAAAGCATGATTAAGTAAAAGAAACTGGAACACTACAATTGACTTCATTCACTTAAATATTCAACCAAGAATTTCTACAACTACATGAACTGAGTGGCATGAATTACTAATTCAATCTGCAATGCTGAGTTATTACTTAGAGCCTTTCTAGTGATTGGAAAAAGGGGAGGTGGACTCAAGACTTGCCACTAAATTCACATCCACGAAATTGCAATCTTATCAACTCTTGTTTGTGTTAAAAAAGGCAAAGCTAATTTCAAGATTTTAAAAGAGAATACAAATGGAAAAATCACAGAAATACAACAATGTTGACACAGAGCATATACCTTCACTAGTCATGCATTTAACTATTCCATCCTTACAAAACACTTGACCAATCTCTAAATTACTTATTTCTGCAACAAAATCTGAGTTCTAAATTACTTATTTCTGCAACAAAATCTGGGCTGCAACTAGATGCAACCACCCCCTACTCCCACTCTCATTTCAAGATACATATCATTATTCTCAAAACTGGGTAAATCCTCTCTTAACTTTTATAATCAACTTTTCAGTATATTTATTAATTATAATACATCAATTTTTCAGACATGATGTAATACATCTCGCAACCAACAACGCGACCCCCAACCAACCCTCAATAAAAAATAAATAAGTAAACAATGAAGGAGCCAGCCAATGCATTCTTTTCAAGGGTTTGAAGGTACTTGTCATATATATAATATGAACATGAAGTCAATGACCAGAACTATTCAGTTCATCAAAAAGATTGTGAACAGTGATTACAATAGCAAAAAGCTTTTTGTATGACATCTAAATATGGGCTTCACATGCAAAATATGTTCATGATTAAATATCCACAAATCATTGGTTTTCCTTCTCTATTCCCAACAAAAATGATAATAACAATATACTATAGGGGGAAAACACATGTGAGATAAAAAAAATCATACAGGATGACACACAAATGTAGATTGTTCGAGTACATTTAAGTGCATGGATGGCTCCTTTAAATGACATCTCATTAACAAGGGTTACAGCCCTGTCCACGTTTCCCTGACTGCAATAGCCACATAGGAGAGCTGTGTATGTCACAGTATCTGGTTTTAGTTTCTTCTCTTTCATTTCATTCCAAAAAGTGGAAATATCCTTTGGTTCTCCATCGTTGCATCCTGCATTTCGACAGTAACGAGCCTTCCTCATTTTTATTTTGGAATGCCCATCAACCAAAACTGTTTAAGTGATAACATCAGGTTCAATACCCCTCTCCTTCATATCCTTAAAAAGATCACATGCTTCATTATTCTCAAAACTGGGTAAATCCTCTCTTAACAAAATATGGGCTGCAACTAGGGTAGATGCAACCAAAAGGTGAGGAGCAGGAAGAATGCAACCCCTCTATGGCCATGCAGTGGTAAGAGGAGCACCCAAGAGGGACCATCATAATCCGTACAATACATGTGTGTGGTTGTGCTTGTGCACATGTGGGGGCATACATGCGTAGAGAGTGAGAGAGAAGAGAGATCTTATGATTCAATATTTAGATCCTCCTAAATATGTTTAAAAAATTCCTCGAGCAAGAGAGATGAGAGATCTTGTGATCAAAGATGTGGGTACTTCTAAATTAAACCCCAAAATTTTTCACCTGAGGTAGTAAAACACCATCAACCAAGAGTTCCAAAACCAAAAATGAACAAACAATAAAAATAAATAAAATTAGAATTGAAAGAACCTGTCCACCAAAAGAGCATCTCTATTTTTACTTGCATATTCAAAAGCAAAAATCAATTACCAGTTGGTACCCACAAGCACCTAAACTTGTACTGGCCACAAGTAACAATCAATAATATAACAGGATAGGGACTTCACTAGTCAATTTGGGGTGTTCTGAAATAAGGCAACCCAGATCCATAACTAAATTAATGCCATATAGAGAGAGAAAAAAAACAAAATAAATCAACTCGCAGTTAGAATATTAACCCTAACAAAATCACCAGCTAGATTCTTAGCTTTTGTTGCTAATAAGGGTCGTCGCCAATCCCATGCATTTTCATCATGATTCTTAGCTTTTGTTGCTTCTCGTAAACCAAAGATGTCAATATGACCTGCATAAATAGGGTATGGTAAACTTCAATCTAGACCAATATCCAGCAAAAACGTAGGAACAGTACATTACCATAAATTACCATAAAAATTAACATAAATAAAACCACATTCTTCCACCAATCTATCAAATTGGAAAACAACATTCAGTTGCACCTGCAATGTTACAGAATAGTAGTACATCAGAAAAAATGACCAAATGGATAAAGAAGATAAAACCAAATACAAACCACGACATTGAAGTATGTGCTAAGCATTCCAGCCAAGATGTGGATGCTCTCCCGTAATTCCCTGGGGTCAAGGGAAAAGAGGAAAAGAGGAAAAGAGGACAATAAATGGCATTAATATACAACAAATATGAATGTGTACCATATGACATAATAAACCAAAGACAATAACAAAATACTCTTTCTAGCATTATTGTCTCTTTAAAAGAAGGTTTACCATGATTGAATTCAACATATACTATTATATATGACTACTTACTATTTTATTTCATTTTATTTTTCTTAGTAAAATCAACCAAACAATTTAGGTACTAGGAGGTGAGTAGTAGTTAGTGGGTGTACCAGCACAATTCCTGGATTCAAATTATAATGGGTCCCTAAAACCAAACCAGCTTATAAAATTGAGTGTGAATGCAGAGAGATACTTGTCAACCTTTCTCATGGCGGCTAACTAATAAACCCTCACCACAAAGACTTCCCCTAAACTTGGCTTAATTAAAGTATCTCCTCCCCATCACCGACTATTGGACCTTTTTAGTCGGTTACTATTACTTTCTAGAATCAACAAAGTCTTTCATTCTTTTTATTTTATTTTCAACCCATAGAATAAGTCAATTCTTCCTCAAGAATACATTGGATTTGAGATATTGTTAATATATATTGTTTTAATTTATTAGCATTATATTTATTTCAGATTACAAAGATTTTACATCAGAATCTCACCACCTAGAATATGCCACAGTGAAATGGAAAATTCTTAAACTTGTCTTTTTACCTAGTACCCAAGTAACTCTGAATTAAGCATATTGAATTTGAAAATATATATATATAGAATCTAATAAAGAAACAGAGGTACCAAAATAAGAATCTTGTCACAATGGTTAATTAAATTTAATACTAGTAGAAAACTGACCCTGTCCCCTTGAATTAATCATAATTCATAAGACTAGATTCTTCCTTCCAACCAAACAGCACCCAAAAACAAAAACATCACAACCGAGAGAGAGAGAGAGAGAGAGAGAGAGAGAGAGAGTTCAAAAAATCACGTCAACCATAACTAAATACTTAAAGAAAACATCGTTATGTACACCAAATCCAAAACAATGAACTCAAAACAATGAGAACACACACACACACACACACACACATATATATATATATCAAATAGATTTGAAAAATCAGAGATCTGAGTTCATACAAAACAAATGCATATAAAATAAAAACTTACAGATCTGAGTTTTGCAACAAAAAGAAGCGACCGATTGAGCGAGATCTGCAACAAAACAGAGCAGCAACAAACTTACAGATCTTGAAGGGAAAAAAAAAAAAAAAAGGTGGCCTAAACGAGCTTCAAAATCTAGATTGACCAAAGGACCAAAATCGAAACTCACAAAATCGAAAGAGAGGAGAACCAAAATCGGAAGATAAGCACAAATCTAGTGACCTTCAAAATCTACAAGAAGTTCTGAAATCGACAGATCTGAAATCGATTGAGAGTGTTTGAAATCGAGTGAGGATGTGGTTTTCGGAATTTCAAATCAGCGAGAGTGAGGGTTTCTGAGCTTCAAATCAAATGGTTTCCGAGAGAGAGAGAGAGAGAGAGAGAGAGAGAGAGAGAGTCTGAGTTGTGGAAGAGTGTCGACTGGGACTGAGACTCAGACTGAGAGACGTTTTGAAAGGGACGGAGTATTGAACGGTGTCAACGAATTGACTCAAACGGTGCCGTTTTACTGAGATCAGAGACAACGTTTTGAAAACGTTGTATCTAACTAATCTACAAAGGCGTTTATCATAAACGCCATAAAAGAAACGTTGCAATACCTTACTTTTCCTGTAGTGTATATGGAGTTTAGAGTGGTATATAATTTAATTAGAATTTTTGAAAAATTTATGTTTTATTTGCTTAAAAGAGAAATTTTGAGAAAAATAAAAAGTTGATGCCCAAATTGCGAAAGTGTAAACTTGGAATATGTTTGTAAGGTTATGAAAGAGTTATGTTTTTAATTTGAACAAAAACGGACTTCGATTTGATTGGTTTTGAAATTTTTACCGTTTTGTGGCCAAAAAAGCATTTTTAAAGAAAATAAAGGAATTACGTTTAACTTTCGGGGTTTTCAATCAAAATAGGATGTCATAGTTGGCTAATGCTTGGAGAATGAGTTTGGAAAGAAAATGATGTTTTCTTGGGCATTAACAATATTATTTTACTTAATGTATTTGTTGGAATAAAACCGACACGGTTAGAAATGGACCTTGAGAGGTTACTGGACGTAATTGTGATATGAAAACTAGTGTAGTTGTTCATATTTGATAAAATGTGGAATATGATTGGTTTCTAAATGTTGGGAATCATGGGAGATTCTAAGTTATAGTTATATGTTGGATTATATACCCATGTTGTTATCTTTTAATTAATATGTTAGAGATAACTATTTTGGCTATCAGTAAAAATTTACCATGTTGCATTTAAATGAGGATTTTGATCAAAGTGGTAATGTTTAATAAGTAGGGATACCCTATTCCTCTCTATGAGCTTGTCTTTAAATTTTAGCATTTTGATATGTTGGGAGTTGTTGGGTAATTTTGAGAAAGTTTGGGCCTTTGTGTAATTTTACAAAAGTTGAGATTTTATTTATAATAAACCTATATGCATGTTTGGCATAGAGAAATGGAATTAATGTTGAAACATTAATGAAAATGGAACCTAAAAGGTTGTAATGTTAATTATAGAAAATGCCCTAATTACATTGTTGAATTAATTTGAGAAATGAGAAATTGAAATGAGAAGAATGGAATTGGGAACGTATGGGATTAAAGGGTGTAGTTGGATCATTCATCGCTCACCTAGTTGAAATGTTGATATAATATCCATTTTGTGCATTTATTTTCTATTTAGAAATAACTGCTTTGGGCTATCGGTGGAGGATAGTCTTGATTGTTGTAGACAATGCATGATGATTAGGCAAATGAAAACTAATATATGGAATGTGTCATCGAGTATAACGGTTGAAAGAATGCATTAACTTTATGAATGGATTGATGATGTGTATAATAATTGTTTATATGCATTGTGTTGTGTTGGAGAAGATAGGGGATGTACTCCACGGTTTAGGGGAAGATAGGGGATGGACCTCTAAACCGGATGTTGTTTGGGAGGAGATAGGGGATGGACTCCGTAGATACAGCTCATATGCTTATCTTTGGAAGTGTGATATAGCTCATATGCTTATCTTTGGAAGTGTGATATAGCTCATTGTAGCACGTCCGCGGGGGACCTCGGCTACAGTTCGGACTCCCTTTTTGTTGCGGTTCTAAATCTGAACCAAAGAGTCCAAATCCGGCAAATCGTTTGAGAAAACATATTTTTTGAAAAGTAGTGCCAAACATGGATTTGCTGGATCAGACATGAGTCGCCACCTAAATATTTTTAAAATGGGAAATTTAGGAAACCACGACTCGGTCGAAGGCCACATGTCCGTCATCACCAAAGTGGTCTTGGCTCGAGCTTGGGTACGATCGGGAAGGTCACTATGAGCACCTTTCTTCGGGTCCAAGACCGGCCTCTACTAACCGTGATATCCGTTTTTGAAAACTTTATGCGTTCTTATTCCGGTTATTAACCTAGAATTACTATGTGATGCGCACAACACAAAAGTATAGACTAGATCGCCTAACTTGGAAATAAACATTGCATATCCGTTTTGTCTCGAAAAACGTGTTGTTTTCTTTTGCTACTCGCAAGTAGGCTGAAATTCGGTTTTCAACGAGTTGTTCCAACTCAAGCAATCCAACCTCCATCCACAGGCATTCAAGCAGTTATATCACATAAGCACTTAGCCTCATGGTAGTCATGCTATTATGGCAACATTCACACGCATGCGACATGCTAAAGCCATAAAAACTTACATCGTACTCCGTGCCAAAACAGTAAACTAGTTAGCAAACATGCATGACCTAGTTCATGTTAAGTGGCTAATGCAACACAGGCAGAAATGCAATCTAGAGTAGGCTCGGCTGACCCTAAACATGGCATGTGAAATGCGATCAAATAGCATGTATTCAATTTGGAATTTGAAAATACAATGCAGTTTGTATGATGTACCGAGCCCAGTGCATGTAAACAAAATGCATGAATGCACGCATGCATTGCATAAGGTATGCTAAAAAAATAAGTATGCCCTAATCTACCACTGTAAGCAGGTAAATAAAAAGGAGAAAGAAATGGGGGTTGGAAGCCATGCACCCACTCACACACACTTATTACAAATTTGCCCTCGCTCGGAGGGACCAAAAGAATAATACAAATTAATTAACTACGCAAGCTAATTAATTATTACAAATTAACTAATTTAATTAACAAATTAACTAAGTTAATTAAAGAAGAAAAAATGCCTCGGGATGAGGGCCAAATCGTGGCGTGCTAAAGGCTCGAACTGCTACCATGTCATGCAAGTGTGTAACACGCCCATGGGACCTCGCCATGATTCGGACTCCCTTTTTGTGTCGGTTCTAAATCTGAACCAAAGAGTCCGAATCCGGCAAATCGTTTGAGAAAACAGATTTTTTGAAAAAGTAGTGCCAAACATGGACTGCTTTGCCAGATAACAGAGTCGCCACCTAAATATTTTATTGGGGGAATTTAGGAAACCCTGACTCGGTGCCGAAGGCCACGTGTCCGTCATCACCAAAGTGGTCTTGGCTCGGGAGCTTGGGTACGATCGGGGAAGGTCAGCTATGAGCACCCCCTTTCGCCCGATCCGAAGACCGGCCTCTACTAACCGTGATATCCATTTTTGAAAACTTTATGCGTTCTTATTCCGGTTATTAACCTAGATTTACTATGTGATGCGCACAACACAAAAGTATAGACCAGATTACCTAACTTGGAAATAAACATTGCATATCCGTTTTGTCTCGGAAAACGTGTTGTTTTCTTTTGCTACTCGCAAGTAGGCTAAAATTCGGATTTCAACGAGTTATTCCAACTCAGGCAATCCAACCTCCACCCACAGGCATTCAAACAGTTTATCATGTAAGCACTTAGCCGCATGGCAAGCATACTGTCATGGTAAACATTCACACGCATGCGATATGCTAAAGCCATAAAAAACTTACATCGTACTCCGCGCCAAAACAGTAAACTGGTTAGCAAACATGCATGACCTAGTTCATGTTAAGTGGCTAATGCAACACATACAGCATGTAATTAGGATAGGCTCGGCTAACCCTAAACAATGGCATGTGAAATGCACTTTATTCGATGCATGTATTCAATTTGGAATTTGAAAATACAATGCAGTTTGTATGATGTACCGAGCCCGGTGCATGTAAACAAAATGCATGAATGCACACATGCATTACATAAGGTATGCTAATTTAGATGTGCACTAATCTACCATCATAAGCAGGTAAATAAAAGGGTTAGAAAGAAATGGGGGTTGGAAGACATGCACCCACTCACGCACACTTATTACAATTGCGCCCTTGCTCGGAGGGACCAAAATAATAATACAGTCCCAAAATAAATGAATAAATATTACAAATTCTAATTACTGAATAAATAAATGTGAAATAAAAGGGGGCCACAGCCCCTCGCCTCGGGATGCGCGAATGATGCATGCTCGATGTCCGCCTTGCCCGGGAACCCGCACCATGCCTCTGTTCCCTCTGCTTTTGCTGCCCTGCCTCTCTGGAAAATTGCCAGAGTCTTGGGACACCTTCCGCATACCCTGAATATTACCACCGGCTGAAGGGTTGGACCATCGGCTGTAGGGTTTGGCCACCGGCTGCAATTTGAGATTATCGGCACAAAAAGTGTGCCGGTCGGCACTGAAGAGTGTCGGTCGGCACTAAATTCCTGCAGGAGACAGTTTTGACAGCAGCAGACAGCAACAGAGCATGGTATGGAATTTTGGGACAAATGTATGCACGGACACACTCCCTATCATGCAATGGACTCAAGGGAGCATGGCCCTCGACCCCCGGGCCACCAATCACGCATTTCAATGCATGATGGCCCAAGAAGCCAAAGTGTGCAACTTCAATGTGGAATGAAATGCACATAAACAAACAAAGAGCTCAACCTCTATCATACTCAATTCAAGAGGTAAAGCATGCATGTCAAATGCAACCTAAGCATGCAATCTAACATGCAATATGAACATGCAAGTATATAAACATGCTAGGCACACAACCTAAGCAACACATACAAAGTAAGCATGCTACAACACATGAGGGAATGGACTTAAACTAGATTAGGCAGCCTCAAACAAGCCTAAAACAGTGGCCATAAGATGAAAATGAGGCGCCTCGAAATGCGTGCACACTTGCACGCAAACCGAGGCGATGGCATATACAATGCAATATGGCTAAAATGGCATATACAGTGCAACATGGACTTATACTAACATGAGAGAGCCTCAACCACACTCACATAAGAGGCCGTCGGATAAAAGTGAAGTGCCTCGAAATGCGTGCACACGGGCACGCAAATCGAGGCAATGGCCCTAAGGCACGGAATGACATGGAAAATGATATGCAAACATGCAAATGGAATTTCAGCACTCACAAATGATGCAAAACAGTCCCGAAAGGTGGGGAAATGACACCAAATGCACGGAACGGTCCCGAAATGCGATATTAAGCACCCGAAATGGCCTACAGCCATACTAAACATGCATAATTGGTACATGACATGCAAAACAGTAGCAAGGCAGCCCCAAAATAGCATTTTTTACAATACAAAACATGGCGAAATAGTGAGCATAGATAGGACAACAATGGCATGCAAAAATGGCTCCTCAAGGGAGGCAATGAGGCAAGTGATAGATACAATGCTCAAACAGAAAAATGTCCTTCTACAACACTGATGAGGGACCAAAAATATGCACATTTACAGTAGATGACATCCCCCAACTCAGTATGCAAACTTGCTAAAAATGTCATGCAAGATCTAGGATACATAAGGCTACAACATGAGGTATGCCTTACATTCATCAAAAGGCCTTGGACCCTTAACAAAACATGACAAGAAGGCCAAAATATGGATATTTTCAGTACTGATCATGGCCAAAAACAGAAGCTAGATAGGCTTAACAAAGCATGCAAAAATGGGGCCAAAGAGGGATATAAAGAAAAGCATAGCATGGAGACCCCCAACAAGGTTTATCCCTTCTACAATGTCGTATAGGGACACAAAATAAACCTACTCACAGTTCATAACATGCTCCAAAACAGATCACATGTAGGCCAAACAAATCATGCAAACTTACGGTAAATTGGAAGAATTGTGAAGCAAGTGCAAGATAGGGGGCCCGAACATGGTTGAGCCCTTCTTAAATGTTGAAGAGGGGCTCAAAATAGGCCCTCTTAAAGTTTAAATCATGCTCGAAAACAGATCAAACATAGGTCAAATATTCAATGCAAAATAATGGCATATAAGAGGATATTGAAGCAAGTACCAAATGGAGGGCTCAAACAGGGTTGAGCCCTTAAACAAACATGAAATATGGCTCAAAAGAGGACCACTTTCAGTATTGGTCGGAGCTCAAAACAGTGAGCAAGTAGGGTTAAGAAAAGAGACAAGAAAATGGTGTAAAAGAGAGGGATTGAGACTTACCCTTGAAGACCTTTCTTTCCTTGCTTCTTGACTTGAGAAATGTTGCTTCTAAGCCTCTAGGAACCTCTTCTTGTTGCTGGAAATGGAGTGGTGGTGGTGGTGCTATAGATTGGTGAAGAAATGGCCAAGGATTTGAACTTGGAAGTGTAGAGAGAGAGAGAGATTTTTTAGAGTGAGAAGCTCCCAAGACTTGATCTTTTTTGTTCTAACCCTAGCCATATGAGATACAAGGCCATATATATGTCAAAATAAGATCTTTTGGTCGAAATATCCAATTAAAAATATCTGCCACAGTGTATAGCAAAATATCTGTCAAAAATCTGAATTCTGGGCACTTTTGGCCGGCCGGCACTCTTTTGTGCCGGTCGGATATCTTTTGTGCCGGCCAGCAATCGGTAAGGTCAAAAGGGCCGGTGGATGTCCAGATTGAAGCCCCGGAAGTTAGCTTTCCAATGGCGCAAACCTTGCATTAAAATTCTTCCTATGCAAAACGTTATGCCCTTTTCCGTAAAGCCGCGCAGATTCGGTCCAACCGGACTTCAACCAACCATATCTCCTCCCCCCGGATTTGGACTTAGGAGATTCTTGAGTGAAAAATGAAGCCCCGGAAGTAAGGTTTCCAATGGTGGTGGCCCCATATTTTAATTCCTCTTGTACAAAGAGTTATGCCCGTTTCGGGGAAGCCGCGCCGACTTTTCTCCTTCCCGGATTCATGCTGAACCACTCCCAAACTAGTTTTCTCCCCTCTTCTCCTCTTCTCTTCAACTTCAAACCCCGAAGTAAGGTGTTTTGAAAGATTTTTCAAAGATTTCATCTCTCTTTCATTCATCTCCACTTTGTCCTTGCTCGGTTTACCGAAAAGCGCAACATTTACCGAAATGCGAGCGTCGGAACATCGTGGGAATTTTATTTCAAAAATGTTTTGAAAGAGAGGGTTTTAAGGTATAAAAACCATCAAAAATAATTTTGGTCCACAATGGGGTATGAAGTTGAGATTTGCCTCTTTCTTTGCCGAAGAAACTGAACCTGTGCACTGCACACCTTTCTCCAACAAGTAAACCATCAGTAGTGCCCAACTCTTAAGGGCGGTCAAAAATGGGGTGTCTACAGTGTGCCTCTGTTTTCCCTGCTATCCTTCTCAGAAAATTGCCAAAATCCCAGAAGTGCCTCTCAGGGCATTGGGGAGTACCACCGGCTAGGGTAGAGAACCACCGGCTAAAGGATATGGCCACCGGCACTAAATGAAACTATCGGCTGCCAATTGGCTGCCGGTCGGCACTAAACAGGGCCGGTCGGCACAAAATTCCTGCAGAACCTGCAGACCACAGCAGCAGAGGACAACAAAATGCATGGCAGTGTAATTCAAGGTATTTATGCACTACACACCCCTCTTATCATGTTATTAGCTCAAGGGGGCATGTGCCTCGATTCCCGGACCACCAATCGCGCATTTCCATGCGTGATGGTCCTAAGAACCAAGAATGCAACTTCACTTTCGAATGCATGCAAAACACATAGTCACAAAAGGGTGCCAAACCTCTATCAAACTCACTTCAAGAGGCTTGGCATGCATGTCAATGTGGTGCAAACCTAAGCATGTCATCTAGGATGCAAGATGTACAATGCCATGTGTTTATGAAAGCATACAAACAAGTATAAGAGGCAAGCATGAAAACCAATGAAATGATAGACTTGGACATGAATTAGGCAACTCAAAAAGGCCTAAAATCAGTAACCAAAAATGCCTACAACTGGGGACTAAACACACACACGCATGCACATTTTAAGGTTCGAAACCCAAGACATAAACAAGCTACGTTCAAGCACACTTGAGATGACTCAAACATGGACTATTAGCATGCAACTTAGGCTCTCAAATCATTTCACACATGATGCCAAATCATGCAACAAATCAAATCAAACAAAGCATGCGAATAGCCTAGGCTTAAGGCAAGCTAATAGGGCATTAAACCACACTTTGCACACACATACATGGCATGCACTAATCAACCTAAAACAGGCTTCTAGCATGTCAAAACAAAGCCAAATGGCTACTTAGATGGCATCTAAGAGTCATTAAATCAAAGGCATGCATTGAAGTCAAAACAAGGGGCATACAACACATGCTCCTAAAACATTGACAAGGCTACTAAGGCAAGGATACAAGCACATTATAAGGTCTGAAATAGCATGTAAGAGGGTTCCAAACCCTTGAAAACATGGAGGCAATGCATCCTACACATGCACCTACTTGAAGCATACAAGCTACAATACAAAGGGGCTATACAAAGCATGTCAAGATTGACTCAAACGACCATGGACAGAGCTAAACCTTGGCAAAATAAGCATACAAGCTTCACAAACACAAGTCTAAAACATGCTAGAAATAGAGGCACACTTCCTAGACATGTTAAGGCAATAAGAGGCATTATAAGGCAACTACACTAAGCATGCATAGGAGACCAAAACCAACTCGAAAACATGTTATATCATAGTAATATAAGCATGGAAAACAAGCCAAACATGCTCAACGCACACTCAAGCATAGACTCACTTAAGAGACCAAAACATGCCCTTTTCAAGGACATCAAGGGGAGGGGGTGGCCCTCCCCTTTTTAAGACTTCAAGGCATGCTCTTCACCACTGAAATCCCTTAAGATTTCAGTGGTGAAGAGATCCTATCACCAAAATCTCGGATCTCTCACAAAATAGCACAAAAAGTGCCCTTTCAAGGTCTAAGAGTGGTCAAACTTGCTCAAACCACAAAACACTCTTAATGAACAATAAAGAGGGCCTAAAAAAAGAACTTTTATGTGTTATAGACTAAGCACAAAAACTGTTTAAAGATAGGTAAAAACAAGGTGCAAGAATGGGGTAAAAAGAGCTAGTTTTGTTACCTTTGAAGACCTCTTCAACAATGGTGACCTTGATGCCTCCTTAAGCTTCAAACCAGCCAAGAACACCAAGAACAAGCCCTTAGCACCTCAGTTCCAAGAGGAAGGTGAAACACTAGGTGTTGGTGAGCAATAGTAAGTCACAAACACCTAGTGTACAAAATAAGAGAGAAATAGAGAGATAGGATAGATATAGAATTTCTAACCTAAAACCAGAGCTCAACCCTCTCCTAAAATGTCTAACTCTCTGATTTTTGCTAACCCTTGAGCCAAGAGAAGAGCCTTTTCTTTATAGGCAACAAAGACTTACAAACTAAGTCATTCAAGGGCTCATCCCTCCATACACGTGTATGGAGGAGAAACAAGAGCTAAACAGCTGTCTAAAAATATCTCAGAAAGCAGCTGTAAAGTGGTCGGCTGGGCAAAATGGTCATTTTGCCAAAAAGAGTGCCGACCGGCACAATATAGTGCCGGTGGCAATACCAGCCAGCCGGTGGCCTCTAGCCACAGCCGGTGGTATGTGGGGATACCTCAGAAGGCATTCCCTGCCCTTCCAAGGCAAAGCACAAGTGTTTGGTGTAAAACCAAGCACAAAACAGTCAAGTTCGGAGGTCCTGAGGCAAGGCGCGCGAGCCGAGAATTCCGGGAACTCCAAACGAACGCAAACATGGATAATCACCGAGCGTTCAAGCGGTGACGTCCAGGTCTTGAGGACAGTCAAAAATGGGGTGTCTACACTCATATGCTTATCTGTTGATGTGTTGATATAGCTAGTATGCTTATCTATTGTAAAATGGGAAAATGTTTAATTTGAGTCTTTATCTCAATTGAAATGGAAGTACTGTTGATATGAGATGTAATCTCTCTTAAAGGGTATGGCCAAGTTCTGAGCCAGGATTATGAATTAAGAAATAGAAATTGTTATGAAACATTGATACATTTGTCATGTAATCAAAATGGATTTGATGAATTGTTTAATGATTCAATTGATAATGAGATAATTGAATGGATTAAAAAGAATGTCATGTTATTATTGAAGCATGTTTATTTATTTAAGTTAACTGGTTGTGGTTAATTAAATAAAATGGATTTAAGAGATTATGTGATAAAACCTTATGATTTTGACATGATATAATTTCATGAAAATTTATAAGTATCTTTGTACTCGCATATCTTTTAATGTTTTAATATGGGATTGCTTGGTGAGTTTTGCTCACCCCCTGCCTGTATATGTGTACAGGGAATGCTTTTCGGAATTGAAGATCAAACAATGGGTTTTACCATTTTATAAGTGTAATGTAGAAATGGATTGTACTACTTCATTTGTTGTTTGGCTGAGTGCTATCTTTTTGTAAAGAGTAGTGTCCTCTCTTTTATTGTAAGCCTCAGGGCATTTCTTTTATTTGTATGTAAATGTCATTGTTGTACAACGAGAGGGAATATGTATATTTAATTATTCATCATTTCATCAAATGATGAAATGTTATTTGTAAATGGACTTAATTAATGAATATTGGTACGGTTATCCGAGTAATAAAATATGGGACGTGACAATATTTCTACTGGGTTGTGGCTCACCCTATAAGGAAAAACATTTCAGGTACAGGTACTATGCCTCCGCCAAGGCATTGACTTGGGAGGACTCGGAGCTGAGGCTTCATTTTTGTTTTATGGTTATTTGTTGAATGCGATATTTGCGTTGAGTTGAAACTCCATTTTGTGTAACCAAGAATGTTCTTGGATAAATTTGTAAGTCTGTGAGACACTTATTATCTGTTTGGCTTCAATTTCATACTTGTTGTAAAATGCATACTTGGGATTAGAACTGGGGCATTAAGATGTGAACAGCATGTATTTGGCATTTGGGATTAAATGGAAATGGATGTATGGAATAGTTAACTATATATATGTGTTTGTCTATCAGGTGGATTTGTTGTATAAATAGATATACCCTGTCCAATTTTTTGGGGGTGTTACATCAAGGAATTCATGATTTTACTAAAACAATTAGTATAGACAAATAGGAATATCATATATTCATACGGCTATTTACTTGTGAAATTATATTTGTTTTACCAATAGTATTCAAGAACAATTTATAAATAATAAAAATAAATTAATTGCACAACCAAATTGGAGATCAATTGATTACTAATTGTTTGGCTACATATTTTAAAAATAATTAATGTACTATTTGATAGTAATAATAGTGAGACGATTATGTAGAATTTTATGTATTTACATTATTATTATTTTTTTTTTGGGGGAGGGGGAGGGGTAAAAAATATTAGTACAAATGTATTAAAGTTTTCTTTTTTTTATTTGAGAATTGAAAGTAAAGGTTTTTCTATATAAAATCCAACTTGTACTATATTTAAGGCTTGAAGATATTCTACAAATCAAAAAAGATCATGTAATTATGCAAAAGATAGAAAAATTATATATAAAAAAAGCAATTTTTAATGTAATGTATTAAAGTTTTCATTTTTTTTTTTATATTTGAGAATTGAAATTAAAGGTTTTTCTATATTAAATCCTACTTGTACTATATTTAAGTCTTAAAGATATTCTACAAATCTAAAAAGATCATGTAATTATGCTAAAGATAAAAAACTTATGTTAAAAAACAATTTTAACGTAACACTAGGCAATGAAACTTATATTTAATGAGAAAATCTAGATAATTAGAGTACTTAATCCATTTGGATCAAAATTTGGATTGTTTTGAGTATGTTTGATAAGCTGATTTTTTTGTTTATTAAGAAAAGATATGTCAAAAAAATAGAGGGATATTATAACTCAAATAAATTAATAAACCAATAAACAACTTAAAAGTCGTGTTGCCAAATGAGCAATTTACATTTTAGCATAAAATCACGACAAGTGAAAAAGTTGTGAATATTTATCATTTCTTTATTTTAGAGAAATGTAGTTTTATTATTGGTTTTGCAAAATGCGATATAAAATAGGGTGAATTACACTATTAATTCCTATAGTGTTAATTTAATTTTCATAATTTTAATTTTCATAATTTAATTTTTATATTTTTAATTTTATTACAATGTGATCCTTCTGTCACACATCATTAGAATTTGAAACGAAAAAAGACTATGCGTAAAATTAGAGAGACCAAAGTGGAATTCAATATAGTTTGTCTTTAATTTCATTTTAGTTTCTCTAACTTTCTATGTGATTTTTTTTTTCATTCAAAATGTTAACAACGCAGCGCATGATAAAGAGAATACATTGTAACAAAATTGAAAAACAAATTGAATCTTTAAGAATCAAAGTAAAGTTTTGATAAATTATAAATAAATAATTATTAAATTATGTAAAAAAAAAGGGTAAATTAAACTTACACCCCTCGAGGTTTGGGTTTAATACATATCACCCCCTGAAGTTTGAAAAATTACACTAACCCCCCCTTTCATTGTAATTATTTAGACAAAATTAATACATTGAACTCATACACTCTCTTTTTTTTTGCTTTGCTTTACTTTTTTTTTTGTTGTTGCCTTTTCTTTACTTTTTTTTAATGTAATTTTCTTTGTTTTTCTACTAGGAGTTGTTACCTTTTATACAAGTAGGGGGGTTTGTGAAATGAAATTATTAACCATAGGGGTGGGAATGTAATTTCCAAACGTCAGGGGGTGGGTAGTAATTGAACCAAACCTTAAGGGGTGTCAATGTAATTTGCCCAAAAAAAATTATCAATTTATCTTGAAGTGTGAGCATACCCTACATTAATCATAATTCACGATGCTGCCTCCTATTCCACACTCACCCAAGTTGAATTCGTGACCCACTAATAACCTATCGGTGAGTAGTCAGATTTTTTCGCCATACGATGGAGGCACGTGTAGTTCCAAACTTCCAAGTTGGCCCCTCTTTCGAATGAAAACCCTGAAAACTTTGCAAGTCAAATATCTATCTCATCTCACATCATAGCAGTCAGATTTAAGTCTCAAAGCTTCACTCTGACAATTCAACTACAAATCAACCCTCGAAACCCACTCAGAACTTCGATTTCAGTAACTCTTTCTTTCTCTGTAAATGTATATATATGATAATGTGTGTATATGTGTGCAATTTGTTTTTGAAGATCAACATGACATTTCTGTGATTGGAACCCTAAAATTCAACCAATTTGAGCTGTTTGATCTGTATTTGGTTGAAATTTTCAGAAATTTTGTTCTACTTTCTTTTTTTTGGGGATCAATTCAGGACTTTGGGCATGGGAAATTAACTGTGCATTTCTTTCAGGAAGTGCGAAATTTCTTTGTTCTTGGTCTTTATTAGTTTTAGATCTAGTTTGGTTGCTAAGAAAATGTGAATTTTGAATCACATATTTATAAGGCACCCTTGAGATTATTTTTAAATAGAAGCAACAGATAGAAATGTGCTAATAAACAATTTTACTGCCTGAGCCTTACACAACCTTTTGGCTTAATTTTGTTGATATTTAATTTTGTGAGAGCAAATCAATTAATTAAAATGCTTTTAATTTTTAATTTTTTGGTATTTTCATGATGGGTTACATAGGTAACTCAAATTTGTTTATTTCATCATCCTTTTGGTTGTGCTTTTTGGGACAAAATTCAACAATTCTAAAGCAGTGACAAGTTTGATTAAAGAATTTGGAGAAAAATGCATTGTAATGACAATCACTAACCATTTCTTTATGTTGATTGAATACCAAACCAAACCGAGCCTTAAGTCCTACAAAATGGGGTCGGCTACATGAATCCTCTTCTCCACACGGCTCTATCAAAGGCCATTTCATTAGTCAAATTAAGTAGATCCATATCTCTATTTACAATGCTAGCCAACGTTAATCTAGGCCTATCCAGTCCCTTAACACTTACATCTACCGTTACTGCATCGCGTGAAGAGATTGCCTTTGTTGGTCTCCATTGAATATGGCCAAACCATCTCAATCAATTCTCTCTCAACTTATCTTCTATCGATGCTACTCCTACCCATTTTTGAATACACTCATTCCTAATTCTCCCTTGTCTAGTCTTGCTACACATCCACCTTAGCATCCTCATCTCAACCACACTCATCTTATCTACCTATTGTTTCTTGGTTGCCCAACACTTTGTCCCATACAACATCGTTGGTCTAATAGCCATTTTATAGAACTTACCTGTTAGTCTAGTGGATATTCGTTTATCACACTATACCCTAGACGTACTTCTCCACTTATACCATCCCGCCTTAATCCTATAGGCCACATTCGCATCAATCTCCCCCACCGTTGTGATAATCGACCCTAAATAATGAAAATGTTCGCTCTTAGGCAGTTCTTGATTCTCAATCTTCACTTTTCCTCTGCTTTCATTGTTACTGTTACTAAATTTACACTCTATGTCTTAGTTCTGCTTATCCGGAATCATTTAGATTCTAGTGATTTTCTCCAAATCTCCAACTTTGTGTTTACTCCTTCTCTAGTCTCATCCACTAGCACGATATCGTCTGCAAAAAGCATACACCACGGCACGTCCTCCTGAATATTTCTCGTCAACTTATCCATAACTGAAGCAAAAAGATAAGGATTTAAGGTAGATCCTTGGTGTAACCCTACAGTGATAGGAAATTTATTTGTCTCTCTAGCAGACGATCTAATAATGGTCACCACCCCTTCATACATGTCCCTAATTACATCAATATAACCTTTTGTCACCCATTTCTTTTCTAACACCCACCATATTATATCCCAAGGCACCGATCATATGCTTTCTCAAGGCTGATAACCACCATATAAATGTCTCTTTTCTTTTCTCTATACTTTTCTATTACTCTCCTCAAAAGATAGATCGCCTCCATTGTTGACCTGCCAAGCATAAACCTAAATTGATTCTCTGACACCTCTTTTATATCTCGTAATCGGCGTTCCATCACCATCTCCCACACTTTCATTATATGACACATTAGCTTGATTCATTTATAGTTGTTGCAATTCTGGACATCTCCTTTATTCTTATAGATTGACACTAAAATACTCTTCCTCCATTCATCTGGCATGTTTCTAGTCAACAAAATTTTGCTAAACAACCTAGTCAACCAAGCAACCCGCTTTTTACCCAAACACTTCCAAGCTTCAATAGGGATATCATTGAGGTCCTAAAGCCTTATTTGATTTCATCTTCTTAAGTGAAATCTCCACTTCAAAGTTCTAATCCTGCGATAGAACCTATAGTCTTGGTTTATCGTATTACTGGCTATTTCTTCCCCTATTGACCTACCTCCATGTTCCTCATTTAATAGTTTCTCAAAATAGTTCTTCCATCTCTCCTTAATCTCTTCATCCTTCACCAATACCTTAGAATCCTTACTCTTGATGCACTTAACTTGATTAAAATCTCTTGTTTTCCTCTCCTGTATCTTAGTAAGTTTGTATATCCTCTTCTGTCCTTCTTTACTATCTAGTCTAGTGTATAGGTCATCATAAACTTTCAACTTAGTCTCTCTCGCTACTTTCTTGATCTCCTTATTAGCCAATCTATAGCTTTTAAGGTTTTCCTTAGTTCTATCCTTCTGCCACTTTTTAAAGAACTCTTTTTTTGCCTTAATTATCGCTTGAACCTCTTTTCTCCACCACCAAGTTTCCTTAGATCTGGGTCCCGTTACTTTTGACTCTCCAAGCACTTCCCTTGAGATTCTCCTCATACAATTGTTCATCAAGTTCCACATAGTGTTAGCATCATCTTCCAAGTCCCAAGTACCTTCCTTATTCATTCTATTCTTAAATATTTTTAGTTTATCCTCTTTTAGGTCTCATCATCTCGTCCTACAACGCCCACCATCCTTCCTAGCTTAGTATTTCCCTTTAAAACATATATCTAGTACCAAAATACTATGTTCAGAGGCTAGGCTCTTTCCAGGAATCACCTTACAATCATTGCATTTTAGGCGGTCCACTTTTCTCACTAAGAAGTAATCTATTTGGCTCTTAACTGACCCACTCTTAAAGGTTATCAAATGCTCTTCCCTCTTCTTATATATAGTATTGGCCACCACCAGGTCAGAAGCTAACACAAAATCTAAGATACTCTCTCCAGCCTCATTTCTGTCACCAAAACTGTATCCATCATGCATCCTTTCATAGCCTAGTTTATCTATGCTTACATGGCCATTAAAATCTCCACCTATAACTAGGTTCTCTCCTACGGGTATCTCCTGTAAGATCTCATCCATTCTCTCCCAAAAATCCCTCTTAGTCTGATCATCTAATCCTACTTGAGGAGCGTATGCATTAATAACGTTCACTATATTTCCCTCCAATAACTAGTTTAACTAACATAAACCTATCTCCTTTTCTAATGACCGCCATTACATTTTTCACAAGGCCCTTGGCAACTATGATTCCTACCCCATTCTTGTATCTATCCTTACCACTATAATACAGTTTAAAACCGGTATCCTCAATTTCCCTAGCTTTCTTAGCTGTCCACTTAGTTTGTTGTACAAATGCTATACTAACTTTCCTCCTAATCATAACATCTACCAATTTCACCGTCTTACCAGTTAAGGTTCCTAGATTCCAAGTGGCTACCCTAAACTTATAGTCTTGGACTAGCTTCTTGTGGTGAAGGTGGTTGGAAATACTCTTTTGATCCACTGGGGCGCTCGAGTTCCTCAGTTAACAACCTGAAAAGGAATAAACACTCCGGTCGGGGGTGCCAGAATTAGCACTCCGACGGACAAGTCAGTCTCTACTCTCTAGATTACTTGTATTTTAAGTTAAGCGTAGTGATTCTCACGAACCTCTCTCTGAATAGTGTTCTTCTATTTATATCTTTTTCTTTCTTGGGCTTCGGGATTGGGCCCTTCTTCACTTCGTCGTATAACTATTTGCTCGGCTCCTCTTGCTGCGCATCGCTCTTCATTCGGCCCTTTACTCAGCTGGCTATTTGGCCGAATAGGATACCTCTAGATTTACATGTATAAGATGGGGCCAAATGTGATATACGAATTTTGACTCTCCCAATCTGACCATTTGGCTCCTTTATGTGTCCCAATATTTGGCCCCCACAATTGCCCCTTAAACACTGCACTAACGATAGTTAGCTGGTGTGTCTGGTTTCGAACTCAAAAACCTAGAGTCGAAATTCAGCGGCCAGCCTCATTTCAAAGCGAATGTCAGAGCACATGCCTTTTGGTTGTCATTTCAACTTCCCCCCTTCATACACTTCTATTTATTATGATTTAAAATTTTGACGTCTTTTCAAATACATACACATTTTTAGGTGCTTGAAGTTGTTGGATTGCCTTCCGACTTACCTCTGGAACTTCCCTTTATCTTTCACTATCCTCTTTGTCTCTTGTAAGTTCTCTCTCTCTCTCTGCTTTGAATCCTTTTTCCTGGTTTGTTTTTGGTTTAGCATACTCCTATAGGCTGAAGAGAATGGCAAAACATTTGAAAGATCTCCTTTCCGCGGATCAAATTTCTGGCTTTCGATGCCATTTTTCCATCCCTGATGACGTCCTTCTATCACTCGTGACATACGGCACCCTCGATATAGAGAGGGCTGATGAAAGCACAATCATCTTCCCTCTCCTATCAATCGTAGAGGGTGGAGTCCGTTTCCCCCTTCACCCATTCCTTAGGGCTGTTCTTCGCCATTGGGGTCTAATCCCTTCCCAACCCAATGTCAACTTTTTTAGAATCGTAATGGAGATTATAGAATTAAACCGTCGCCTTAGCATTAACCTCGACATTCCTGCTATTTGGCATTGTTATGCCTTGGCCAAGTCTTCTGGCTGGCATGGGTGTTATTTCCTCAGGGCCAAGGACACCGACCATCAATTAGTGACCATGCTTTCCAACTCTGGTAAGCGAGTCGATGGTGTCATGGTCATTGTCTGAGGTAACTGGGAATTCGGTGAAGGCGAGGACCGCCTAGATCCTATTCCTAGACGGAGGGGCGAACCAGGTGGCCATATAGCCCTTTGCACTTATTTTTGTTTGTATATACAAGAATTTATCTTTACGGTCTCATGGTTTGGTTTGTACAGGAAACAATTTGAAGAAAGTCTTGACTTCGACTAACGACGCCGTTCTTTCGGAGATCAAAGTCACGCTGAAATACTTCGGCCGTCCAAGCCTTCAGAAACAAGGAAGGGCGGCCCACATTCTTCTTCGATACGAGCCGACGTACACGACCTTCTCGGCAGTAGAAAACATCCCGATTCCGAGGGGTGAAGAGTTTCTTATGGCTTTTATTTTAACCAACTTTAGAAACTTGCGCCAAATTGGTTTCGACGGATCCGACTCGGAGCGTGTGGAAGTCGCTGAGGTCGTTGAAGAATCAGGCTAGTCCGAGGCCGAAGTAGACGAGGCTTTAAGGGTAGCCTTTGAGGAAGCCGGCCTCAATTCAGCCAACCCTCCGTCTACCTCGAATCGAGGGGAAGTTTACGACGACGTCTTTATTGGATTAGAAGACCTTCCTGGCACGTACTGCGAAGACATGGTTGGGTTGTCACTCAAAAAACTTGCCAAAAAGAAAAACGCCGAACGAATGGCGGCGCGGCGGAGAGCAGAGGCCATTCGATCCGAAGTGCCACCCGTCGCTGATGTTGAGCCCTCTCTGCTTGTTATCGATGAGGAGATGACTCAAACCTGAGATGTCGAGTCAGAGGCGGTCGTGCCAGCGAATCAGGAGGCTGAACGAAGGGCGGAGAAACGTCCTGCCGAGGTTGAGGTCGACTCTGAAGAAGACCTTGCTGACAAACGGCTGCATTTAGAGGAGTCAGATACAGTTGTGCCTTTTGTGGTTCAACCAAAGATAAAAAACATGCCGATCTCCTCTGATGCGTCGGCTATGAAAGATCCAGCCGTGGCGCTGAGCATGGCTTCATTGGTCTCATTCTCGTCTGACAAGGCAGCTTTTCGCTCAGAGCCGGATCTTTTGGCAATAGCGTTAGCCGCTCAATCGGCTCTTCTGGTAAATATCTTGATCTTGCATTTCCCTTTTATGCATATATTTTGGTTTTGATCTCCTGTTTTGCAGACGGTCGGAAGGATAGTTGAGATAGGCCGTCACCAGCACGACGCCATCGAACAAATTGGCCGTTTACAATTCGAAGTTGAGGGCCAAAGGAGCCGGGCCGAGTTCGAAGCGGCGAGGGTGAAGATGGAAGCTGCAAGGGCCGAGGTCGAGAGGGAGAGGGCAAGAAATGCAGACCAGCTCAGATTGGCTGCCGAGCAGAGGGCGAATGCGAGCGAAGCTGCGCTCAAGTTAGCCCAAGAGGTGATCGCCAAACTTGAGGCAGACTTGGCAGAATCGAAGGCAGTGAAGAAAGTAGCAGACTATGAGGCTTCGAAGGCGTATGAGGCTGGGCAAGGCGCTGTCCTCGCAAATTATGTGGAAGAAGTCCCCAAATTCGAGAATCGGGGATTCAAACACGGCTGGCTCAAAGCCCTTGCTGCTGCTAATGTGACATTGGCTATGCTGATTCCATACGAACAAGTGGATGTTAAGTCGCTGGAGTCTAACTCCGAGGATTGATTAGGGCGACAATAGTTATTTTTGTTTAAGGATTTTGACTGTATTGTTACAGCTTTTTGTTTAGTAGTTTTTATGTATGGCTACTGTTTTTAAGTTTTTGCTAGGCATTTTCCTACAAACTTATGGCTTTTTATCTGGTAGTTTTTACATGTAAAATGGCTATAGTCTGTGCCCAATTTACTAACGAAATTTCCCTTATACTTTGCTATTACTTATGCTTAATTTTTCTATTGATGCATAGTATTGCTTTTTGCTTCTTTGGATAAAACATTCGTGTACACTTGCCGATTAGATAATTAGGTAATTCACTAATTTACCATCGTAGAATAGTCGATCAGATTAATAAACCTGCCCTTGCCCCAGCCAATGTATGAACTCCAAAGGCTGAATACCATGAGTTCATGGAGTGGCTGCGGCACAGATCGATCGGCACTACGCCCAGGTGACTAATTTACCATCGTCGAATAGCCGATCAGATTAATAAATCTGCCCTTGCCCTAGCCAGTTTATGAACTCCAAAGGCCGAATACCATGAGTTCATGAAGTGGCTGTGGCATAGATCGATCGGCACTACACCCTGGCGACTAATTTACCATCGTCGAATAACTGATTAGATTAATAAGTCTGGCCTTGCCCCAGCCAGTTTATGAACTCCAAAGGCTGAATACCATGAGTTCATGGAGTGGCTACAACACAGATTGATCGGCACTACGCCCAGGCGACTAATTTACCATCGTCGAATATCCGATCAGATTAATGAATCTGCCCTTGCCCCAGCCAATTTATGAACTCCAAATGCCGAATACCATGAGTTCATGGAGTGGCTGCAACATAGATCGATTGGCATTACGCCCAGGCGACTAATTTACCATCATCGAATAGCCGATCAGATTAATAAATCTGCCCTTGCCCCAGCCAATTTATGAACTCCAAAGGCCGAATACCATGAGTTCATGGAGTGGCTGCGGCATAGATCGATCAGCACTACGCCCAGGCGATTAATTTACCATCGTCGAACAGCTGATTAGATTAATAAGTCTGGCCTTGCCCCAGCCAATTTATGAACTCCAAAGGCCAAATACCATGAGTTCATGGAGTGGCTGTGGCACAGATCGATCGGCACTATGCCTAGGTGACTAATTTACCATCGTCGAATAGCCGATCAGATTAATAAATCTGGCCTTACCCCAGCCAATTTATGAACTCCAAAGGCCGAATACCATGAGTTCATGGAGTGGTTGCGGCACAGATCGATGGGCATTATGCCCAGCCATCAGTAGTTAATGAAACTGCCTTGGGGGCGCTGCATGTGTTAAGGATAAATGGGGTGGGTTTTTCGTGCCCATAATTCCACTTATTGTGTTTAGACTCAATTGAAACTAGTTTGTTGCGGAAGGTCAGAGAAACGCGGATGTCAAGTAGACTGTTCTTCAACAGCAGGGGAGAAGGGCGAACGTTGGCTGAGCTTGATACTGAAATGAATCGCAATAACGAGCCTGCATACACAGGAAGTAGGACGTCCAGGGAACGGGAAAAACGTTAGCCCCCAAGTCGTCGGAGTAGGTCGCCCCGAAAAGAAAAACAGCAACGGGGTAACTCCCCTCGACCACAGCCAAGAAATGTGTTCGATGAGATGCTGCGACCGTTGAGTTTTGCGGCTTTTGTGGGAAATAAACCGATGACGGAGGTAGATTCTATTGTTAACGACCCAGGTGTAGCATTCGAGTTCGCTCAACAGATTTTTCCACCGGAAGTCCAGCAGTCGATGGTTGGTCGATAGGATTTCAAAGTGTTTCGAGAGGGCATCCATGGGGTGGTGAAAGGGCTGTATACCGCTTATGAAGTCGGCATGCGCTTGTGCTCCGCGCGGCGAGAAATATAGAAGAATGATGAATGAATTCGAAATTTGGAGACTTGTGTGGAGAAGGCCGAGCGTGAGCTTAGGGAGCTTAGGAAGGCTCAAACCACCGAGCCGCGTGTGACAGGTCAATCTAACCCAGTCGTGGAGGAGAAAGTGACCCAACGGCTGTTAAGTCACGTGATTGTCGATCGAGATACGGCAAGCATGTTTGTTGTAGAAAATGCAAGGACCATGGGTTATGAAAAAGGCTTCCACGACGGCCGGAAAGTCGTGATAGACAAGACCAAAGAGAAACTCGCAGAGGAGGTCTGTCGATGTGAGAACCGGGGCTTTAGGCATGAGTGGATCAAGGCTCTTCAAGCCGCAGAGGCTCTCCAAGAAGCAGGAGTTGAATCGGCGTCGCCATTATACCAACGCCATCATTTTCCTTATGGCACTTTCGAAATTGAGAAGAGTGACGGCGAGGGTGACGCCGAATAGAACTGAACGTATTGTAAACGCTCTAATGTACTGAACTGAATGTATTTATTGGTTATATTGGTTAATTTAATAAAATATTCTGCTTTTAAACGTTTGCGTGTTTTAAGCATTTAATGAAATACAATTTGTGTCGGCTCAAAGTAATTAAGCACTTCACTTTGAATGCTTTAACGTTTGCATGCTTTAACGTGTACATAGTTTTTGCCGACTTAATCTTTAACGAAGCATTTCACTTTGAATCTGTATGCTTTTACTTTCATGTAGGGCGCTCCGAATCCGGAGGCTTAATCGGCCCAAAGGTGTCATACACGGCTCTGGCTCTGAATTTGGAGACTTAAATATTGGCCAATCATGATATCCACGAAGGGCGCTCTGAATCTGGAGGCTTAATCGGCCCAAAGGTGTCAGGCACCAATGAGGCTCCAAATTCGAAGACTTAAATATTGGCCAATCATGATATCTACGAAGGGCGCTTCGAATCCGGAGGCTTAATCGGTCCAAAAGTGCCTTGCACTGATGGGGCTCCGAATTCGGAGACTTAAATATTGGCCAATCGTAATTTCCACGAAGGGCGCTCCGAATCCGGAAGCTTAATCGGCCCAAAAGTGTCTTGCACCGATGGGGCTCCGAATTCAGAGACTTAAATATTGGCCAATCGTGATATCCACGAAGGGCGCTCTGAATCCGGAGGCTTAATTGGCCCAAAGGTGTCATGCACCGATGGGGCTTCGAATTCGGAGACTTAAATATTGGCCAATCGTGATATCCACGAAGGGCGCTCTGAATCCGGAGGCTTAATCGGCCCAAAGTTGTCATGCACGGATGGGGCTTTGAATCTGGAGACTTAAATATTGGCCAATCGTGATATCCACGAAGGGCGCTCCGAATTCGGAGGCTTAATCGGCCCAAAGGTGTCAGGCACTGATGGGGCTCCAAATTCGGAGACTTAAATATTGACCAATCGTGATATCCATGAAGGGTGCTCCAAATCTGGAGGCTTAATCGGCCCAAAGGTGTCATGCACGAATGGGGCTATGAATCCGGAGACTTATGAACTAAATTGCGTGATAAGGAAACGGGAAACTTTGCATTGCAAAAGTGAAGTATGTACACGTATCAAGTCTGACAAGTCGGGTCAATTATAGAATTTACGTAAATGTGTGGAATTCCAAGGCCATGGCAGACTCCTCCCAGACATGTCTTTGAGTCGATATGCCCCTACTCCCACGATGGAGTCAATCTGATAAGGGCCGTCCCAGTTAGGTCTTAATTTTCCATTAGCCGGATTCTTAGCAGCTGGAAGCACTCTCTTCAGGACCAACTCTCCTGGTGTGTAGCGGTGCAGTTGAACACGCTGATTATATGACTTAGCAAGCTGCTGCTGGTACCGTGCCATGGATGCAAGGGCGCGGTCTCTCCACACTTTAATCAAAATCAAGTCCAAGGCAAACATCATGTCGTTTCGACCCAAATAAAAAACTGTTGATTTCAAAGTTGGCAAACTGATCTCCAAGGGGATGATTGCCTGTGTTCTGAAGCACAAAGCAAATGGCGTTTCCCCGGTGGACCATCTCAATGTTGTGCGATGAGCCCATAATACACTCGGCAGTTCTTCAACCCATCGGCCTTTCACCTTCTCCAGCCTCTTTTTGATGCCATCTAAAATGGTTTTATTGGAGGCTTCAGCTTGGCCATTACTTTGTGGATAAGCCGGGGTGGAGAAATAGGGCCGAATACCGTACTTGCTGCAAAGTTCCCGGTAGACTCCGCAATCAAACTGGGTGCCGTTGTCTGATATGAGTGCTCTGGGAATGTCAAACCGCGTTATGATATTTCTCCATACAAAACGCTTTATGTCGATATATCGGATGTGCGTTAGTGTCTCCGCTTCTACCCATTTCGTGAAATAATCAGTCGCGACGATCAGAAATCACTTGTTACCCGGCGCACGAGGCAGCGATCCGACGATGTCAAGTCCCCATTGAGCGAACGACCAAAGGCTGGTTATGGAGCTTAACTCTTCAGTAGGCAGGTGAATCAGAGGAGAGAACTTTTGGCACTGTTCGCACTTTTTCACGTAACACTCGGCATCGGCTCTCATTGTCGCCCAGTAATACCCTTGTGTCACAGCTCGATGAGCCAAAGAGCGCCCCCCAGAATGTGCGCCACAACTGCCTTCATGTATTTCAGTCAGAAGCTCTTCGACTTTGTCCGGATGCACGCATTCCAAATATGGACCAAAAAGGGGTTTTTTTATAAAACTTTCCTTGCGGATCCAAGTAGTATCGCAGGGCTTTGTTTCGCAACTTGTGCGCTTCTTTCTTGTCCGTTAGGAGCTGTTCGAAAGACAGGAAAGCAGCAATGGGGTCCATCCAACTCGGTTCTAACTCTATGACATTGACCTGGACTTCCTCCGAAGGGCCAATGCTCGGCTCCGGGATGAAACCTACTATGATGGTCCGTTTAATCTCTGAGTTAATAGCGGAGGCTAAGCAAGCCACGGCATCTACATGTGTGTTCTGATCACGTGTTATTTGATTCAATTCATGATGGTCAAATTTTTCTAGGAAGGAGTTAGCCGTTTTCATGTAAGCCGCCATACGGTCATTTTTGGCCGCGTACTCCCCCTTTAGTTGATTGATCACCAGTTTTGAATTGCAAAATACAAGCAAACGCCGAGCACCTAGGAGATGTGCATTCCGCAAACCGGTTAGAAGGGATTCATATTTGGCCTCGTTATTTGATGCTTCGAAGCCGAGTTTGACGACCTGCTCAATTATTGCACTGTCGGGAGCCATGATTACTACTCCGGCTCCACTGCCCCGTTGATTGGATGACCCGTCACAATACAGCTGCCAAATGTCCCCCACATAAATTCTCTAATTCGGCTTGGGTTGAGTCTGGTCGGTCTTGAAGTCGGCAACACCCCCTGTGAATTTGGCTACAAAATCAGCAAGCACTTGCCCCTTGATTGAGGTTCTAGGTAGAAATTGAATATCGTACTGGCCGAGTTCGAGGGCCCATTTCGAAATGCACCCTGATACTTCTGCACTACGTAGTACTGATTGGAGGGGATAATCTGTTAGTACCCCGATGCTATGCCCCTGGAAGTAATGCATCAGTTTTCTTACCACCATGACTAGGGCTAGGATGAGTTTTTCCAGTGGAAGGTAGCGGGTTTCAGCGTCAACCATTGCCTTGCTTACGTCATACACTGGTCGCTGCTCTCTAAGCTCTTCCTTCAACAATATGGTGCTGACAGCCCGGTCAGAGACGACCAGATATAAAATGAGCGGGTCGCCTGCCGATGGTGTCGTCAAAAGTGGAACAGATCGGAGATAAGCCTTCAGACCGTTAAAAGCAGCTTCACACTCAGAGGTCCATTCAAAAGCTTTACTCTACCGTAGTGTCTGAAAGAATTGTCAACAGCGGTCTGTGGAACGACTGATGAACCTGTTGAGTGCAGCGGCCATCCCCATCAACTTCTGAACCTCCTTGACCAATCGAGGGGAGCCAAGTTCTAGGATTGCGGTGATTTGCCTCGAATTGGCTTCGATTCCTCGGTGGTTGACAATGTAACCCAAGAATTTTCCAGAGCCGATCCCAAAGGCACATTTGGAAGCGTTCAACTTCATTTTGTATTTGCGTAGAATGCCTAATGTCTCTTCCAAATCAGCTAGATGAGTTTGCTCTTCTTTGGACTTGACCACCATATTGTCAATGTAAACTTCCATAGTGTGGCCGAGTTGCTCCTTGAACATGGTAGTGACTAGCCTTTAGTAAGTTGCCCCTGCATTCTTCAGCCCAAAAGGCATAACCTTATAGCAATAGGTTCTTCTTGGGGTAAGGAATGCGGTTTTGTTTTGGTCCTCCGGATGCATGGCAATTTGATGGTAGCCTCTGTAGGCATCAAGGAAGCTCATACGCTGGTGACGTGCCGTAGCATCTACAAGTTGGTCAATTCTGGGTAGGGGAAAACAATCCTTGGGGCAAGCTTTGTTTAGGTTGGTAAAATCAATGCAGACGTGCCAAGTCCCATTCTTTTTCTTCACAACCACAGTATTTGAGAGCCATGTGGGGTAGGTCACTTCCCTGATAGCTCCGGTGTCAAGCAACCAGTCAACCTCTTCAACAACGGCGGCAGTGTGCTCTGTAACTGACCGCCGGCTTTTCTGAATAATCAACTTGCATTTAGGGTCAACATTTAAACGGTGCTGCAAAACAAACGGATCTACACCCGGCATCTCATATGGAGTCCACGCAAATACATCAAGGTTGCTGGGCAGGAAGGAAATTAGCTGCTGCCTGTCGGCTTGATTCAGGGAGCCGCCGACCATGAAGAACTTGTCTGGGTTGCCGTCAATCTCAACTCGATCTAGGGCTTCCATGGCCTTTTCACTTGGGAGCCGCCCAACATCGTCAAGGCTCTCTCGATCAGGCACCTCAATAGATTTCACTTGCAACTCTTTTGGCGTCTTTTCAGCAAGGAGATAACATGCTTGTGCCGATTTCTGGGAGCCACGGATTTGCTCGATGCCGCGTTCTGTCGGGAAGCGTAGTAGCCGATGATAGGTGCTTGGCACGGCCTACATAGTATGCAACCATGTTCGCCCCATGATGAGATTATATGGCGATCGCAGCTTGACGACCAAGAATTCCACATCCACTGTTCGGGAGCCCGCTCGAACGGGTAGTGTGATCTTCCCCAACGGGTATTCTGGATTCACGTTGAAGCTGAACATTGGGTAAGGAGCTGGAGAAAGATTCGATTCGGAGAAGCCGAGTTTGGTGAATGTCTTGTAATAAATAACTTCCGATGTGCTCCCCGGATCAATGAGTACGCGCTCAACAGTGAATCGGTTTACGCATGACTTGATTACCAAGGGATCAATGTGGGGAAGTGTCACTCCGGCCAAATCTGAATCATCAAAAGCTATGCTCGTAGCTTCATGGGGCCATTTAGCTGGAGTGAGTTGATTTTGAGGGTCGGGACTCGACCGAATTGTATGCACCGCGGATGACATTGGCAGGCTGTAAATCATGTGGATCACGCCGAGTGGAGGTGAATCTTGTCATAAGGCTATTGCTTTGGTTGAGTTGCCTTTTCAGACATATTGTTGTAGCCGACCATCTTGTACCAATTCCTCCAGGTGATCCTTCAATGCATAACAACTCTCAGTATCATGGCCGTGATCCTTGTGATACTCGCACCGCCTATGCCGTCTTCTCGTTTCGGGAGGTTCCACCATTTTGGACGGCCATTTGAAGAACGGAAGGTGTTGGACTTTGGACATAGCCACGTTGATCGGCTCTGTCAACTTCGTGTATTTCTTGTCTACGCGCCTTGTGCACCTGTCATCGACTTGCAGTTGTTCATTTGCTCGGTGGGGGCATTGGTCACTTGATCGGCAAGAATCCCGTTTCCTGTCTCGTTTAGCCCGATGCCGTGGTTCAGGGCTCTGAGGTGGTACAGAATTTAACGGCTTAGCGATTTCAGAAGGGGCCGTCTTGTTGACCACGTTTTCTGCTTTAACACACAAGGCGTCATCTTTCATTTTGCAATATTCCTCAACTTTCTTCATCAATGCCTAGACTGTTTTGGGGGGTCTTCTAGTCAAGGAGCTGTGGAGAGCACTGTCAAGATGCAAACCCATTTTAAAGGCAGTGATGGCCATGGAGTCGTTGCAAGCATCATCAACAAGATTAAAGTACTCCCAATAGCGCCGAATATGCTCTTAGTGTTTCTCCTGACTGGATCTGCATTGCCCAAAGAGAGTCGGCTTGTTTCGGCTGGACCTCATTGGTGATGAATCTTACCCTGAAGGATTTTTGCAATTGATAGAAACTCTCGATCGACGTTGGCTCCAACTTATAATACCATCTGACTACCAACGGTCCCAAACTGCTCGGAAATATTCTGCACATGAAAGCTTCATCATTTGCATGCAACATCATGGCTTGCTTATAGTGATGGATATGATCCGTGGGATCCGATTTCCTATCGTACAAGGTGAACGACGGGGCCTTGAACTTCTTGGGTAGTACTGCCTTTGCGATCCGTCGCACAAAGGGATCATGCTGGTCCACTTCGTCTAAACCATTTCGTCTTTGCTTATGCCTTATACGTGGACTCTCTTCAGAGGAACTGGTAGTTTTGAGTCGTCCTTTTTTCTTGGGCTCCGGGGATAATGAGTCAAAGTCGCAGTCACTGTCTTGTTGTCGGCCTCGAGGTCATCGACCACCTGTCCTCAGAGGTCGTTCAGGGTCTTGGGGTACAGCTTGTTTGAACTTCGCCACTTCTATGGCCAAATCCTGACGGAGACGTTTGTTCTCAGCAATCATGTTCTCCAACCTTTGTTCATTTTGTTTTGCTTATTCCATGATCGCTTACATTGTCTCATGCGCTGAAGTCGAGGGTGAGTCGAAGTTCAAGGCACGTCTTGCGGCAATAGTCTCTGGTCCCAGCATGTTTGTTGGGGTGAGATCATCTCTGGGTGTAGTCGAGTATTCCCACAGACGGCGCTAATTGTGATGAAGGTGGTTGGAAATACTCTTTTGATCCACTGGGGCGCTCGAGTTCCTCAATTAACAACCTGAAAAGGAATAAACACTCCGGTCGGGGGTGCCGGAATTAGCACTCCGACGGACAAGTCAGTCTCTTCTCTCTGGATTACTTGTATTTTAAGTTAAGCATAGTGATTCTCACATACCTCTCTCTGAATGGTGTTCTTCTATTTATATCCTTTTCTTTCTTGGGCTTCGGGACTGGGCCCTCATTCACTTCGTCGTATAACTATTTGCTCGGCTCCTCTTGCTACGTATCACTCTTCATTTGGTCCTTTACTCAGCTGGCTATTTGGCCGAATAGGATACCTCTAGATTTACATGTATAAGATGGGGCCGAATGTGATATACGAATTTTGACTCTCCTGGTCTGACCATTAAGCTCCTTTACGTGTGCCAATATTTGGCCCCCATACTTCTTTACCCACGCTCGTTCAGAAAAACGTAGGAACCTTTTCCCATTTTTCACCGTACCCAAGCGTTGATGTGGCGCCCTGTGCTCACTTTTTGAAACACCTGGAGGCAGGCGCAACGCGTCACTTGAGGGGAACGACCTAGCATTTAAACTATTCAAAGTAGGATTCATTGTCATAAGGGATCCGAACAGCTTTTTTACGTATTGGCTGTCGGCTACCTAACACACAACCCTCCTCCTTTACCCAGGCTTGGGACCAGCAGAGTTGTTAACAACCCTAGCGGAGTTTCTTTATGTTGATTGAATATATTCAAAAAATGAGATTAAACCTATATTACACGGACCCTTCAAAATAAATGGTTATTTTAATCATATCAGTTAAAAAAAAAAAACATTATGTACAATAGTTTTCATTTTTCATTTCCTTTTTTGGTAAAGATTTCATAACTGTTAATGTTGAGTGTCATTGGATGAGCAAACCCAAATGGACGATGGTGCTGGGAGAATAGAAACTTCTGTAGGAGGGGAACTAAGTTCATATGAATCTGATAGAAATCAAGAACCATAAGAGGGGATGCTATTTGAGTTGAAAGAAGCTGCAAGAACATTCTATGATGAATATGCCAGTCATGTAGGATTTGGAACTCCTGTTTTATCTTCCCGAAAGTCAAAGCATGATGGGTCAATTATTTCACGTGGACTTGGACGTCGAGGAAGTCTTGATAATAAAAAATTAGAGAGAGTTACACTTCAAAAGCAAGATAGGCGATGAGAAGGTTGTATGACAATGATTTTAGTGCAAAAAGAGAAACCTAAAAGGTAGGTTGTCAGAAAATTTGTGAGGGACCACAATCATCCTTTGGTTGTTTCATTGCGAAATAGACACCGTTTGTATCTAAATTGAAATGTTTTCCCCACATAAAGTCTTTAATATTTAGTTCAATAGTAATTTTGGCCTAATAATCTTGAGGTTATGGGTTTAAGTCTCAGGATAACCACTTTGTGCACCATGCCAAAGGTTAGGTGTATATCCAATCTTTTCCCTCTCAAACACACATTAATGTGTACTAATTAGACATTGTTCTTTTATTCTTTTGATTATTGTTTGTTTCAAGGTAAAATTTTCAATGACAAATTATTGTGTGTAGAGTTTAGCTTTGTCCTTTCCTCTTCCTTTTTTTTTTCTTCTTTTATTTTTCAATTTAAGATAAATTGATATGTTATCCTCTTATTTAGTATGTTTTCTATCCAATTCTTATCCATGTCACAATGTAAAGGATTCATCTGGTTTTTGGTCCACAAGTGATAGGGTTTGATGCACTAAATATGCATCTTTTCTACATCTTTAACCAGAACTTTGACTTTTACATAAACAGGAAAGAAATACTTCAATTGAAAGGAAGGAATGTTAGATGGAAGATCACATAATCAACCTAAAATGAAAAGTAAAAAGGAGATTGTAGAGATTTAGAACCCATGCAAACTACTATACAAAGTTCGTGTTATATATTTGTTGTTCTCTTATTGGATCTAGCCTCTATTTTTGCAGGAATTGTCCTTTGTCTTAAAACAATTGAGGACCTATAGATAAATTAGTGATTTTAAGGGAAAGACCAACATAAATCGACCAACATAAGTCACAACCTTAAGAATCATAGGTGTTGTGTCACAATGGGCTGATTTTCTAGCCCAATTTATTTTCCTTAACTTGAGAACAATATAGATGTTTAGTCTTAAGTTCTCCCTGATGGAATTGGGGATCCCGCCCAGAATGTCCAGAAATCACTTACAAGCACAAACAACCCACACACATAAAAGAAAACACAAAATTTAACATGCTTCAGCCCAATGACTACATCCATGGGAGAGTAATCAAATTTCACTATATATGAAGAGATTACAAAGATATTACAATAGAGGAGGAGGAACACTCATCCTCACTCAAGTCACACACAACTCCCCCTCTTACACCAGGGGAGCACCCTCTCCCACACCGAGGGCCAATCTCTCTTCACTCTCTCATTTTGCTCTCTTGGTTCCTCACATTTTGTTGCATTCGAACTCTCCTCATTTATACACAAATGGGAAAGCATAAAGTCAATCTTGTTTACCGATAAGCTGTCGATGAGCCACCGACAACATTGATGGCAGCCACCAACACAACCACCCTATAATAGGATAGCTCGGCTGAAAATCTCCAGCCCAAATCTGCAGCCTCCATTCTTGACTTCTAAGGCTTCCTTCACATGGTCACAACTCCTCACATGGAGTAGAAACCCAACGCTCCCAAGTCTCAACATACTAAGTTGTAAGAAGGAAAATAAATGTACCAACCCTAAAAATATCAAATAAATTATAATTTAAAATTACAACCAAATAAACTTAGTTACACAATATAATATAATATAATATAATATAATATAATATAATATAATATAAAGATATAATAAGTATAACATTATTTAAGAAAAAGTGCACCAACTATAAAATTTGAAAATTAAAAGCAAACCTTATAAAAATTTTGAAACATGGAAATTACAAAACATAAATGTATAAGTAATATTATAACCATATGCATCATCCAAAAGAAAAAGAAACTTACAATGAAAATTTGTTAATAAATATGCACATTTTCTCAATAGCCTCTGTCATCTATAGTTATGTACTTGATAAACATAGATTTTAAACCGTTAAACCTTGACCGAAGAGATTGGAGATTTATTTTATAAAATACACTTAGATTAAATAAGCATGCAATAAATTTTTAGAAATTAACATAATTGTTAGATGCATAATAGAAATAAGAATGTGAGAGGCTAAAGATTAGAAATTGATCTTTATAAAAAAGCATAAACTTACAATGAAAAAATTTATCAATTGAATTCTTCACAATTGCCCCATCACTAACAGTTACAACCCTTGATGAACACCGACTCTAATTTGACTCGAATACAATAAGTGCAAGAGAGAAGATGTGAATTGCTTCTCATAATTTGTTATACGCAATTTTAAACTGGGAAATTTGGCTATAAACCCCCTTTACCTTCCTTTCATTGTTAAAAGGACTATGTAAAGCGTTAAAAATAAAGTATAAGACAACCATTCATATAATCCGTGAACATAGAAGAAATATTACATTTCCATTCATCCGAGTTTCCTTTGCAAAAGATATTACATGCATTACATTTTCATAAACGTTAATCTTGAAACTATAACATGTAACTCTAACTTCTAAACAACAAAAATAAACGCCCAAAGGGCTTACAACTTTCCAAGTTAACACTTGGTTACAACAAAAGAAGAGTTCTAACTCTTTACATGTAAAACCCTTGCCTTGAATAAACAAATAACATTAAAACAAAATAGCCAAAAGGGAGTCTTCAACTCCTAAACCTCCCAAGCTAAGACATTGGAGGCGGCATGTCCCCTGTACCTAAAAAGTGATGTCCCAAGTAAGGTGAGCCAGAGCCTAGTAGAGATATCCAAAACAACATATGAGAATTAACTAAAACATTAGCAATTGATAAATGTGTAACACTTGCCAACCAACTTACATCATTTCCATAACCAATCAACATTTACATCCATATTTCAATCCACTTCCATTTATTTACATTTGCTTATCCAAACCAATTCATGGACATAGTTCATCATCATTTAAACAATTCAAAATGAGACTACAACTCATTTATCAACACTTCAATCATAAACATTTATTCATACACTTCCATTTCTTGCCATTTAACGGAACTACATCCGAGGGAACCGACACCCAAATATATATATAAGATTTCGGGACTTTCACCCTGGACACTCCGGCCAACTTAATTATCAATGGAGTCTATCCCCTATCTCCTCCCAAACAAATATACATATACAATGTATTTAAACATGTTGTCATATACAATGACCAGTTAAATCATATATTCAATGTTTTACTCCAACCGTCATATTCAATGACATAATCCAATTGATTAGTTTCAATTCACGTAATCATCATGCAATTTCTACAACAATCATGGCTATCTTCCACCGATAGCCCCAAGTAGATATTTCTAAACAAATAAATAAATCTATCAACAGATAATTTATCAACTTTTCCCATAGGTGAGCGATTTATTAGTCTAACTACACCATTTATTCACATGTTCCTTCAATTCCATAATTTCCAAGTCAATCTCGTTATTTATACAAAATAACTCATTTAATTCAAATTAGGGCAAATCTCCCCCTTTATCAAATATTATACCTAAGACCAAATTTCATCAGCTCTTCTCAAGTCATAACATGTTCAAGACCTCTCATGCCCATAAGGAACCCAAATAGAAAACCCTTCTTTTATATATATAGAAACCAACCGAAAATTCACCAAAACCCTTCCCAAACACACTACTTATACAAGATGACAATATCTATGTTAAAACTCATATAGGAGAGTAAAATATCCCTACCTCAAGCTTAGAAGAGGAAGAAGGAAGAAAAACCTAAAAGTCGATGGAGGAGAAACGACGTTTTCCTCCTATCAAAATGAAGCCCTCGACAAGCTCTACAATGTATCTCAAAGGAGCAAGGTGAGAAGATCACTCTAGGTGAGTAGATCTAGAGATTTAAGTGAAAAAAAGTTGAGTTTTAGAGAGAAAAGAGAGGGATCACAGTTTGAGAGGAAAAATGGAAAGAAAATAATGAGGGAAAAGATGGTTTGGGCCTATTTATAGTAGTGAGGAAAAGCCCTAAAGTCAAATAAAATAATGGGCCCAAAACCCCCCTTTTATAGGGCCCATTTGGACCTTAAAAATCTAAGAAAAACATGCAAGGGTCGACCCTTAGACAGGAGGGGGTCGACCCTATCTTCCAGCAACCAACACACAGACATAAGAGGGTCGACCTTCTCCTAGTCTGGTGTCTACCCTATCTTCTAGCAACTAACACACAGACATAAGATGGTCGACCCTCTCCTAGTTTGGTGTCTACCCTATCTTCCAGCAAGACTTCTAGAACTTCACCAACAAGTAAGGGTCGACCCTAGGAAGGCTGGTGTCGACCCTAGAATGGAATTTCTAAGTCTGCAAGGAACTTTTGACAAGAACAAGTGCGAACAACCAAACCCAACAAGTTTAAATCGGATTGTACTCCTCCAAAACCAACCCAAAACAACACCAAAGGTTCCTAAAATAGAATAAAGGGTTCCAATACACTTACCAAAAGCTTTAAAGGACACAAGTGCTACAGACTAAGAAAAAAATTATACTTTCTAAACCCCCTCATAATTATAAAGCCTTGCATAAAGGACAAAATTTATTATTTAAATATTTTATCAGACTATTATACCCTCAATTAAATCTTCTCACCTTCTCCACCCACTCTCTTCCCTCTTTCTCCGTCTCTCACCCCCCTCTAAACACAGTTTCTCTTCATAGCCATGTTAGAGGCCACCTGTCGATCTCTCCCCCTATCGCTGTCGTCCGTTGGTCTCACTTCCTCCATCCTTGCAATCTCCGGTGACGAGATCTAACAACTACCAGACAAGATCTGGTCGCGTAGTGAATAGATCTGGTCTCGCCGCTGCTCTATTCTTCCTCCGTCGTTGATGGCGCTGAACAATCATCACACAAGATAAATACATACATACACATAGACATACATTCTGTATGTAGGTATGTATTTATATGTGGATATATATATGTGCATGTATGTATATATGACTCATACATACATGTGTATATGTATATATATCGGTAAGTGAGTGTATGTATGTATATTTGTGAGTATATGTATATATATCTTTGAGTGAGTGTATGTATGTATATCTGTGAGTGTGTGAGCGTATGTATGTATATCTGTGAGTGTGTGAGTGTATGTATGTATATCTGTGATTGTATGTATGTATGAGACAGATTTGGAACAGTAAAATTTTACTCTGATTAAAAACATATTGATTTTTTCAGCAACCAAACTATATTTGGTTTTCTTGTTATGTTTCTGTGATTTTCTCAGCAACCAAACACGCAAGGTTATTAATACATGACACTTAGTGTGATTCAAAGTAGATACTCTCCTTAGATCATAGTAAAATTGTACTTTCAAAGTAAAATTTTACTCTAAGTCAGAGTAAAGTTTATTATGATTCAAAGTAAAATGTTACTCTGGTTAAAAACATGTTGATTTGCTTAACGATATAAAATTTTACTTTGAATCATAGTAAACTTTACTCTCATTTAGAGTAAAATTGTACTTTCAGAGTAAAATTTTACTTTGAATCATAAAAACTTTACTTTGATTCAGAGTAAAATTGCACTTTCAGAGTAAAGTTTTACTCTGAATCAGAGTAAAGTTTATTATGATTCAAAGTAAAATTTTACTCTGAAATTTATTCTGGTTAAAAACATGTTGATTTGCTTAACAATATAAAATTTTACTTTGAATCATAGTAAACTTTACATTGTGAAGATGGTTTAATAGAAGAGTTGATAGATATGAGGGTAATATAGTAAAAGAAACAAAATTTAAAATATTAGGAGGTTTTGAAAGTACATATATAATTCTTGTCCTTTTGAAAGAAAAATTAAACAGTGAGGGGTCTATCACCAAATCTCCCTTTTAAATTTTTAAAATTGATTTAGTCTTCTTTGTTTTTAAAAGTCACAAATTATGAAAAAAAATTAGATTTTTTTTTTTAGTAGTTATTTGGCACATTTTTGAATTTTGAAATGGGTTAGTACACTTTACTTTTAAATTTCATAAATCATTAGATAATTATATTTTTATTGTTGAGAAAGTGTTACCCAATAGATTTTTAAATTTTTTTTTAATAATAAATAAAAATTAATCAAAAAACTTAGTATGTGAGTTTGGAAATAAATAAAAAATGTAATTTTAAAAGCTTAGGTGCCGTTTGGTAACACTTATATTTTTAGTTTTCAGTTTATATTTACAAAAATTTTAAAAACTCAAATAAAAACTTGTTTTTGATTTATAAATCAGTGGCCTCAGTTTATAAATTTGGCTAAAAAATGAAAATACAAAAAATGTGTTTCCGTTTTGAGTTTTGAGTTTTTTTTTTTTTTTTACCACCCAACACTAGCCACCACCCGCTACCATTTTCTACCACCGTCTTCTGCTACCACCAGTCACTACCCACCCGCCACCACCACCCACCTGCCACCTACTTGCCATCACCACCCATCCCTCGCCGCCGCCACCACCACCACCACCCACCCGCCACTACCATCCACCGCCTGCCACCACCACCCGCCACCTACTTGCCACTACCACTCACCACCCACCTGCCACCACCATCCACCACTTGCTACCACCAACAACCAACCACCACCAGCCACCTGCTACCCACCCACCACCCACTACCACCCACCTGCCACCACCACCCACTACTCACCACTACCACCACCCACTCGCTACTGCCTACCACCCGCCATCGTCACCCACCCACCCATCCATCACCACCACCACCCGCCACCTACCCGCCACTACCACCTACCCGCCCCCACCACTACCCACTCACTACCACCCACCACCACCGGCCACCGTCACCACCCACCACCCATCCGCCACCACCCACCACACACCCGCCACCCGCTTGCCACCACCACCCACCGTCTGCCACCACCACCACCATCACCCCCACCCACTCGCTACCACCTACCACCCGCCACCGTTACCCACCCACCTACACTTACCACCCACCACCCACCACCACCCGCCACCACCCACTCGCTACCACTCACCACCCGCTACTGTCACCCACCCATCTACCACTACCACCCACCACTACCAGCTACCCACCACCCACTATCACCACTTTCCACCACCGTCTGCCGCCGCCACCTGCCACCACTTGCCATTTCTCACTCTTTTTTATATTTTAAATTTTTTTTAAACATTTTGTCAATTACCAAACGCGTTTGTAGTTTATGTTTTTCTACAAATAAACAAAAACCAGTTTATAAAATTTTTGTAAATATAAACTGAAAATGTAAACGTTACCAAAAACATTGAATTTTGAAAGGAACATTATTATAAATTTTGAAAAATATTTTTATATTAGTTATAGCATAGATAACGTGACCATTTGAAAGGTTTTTATAAATTTTAGATTATGTTGAATTGTGTATCATATTTAATCTTGAAATAGAAATATATATATTTAAACATCATAAATTATGGAATAATTAGAGTGTTTTTTTATGATTATAATTAGATTTTCGTGAATTGCCTCCATATTACTGGCACACAAATTTAAATTTTAAAATAATCGAGCATACTTTCCTTTTAGAAGTCGTAATTTATGGAATAATTATAGTTTAATTGTTATGGTTAAATTAGAGTTAACCAATAGACTTTTTTTAAAATAAAAAATAATTAGATTTTAGTGAATTTCTTCCATATATAGTAGCACACAAATTTAAATTTTGAAATTGTTGAGCATACTTTCCTTTTAAAAATCGTAATTTATGGAATAATTAGAGTTTTATTGCTATGATTAAATAAGAGTTTAACCAATAGAATATTTTTTACTATTTAAAAAATCATAAAATCATAAAATTTAGTTTGAGAGTTTAAAGCTCCCACAAGCCTTGTCATTTAAAAGACCATTTTCCTTATATATATAGATGGAATAATTGGAGTTTTATTCTTATGATTAAACAAGAGTTTAACCAATAGAATGTTTTTTATTACTTAAAAAATCATAAAATTTAGTTTGAGGGTTTAAAGCTCCCACGAGCCTTGTCATTAAAAAGGCCATTTTCCTTATATATATTATGTGTGCTATTTTCTGACCACATTGTCAATCAAGTACTCAGCTGGAGAATACGGGCAGAATAGATTGCGTCCGGATGACTTGTCACCGAAAGAAAAGACTCCGGCGGTGGTTCGTCCACCCGGGGGCACTTCGACGATCAAGCCAATACTCAGTTATCTCTCAAAGATTACAACTAGTGTTTAACTCTCTATACAGAATATAAAAAGCATACCTTAGACCTATGAGGGTGCCTTACTTTTATAGCCAAAACTGACCTGATCCTCCTAGAAGCTTTGCTTCCCTTGGACTCTGGTCCAATGCAAATCCTGGACTCCCAGTTAGATTGGGATAAACTCCCTAAGAGTTTTATCGTTATCCAAACTGAAGTCCTCTCCCATTCTAGGACTCTTGTCTTGTGACGACCCCGACCTCCAAACTAGTACATTATATTATTTAAATGAGTTTAATTACATGATTATGTGCTTGATTGTGTGATTACATATTTGATTCTATAATTATCTGTTGATATATGGAATATCTGTTTAAATTGATAACTTAGAGTCGGAAATTGAAAGCCTAGATGACTTCAGAAGCAGAAATTGACTAGCCCAATAGGCTAATTGGAATATTTAGAATTTTATGGAGACTTCAATTGAAATTTGATTTGGATCAAAATAATTAGAATAAACTGATTGAATTAGTTAGAATTAAGCCTAATTGATTAATCCTAATCACAATTAATTAGGCTAACTTAATCACATCCTATATAAGGCTCTAGCTAAGCTTATGAGCTCATTTGGTGTACATAACTCAACTGAGAATTAAGAGAGGGGAGAGGAGAGTTCAACATTTAGAGAGAGAAAGAGGTGAATTGTAGAGAATTGGAGGGAGACTCAAAGATTGGAGCCATAACATACTTGAATTCAACACTAGGTATGACACTCAACACTAATTCATGTAGATATGGCATAAAGAAGTTGAATTCCTCTCATTTTTGTGTTCATTGGCATGTCATTGAAGAAAAAGAGCTATGAATTTCAAGAAATGGAAGAATGAAGTTGAATTACACACATGCATGCATAATTTGAGTTTGAATTCATGGAAATCCTACATGCATGGCACATTTCTACCTTAATTTGGAGAATCCTCCATGTTTTCATGCTTCTCATACCACTTAATCATGTTTTGAATATGTTTTGAATAGATATGCATCCAATTTGAACTAAACATTATTTTACAACTTGAAATTGAAGTTAATGGTTGAGAATTTGCCATGATTTTGAATAAATGGTTTCCAATGGAAGTGTTTTCATGTTATTTAGTGATTCTCCATGTTTTTGTATAAAAAATGCAAGATTTGAGGCTTTGAATACCATGCTTAATCTTCAATTGCAATTCTAGAAATTCCAGACTTCGTGCTGTCTGCTCGAGGAGAGAAGTCCATGCTCGAGCGTGGAATTCGAGCTCCTAGAAGTTTTCAAAATTTTACAGTCCGCTCGAGCAACCAAAGTGGCGCTCGAGCGAGGACCCTTTTTTCTTCAGTCTTCCGCTCGAGCGACAGTCAAGCGGGAATTTCATATATCCAGTACTTTTATAGATCGCTCGAGCGACGGATGTCACGCTCGAGCGACCACCCTTGTTTTTGAACCCCCGCTCGAGCGTAGGAAGTTGCGCTCGAGGGGAGACCCTATTTTCAGCAAAATTTTACCAACTCTTTTAAGTGCATACTTGCATTCTCATGCCATTCCTTGCATTCTTAGGCACCTTTTTGGACACATATATCATACAATAAGTTAGAGACGCACAAAGAGAATTGAATTGGAATGAAATGGAATTTCATTTGTACCTTGTTATGTACTTCGTTTAGGTGGACGTTGAGGCTAAGTGTCACCGCCAACCACTGTGAGTAATAACCTTATAAAGATATGTTCTAATTACCTTTACTTTCGAAAATGTTATTGCTATCAAAATGGATATGTGATTGATTGAATGAATTCTCAAATGATTTGATGATTGACAGCATGGCTTGTTGAAATGTTATGACCTTTAATGAATGAAGTTCTATTTGAAACCGTATTGTGGCATCCATTGAATATAGGCCCTTGCTTGGGGGTAATAATACCATGGCTATAGGCCCTTGCCTGGGGGTAATAATACCACGGCTATAGGCCCTTGCCTGGGGGTAATAATACCATGGCTATAGGCCCTCGCTTGGGGGTAATAGTACCACGGCTATAGGCCTTTGCCTGGGGGTAATAGTAACATGGCTATAGGCCCTTGCCTGGGGGTAACAATACCATGGCTAGAATGATACGTCATCATTGGAACGAAATTGTCACTTCATAGATGTACCACAGATAATAGTACTAATGGCTTTTGTTGCCACAAAGAGATGCTTTCGTGACTAATCTAAATGATAATAGTAATATTGTGATGCCCCTGTTCCGTAATTAACTAATTGGCCCTTAATATGAATTTGATTATATGTTTGACATGATTTGGTATGCCATTATGTGAAAATATGTGGTTTTGAATTTCTATCTGTTCACCGTAGGAATATTTGTTTGATTATCTGCATTAGAAAATAAATTGAAGGCCTTATCGGCCATAGAACCCGAAATTGACTACGCCAATGTGATTGGCATAATTTTTAGAGCCTACGGTGAAATTTAATTGGAAATTGATTCGGGTCAGACTAAATTGATTTAATTAATGAATTGGTGCCATACTATTTATTATTATTAAAATTGATTAGTGGGCTTATACATAAGGGCCATTACACTTCAATTCCTCTCCTTTTTAACACTTTGGCTGATATTGAACTCAAGAATAGAGAGAGAGAGAGAGAGGGTCGGCCTTAGAGAGAGAGGAGGGAGAGTTGTGTGGTTTGGCTCAAGACTTGGGGATCTTGAAGATTAAGTCCAAGAATTGACTAGAGTTTGGAAGACTAAACTCCTAGGTGAGTAAATTCATGAGATTGAACTTGTAATTTTGTGAATTAAAGATTAATTGGTGATCAAGAACAAGAGTTGTGCTACAATTGATGAATTTGAAGCTAATGTGTACATGCATGTGTAGGATCACCATGATTTTGCATAATCAAGCATGTATTAAGTTGAATATGAAAATGTGAGTGTTGAATCATACATGCAAGCATGTTTTGTTGAGTTTCATGGTTAGAAGCACCATTTGTACCATTTGAAATAGAAATGGAGTCAAGAATTGAAATGCATGCATGATTGATGAGGATATGAAGCTTAAATGCATAAATTTAATGTATTGGAAGTAAGTTTGGTATAATTTGGGTCTGCATGTGATTGATTCATGAGTATTGAGCTTCAATATGTTGTAATTTGGTGTTTATACCATGTTAGCATGATTGTACATGAGATTTAAGCCCTTGCATGCAAGAATGGAAGCTGGGAAATTGGTTTGAAGCTCAAGAACACATTCTGGGTTTTCCAGAAATTTGAGTCCCGCTCGAGCGGGGAGACTGACGCTCGAGCGGAGAAAACGGGCTCCCAGCATTTTTCTGCAGACATGGCTCCCGGGCGAAGGGAAGTTGACGCCGAGCGGGAGCTATGTAGAGGTCCGCCGAGGCCGATTTCGCGTTCGAGCGGGGAATTGAGGCAACCAAGATTGGCAGACTTAAGGGTCCGCTGAAGGGAATCCCACGCCGTGGGGACCCTGTTTCCAGAAATTCTGTTCTTGCATCTTATGTTCGGTTTCCGTTCTCTTTCACTTGTAAGCACTCTTAGGCATATGTTAAGCATTGTAAATGAGTTAATGAGATAAGAATGAAGCCTAAGGAGGGAAATGTGAATTTTGAACGGATTAAATTGTTAATGACCCTTTTATGTTCATGGCATATGTAGGGTCGAGTTCCAGGGCGAACCAATCAACCGATCACGGTGAGTAATATCTTGACAAGATATTTATAGTATGTCATTGTTTAATTGTTACTTCTGTGTAAGTTTGCAATTCAATGAATAATTGGGCCTGAGGCCGATGGAATTGAATAATTGGGCCTGAGGCCGATGGAAATGAATAATTGGGCCAAAGGCCGATGGAATTGAATAATTGGGCCTGAGGCCGATGGAATTGAATAATTGGGCCTGAGGCCGATGGAAATGAATAATTGGGCCAAAGGCCGATGGACATGAATGAATTGGGCCCGAGGCCGTATGATGTGTTTGGAACCTCAGTTACTTAATTTACATATGTCTATGTATGTATGTATTAGTTAGAAATGCAAATTGGGCCCAAGGCCGTTTGATATACATTGTTCCAAAATATATTCTTTATTTGATATTATTCACTGGGCTTTCGCTCACGCTCATTTATGTGTTTGTAGGTGAGCTAAGGGAAGTCCAAACCCAGCCTCAGTGAAGTCTGTGTGGAACAACAAAGGTTTTGGGAGAGTCAGCCCTTGCGTCTCACGTACGAGACTTGCCTTCGCCTTATGTCGTTCTGTTCTATGTTGTCATGTCAGCGAAGTTTTGAGTACGTCTATGTATAGTTTGTTTGGTTGGCTCAGTTTTGAATGATCCTGTCTGTATAGAAATTTATGTTGCTATGCTTTCTGTTGTGAGTTATTAACATATGTGTGTCTGGAATGTTTTGATGTGCATATAAGCACGGCTCTATGGACAAAGTTTTTAATTTGCTTCCGTTTGGCCCCTTTTACTCTGATGAGTTTTGTCCTATTTGGTTTGAGGCCGTAGGTAATCTCATGATTACTGGCCGGTTATGGCCTTAACCCCTAGGGGCGGGTTCGGGTCATGACAAAGTGGTATCAGAGCACGAGTTAATAACTCACACACTTGTCCAAAAAGAGCAATAAGCGTCTAGATGAGATCTAGGATGCATTAACATGAAATTGGAAGCATTGATAATATGCTTAATTATTTTGATACGAACCTTGAAAGCATCAAGAATATGCTTAAGTGTTTCGATTTGAGTAATTATGTGATATAAGTTTGTGAACTACTTGCATTGCAATTATCTAAATATACGTACTCCTTTGTATATGCATACTTGTGAATCTTTTGTATAAGTTATAATGCAAGTTTAATCAGATAGTGAATAAGAACTCTACAAGGTTGTGTTTAGCCTCAATTATTTCCTGATGATGTGAAATGACAAGTCCTCTGAGATGCTATGTTTTGTATAAGTGGTTGCTCAAATTCTCTTTGAACATAATTGTAGTATCCTTAGCGGAGGCCCTCGCCCAGGGGACATAATACTATGGCTTATGGTCATGAGGCCCTAGCCCGGGGGAAATAATACCGTGGCACAGGCCCTCGCCCGGAGGAGACAATACCGTGGCCTATATATGAGATATGTTGATATGCCTGGCCATGATGATATGTCACGCTAAGGGAAGTACCACACATGATTTGAATATGAGATATGAATCGTTACACCAATGTGTACAACAAGTTTGTTTTGTTATAATGCACATACATGAACATATGAACCATGAAAAGTTACTTATGTGCATTCGATTTTGTCAATGGGTGTCTGTGAACTATGAACATGATTTGAGTATATAATTACGTAGTAAATGTTTAGCATGCGATATCCGATAAGTATGCAATCATCTGTTACGTATGTGAGTAATTGTATCTTGACAATACATAAATGAGAATATAACAATGTGCCTATGTACGAATGTACGCATGTGTATCTGTGTTTATTTTGTATTGGACATCCCGGTATTTGGCATGATTTAATAAGAGTTTGTGTAAAACGTGGTTAAAGTAAGGGCATACGAGTTGGCAGACTCTTTCACAGCCCGACCTGACGGTCTGGAAGGAATAGTATAAGAGATGGCAGGGATCTTAAGACAACAATGTCAGTTGCCGCTACGACAAGGACCGTTGCCACCACCAGTGTAAGAAACGCCGAGGGGTTTGCTACCGAACTTCTGGGGCTTGTTATAGGTATGATAAAATGGACCATATGGTAAAGGATTGTTCCCGAACTGAGCAATGTGAATAAATGTTCTGCCTCAGCTAGATTTGTACCAGTAGTAGGAATTGCTACTCAGGATAGAGTAATTACACTCATCCCAGAAAGCACTCAGAATACTGTGACTGTTATCCCAGGTATCTATATTGGTTACAAACGAATGCTTATGTGTTGATCGATTTTGAATTAGTACATGTGTACCTCTTTGCTTGGGATATTATTTGATTCGAATCGGTATATCCTTTCGTATCTGCTGTATGTGTATTTAGATTGGTTGGACCCACAAGATCGAGACCGTATTCATTGAATGTGTATGTTTCATTTGGGGAAATTTGTGAAATGCGTATTGGGGTATCGATTAACTCTGCACATGCACATGTACATCTAAACCTATGCTTAGGGTGATTTCTTATATTACTGTTTCAATGACTAAACCATTGGAAGTATGATTCTGTGATCGTGTGACTGAGTTGAGCACCCTAAATGATGAACTCTATAATGGTGAGACCATGAATGTTGATTGGTAGAAAGTTGATCGGATTATGGACTATACTAGGCTCGACTCATAAATCTATGCTTCGTGGCTAATTTGGAACTTTTATGCGATTTATCCTATACTATGTGTACCTGAGGAACTCTGTTTAATGTATTACTGTGCACTATGTTCTTGCATATAAGACTTATTTGGGAACTGCTATACTGATTATGATACGCACCTCCTGATATGAACGCTTGCATGCTTATGTAACTACACCTAAACTTATGTGGACAATGCTATATGGTATATGATCTGAGACACTTTGATATGAACAGTTGTGATGAATGATTCTGATATGACCTTGAGAACTGATAAACTAGGGCAGTTGTGAAACTATCAGCCACGTGCCTAAACAACGAAGTGAGCCTTACAGAACCGAATGTACCATATTTGAGAAAACCTCTATCTGACTTGATCCAATAGAACCTTTGTCTGATTTGACCCAATAGAACCCTCATTGGATATAATTTGATGGGACCTTTGTTTGATTTAATCTGACAAGACCTTTGCTTGGATTCATTGATAAGAACCTCTATCTGAGTTAATTTTGTAAAAGGGGGTTAAGAATTGTCTATAAATGAATGGCCAGATTATTATTGACAGGAAAACTGATGGACCCAAAACTTGAATTTTGGAGTACTTGACTTATTTGAAAGACCTTTTGTGGGCTATCAACAGATTGATCTCACCATGAACACCGTTGAGAATCAACCCCCAACTATTAAGGACATATGTGTTAAAGATGAACTGAATTGTGCAAATCCAGTGATTGGGTGTCTTAAGGAACAACGCGTGTGTGTTATCATGTTCTTGCTTGTTTGACGCTACGGAAGCCGATGACAATAGATTGATTTGATTGTGAACCGTACTAAATATTTACCCTCAACTCATCAGGATATGTTTCATGTGTTTGCTTCAGTGTTATCGGATTTCGGGAAATCAGGTTATAGTAAGTGGTATTGTGTCTGTTTTGATGACATTCTTGAGACGTCCTTTCGTGCTAGGGGACGTTAAGCCTATGTAGCACCTTTGATTGAGATACCTTTTGCCACCGACGGTTTCGTACGGGTGGGTTTGACTAATCAATCTCGAGTTGGCCACCGACGGTCGTGAACGGGTGTGCTTGATTCCGAGACGATTATTCCTTTATTTTGTTCGGAATGTCATCCTTTGGTGTTATGCAGATGTTATAGACATCCAAGAAGCTTTGAGAAATCCTGATTATCCGTAAGTGTGCGAATTCAGTACGCCTTGTGAATACCTGCCCAATGCCATTATATTCTATAAATGGGGCTCTGAGGATGTGTGAATTGTGTTGGACATGTGATTGACTATTTTGATATTATCTTTGACATCATGGGGATTAATATATGAATTGCCTTCTGCTTTGGCGACTGTGAAATAGTGTGGAAAGACTCGATGGAGCAGGGAATTGAATATTGAACTAAATTGTAGATCAGAACTCGTTGGATGAATTGAGAACACGTGTACTGTGTTAGAAATTGACTGCTTCGATGTTATTATATCTTACAATCAGTATTATGGGGATATATGGACTATGTGCGTTGTATGGGTAATTGTTTCGATACTACCTTTGCTGATTCGAGAATTAGTATCTGGATCCACCCTATATTCCTGTAGACTTGAGATTGACTTTGGGTAACCGTGATAAGTTACTGAGCTGAATGCCGAATTGGATTGTGGATTGTGGGATTGTTAGAGAATGAATTGAATTTTTGTGACAAGGAAATAGATCAACCTTCTATGGTAAAGTTAGTTGGCATTTGAAACATCTAAGGTTGGCGACCTATTGTGAAGAAGGAAATTGTTGAATGTATCTAAATGGTTTCAGTGCCAACAAGTCAAAGTTGAATAATAGATATTGACGGAACTACTTCGGTCTCTCTCCATTTCGGAATGGAAATAGGGATATGTGACTACGAATTTTATTGTGGGGGCCGCCTTGGACACCCAAGGTATAAGTCCCGTTTGGGTTATTATATGTAAGATCACTAAGGTTGCTCATTCCCTCTCCGTGGGGTTTTCGTATGATGCTTATGGATTAGCCACTGTTACATCGATAAGGTTACTCGCTGGCTTGGAATCCTAGTATCTATCGTTTTAGACAAGGATCCTAAAATGTGTTCGAATTTTGATGAGCCTTCAAGAGGCAATGAGAACTAAATTGTGATTTGGCGCTGCTTTCCATCCGCAGATTGATGCATGATCGGGAAGAACTTTTTGAATTTTGGGAGAAGTGCTCCAAATTATACAATAGAATTTTCAGGAAGTTGGAAAGATCTATCCATTGTTGGCGGACCTTGCTTATGACCACAGCTTACACTCTAGTTTTGGTGCGACACCATACAAGCCTTGTATAGAGGAAAAGATAAGTCTTTGACAGATTGAGAACAGAGTGTCGCTTGATTTTGAGAATAAAGTAAATGGCTACCGGTAAAGATTGGAACCGTTGAATAAGAAAGTATTCCGAATTATTTCGGCTACAGGTAAATTAAGTTTGGAGGACCAAACTTCCTAAAGGGGGGAAGACTGTGATGCCCCTGTTCCGTAATTAACTAATTGGCCCTTAATATGAATTTGATTATATGTTTGACATGATTTGGTATGCCATTATGTGAAAATATGTGGTTTCGAATTTCTATCTGTTCACCGTAGGAATATTTGTTTGATTATCTGCATTAGAAAATAAATTGAAGGCCTTATCGGCCATAGAACCCGAAATTGACTACGCCAATGTGATTGGCATAATTTTTAGAGCCTACGGTGAAATTTAATTGAAAATTGATTCGGGTCAGACTAAATTGATTTAATTAATGAATTGGTGCCATACTATTTATTATTATTAAAATTGATTAGTGGGCTTATACATAAGGGCCATTACACTTCTATTCCTCTCCTTTTTAACACTTTGGCTGATATTGAACTCAAGAATAGAGAGAGAGAGAGAGGGTCGGCCTTAGAGAGAGAGAGGAGGGAGAGTTGTGTGGTTTGGCTCAAGACTTGGGGATCTTGAAGATTAAGTCCAAGAATTGACTAGAGTTTGGAAGACTAAACTCCTAGGTGAGTAAATTCATGAGATTGAACTTGTAATTTTGTGAATTAAAGATTAATTGGTGATCAAGAACAAGAGTTGTGCTACAATTGATGAATTTGAAGCTAATGTGTACATGCATGTGTAGGATCACCATGATTTTGCATAATCAAGCATGTATTAAGTTGAATATGAAAATGTGAGTGTTGAATCATACATGCAAGCATGTTTTGTTGAGTTTCATGGTTAGAAGCACCATTTGTACCATTTGAAATAGAAATGGAGTCAAGAATTGAAATGCATGCATGATTGATGAGGATATGAAGCTTAAATGCATAAATTTAATGTATTGGAAGTAAGTTTGGTATAATTTGGGTCTGCATGTGATTGATTCATGAGTATTGAGCTTCAATATGTTGTAATTTGGTGTTTATACCATGTTAGCATGATTGTACATGAGATTTAAGCCCTTGCATGCAAGAATGGAAGCTGGGAAATTGGTTTGAAGCTCAAGAACACATTCTGGGTTTTCCAGAAATTTGAGTCCCGCTCGAGCGGGGAGACTGACGCTCGAGCGGAGAAAACGGGCTCCCAAAGATTTTTCAGAGACATGTCTCCCGCCGAGCCGGGGAAGTTGACGCTCGAGCGGGGAGCTATGTAGGCAGGAGGTCCGCTCGAGCGGCCGATTTCAAGGCCGAAGGGGAATTGAGGCAACCAAGATTGGCAGACTTAAGGGTCCGCTGAAGGGAATCCCACGCCGAAAGGGACCTGTTTCAAAACTCTGTTCTTGCATCTTATGTTCGGTTTCCGTTCTCTTTCACTTGTAAGCACTCTTAGGCATATGTTAAGCATTGTAAATGAGTTAATGAGATAAGAATGAAGCCTAAGGAGGGAAATGTGAATTTTGAACGGATTAAATTGTTAATGACCCTTTTATGTTCATGGCATATGTAGGGTCGAGTTCCAGGGCGAACCAATCAATCGATCACGGTGAGTAATATCTTGACAAGATATTTATAGTATGTCATTGTTTAATTGTTACTTCTGTGTAAGTTTGCAATTCAATGAATAATTGGGCCTGAGGCCGATGGAATTGAATAATTGGGCCTGAGGCCGATGGAAATGAATAATTGGGCCAAAGGCCGATGGAATTGAATAATTGGGCCTGAGGCCGATGGAATTGAATAATTGGGCCTGAGGCCGATGGAATTGAATAATTGGGCCTGAGGCCGATGGAATTGAATAATTGGGCCTGAGGCCGATGGAAATGAATAATTGGGCCAAAGGCCGATGGAAATGAATAATTGGGCCAAAGGCCGATGGACATGAATGAATTGGGCCCGAGGCCGTATGATGTGTTTGGAACCTCGCCATTTAATTTACATATGTCTATGTATGTATGTATTAGTTAGAAATGCAAATTGGGCCCAAGGCCGTTTGATATACATTGTTCCAAAATATATTCTTTATTTGATATTATTCACTGGGCTTTCGCTCATGCTCATTCATGTGTTTGTAGGTGAGCTAAGGGAAGTCCAAACCCAGCCTCAGTGAAGTCTGTGTGGAACAACAAAGGTTTTGGGAGAGTCAGCCCTTGCGTCTCACGCACGAGACTTGCCTTCGCCTTATGTCGTTCTGTTCTATGTTGTCATGTCGGCGAAGTTTTGAGTACGTCTATGTATAGTTTGTTTGGTTGGCTCAGTTTTGAATGATCCTGTCTGTATAGAAATTTATGTTGCTATGCTTTCTGTTGTGAGTTATTAACATATATGTGTCTGGAATGTTTTGATGTGCATATAAGCACGGCTCTATGGACAAAGTTTTTAATTTTCTTCCGTTTGGCCCCTTTTACTCTGATGAGTTTTGTCCTATTTGGTTTGAGGCCGTAGGTAATCTCATGATTACTGGCCGGTTATGGCCTTAACCCCTAGGGGCAGGTTCGGGTCATGACAAATATTGTCGAACTTCATTCATTTAACCTCTTTATTCTGTTATTACTCATTGGGCTTTAGCTCATTATTTATTGATATTTGTAATTGTAGGTGGGCAAACGGAGCATCAGGGTTAGATAACCGCGAGTTTCCCCGGGTCAGCCTTTTGTGGAGCTTCCAAGTGAAGTAGTCAGGCTTGTGTGGAGCCATGCTTGTCAAATCCCTTTTGTATGGATTTATGGTTTTGTATTTGTCCATAGTTTGGGTTGTATCTTTGTAAGACATGAATTGTACTTATGTTGGATATATATTTGAATCAAACTTTACTTAATATATTTGCTCTCCTCATATATGCACAGCTCAGTGGATGAATTCTATAACATTTTAAACTTCCGCTAAGCCCCATAATTGGTATTAAGGTTTATTTGTATGGAGGCCGTAGGTAATCTATGATTATTGGTCGGTCATGACGCTAAACCTATAGGGGTGGGTTCGGGTCCTGACATGTCCCTTATCTGCTTATCCCGGATTCTAGTATCTTCGCAGATAACCTCAGCCTAGTGTCATGCCCCGAGAATTTCTGTGACACAAAGAACAGCATTTGAGGTATGCAGAAGGCGTTGGAAGGTTCCAGAAGGTGTGAGAACGAGCTAAAGTATGCTGGAAGTCTCTAGAACCTGGTGGAAGGGTCCGAAGTAGCCTAAAAGATTCCAAAATATGATGGAAGAACCTTGGAGGGTCCAGAAGAGTCTGGATGGGTCTGGAACATCCTGGAATATCATGGAGAAGCCTACCATGTACTACACTAGTATAAAGAATTCTAGAAGGTAGTAGAAGGGTAGTTGCCCTAGATATTTCTAAGAAGGGTTCTAGAGGAGAGCTTGTAGCCCTTGGATCAAAATGATCCTAGCCATCCATTGAGAAGATGGATGGCTATATAAGGGGAGGAGTCTCATTTGTAGAGGATCGAAGAGAGGAGATCCAAGAGAGCTCTAAGAGTAAAGCACTTGTGAGGGCGAGAGCCTTGTAAAGCTTTGTACACAACTATACTTGTATAGTGAATACATTCTTCCACCTAAACTTTGTGTTTTAGTTAGTGTGGTCGAGTGGGAAAGGTTGACTTAGATGCAACCAAGTGGGTTGATAAGCATCTAAGGCCACATGGTTAGCTTGGAAAATCCGAGGCTGTGACAATTGGTATTAGAGCAGGTTACATAAAAAAGTAACCAAGGGAGGTGTACATGGCTACGTCTGGCGACGAAGGTACTAACGTCCCAAGGCGAAGAAGCTCTCAACAAAGGACTCGATAGCAGCGTTGGAGGCACGACTCGATGGGATGATGGAGAATGTGGTAGAGCGGCTCACTAGACTGGAGGAAGCTTTAGTTGGCCCTGGTAAGCCCACTTCCCATATAAGAGAATTTTCTCTTACTTTGCTAGTCTTGTTGCTAGGGTAGAAGAGTTGGAGGAAAAGGTTGACTCCTGCGAAGTAAGGGTGAACTTGTCTCTCTTTAAGGCAGCTAGAGACAGTCCCGCCCAACAGAAGACCCTACAGGCAAGAGTGGCTAGCTTAGAATTGGAATTAGAGTTGTGCAAGAAGGCCATAGTCGCTGGCAATTAAGGAAATTTGGCTCCAACAAAGCGGAAGGTTCTTGCGCCAGAACCTAAAAGCTATGATGGTGCGAGGGATGCCTGAAAGATCAACAATTTCATTTGGAACATGGAGTGGTATTTTGAGAACATCAACATCGAAGATGAAGACGAGAAGGTGCAGACCTCTACCTTGTATTTGAAGGACACTACAATGTTGTGCTGGAAGAGGCGGTACGCCAACATGGAGAAGGGGTTGTACAAGATAGAGACTTGGGCAGAGCTCAAGAGAGAATTAAAGAAGCACTTATACTCTGTCAATGTTGAATTCCAGGCGTACAGGAAGCTGCTCAAGCTAAAGCATGAGGGGTCATTGCGGGACTATGTGAAGGAATATTCCGCACTGTTATTGGAGATCCCCGACATAGCGAAAAAAGAGGCATTTTATGGCTTCCTAGATGGTTTATAGCCTTGGGCAACAAGAGAGTTGCAGAGTCAGGGAGTAAAAGACCTTACAACAGCCCTAGCGGAGGCAGAGAAGTTGGACGACTTCAAAGCACTAGGGAAACCGAAGGGCGCAAGAGAGACTCATACCAAAGGTGGGAGACAGTCTCCGCAAACCACCGATGATGAGCGCAGTCATGAAGAGTCCCAAAAGAGATGGGAACGACGAAAGAATGGGCAACGCATCGGATCTCCAAAGAAGAAGCATGAAGGTAAAGGGCAGCTTGAGTGTTTCCTATGCAACGGACCGCACATGGTGAGGAATTGCCCAAAGAAGAAGGCGCTTAGTGCCATAAAGAAGAAAGAGACGAAAGGCTCCAATAGTGAAAGCCCTTCAGAGAAGGAAGCACAACTGGGGAGCATCTAACTTCTTGGGTCAATATCTAAGAAGAATGAGAAGATGCAAGAGCCGAGGAGCATCTAGAAGAAGGATGTGCTTTACGTGTAGGTAATGGTTAATGGGATAACTTCACATGCATTGGTAGATACAGGTGCCACTCATAACTTTGTTAGCACCGAAGAGGCCAAGAGGCTGGGCTTAAAAATGAAAGAGGACAAGGGTTGGACCAAGCTAGTAAACATGAAGGCCAAGCCAATCCAAGGTGTAGTGAGGAGTGCTGACATGACCATTGGGAGTTGGACTGGACAGGTGGAGTTCTCGGTCATTGAGACGGATGACCACCCCATAATCCTAGGGATGGATTTCATGAGGAAGAACAATGTGATGCCAGTCCCGCACGCTGCAACCATGTTGTTGTTTGCAGGTGATCGACTATGTGAGGTCCCGTTGGTGGCCAGGAGTCAGCTACTCAAAGACAAGGAGAAGACACTTGCGGCAATGCAGCAGATTAAGTAGTATGGCAAGGAAAAAAATGAAGCAACAAGCACCAGCAGCAACAACGGACAAAGATCGTATCGAGATGTGGTTCCTCGCTATGCTTCTGCGTGATGAGGGCGTCACGAGATTGAGGGGGTGGGGAGAGTGTCATGCCCCGAGAATTTCTATGACACAAAGAGTAGCGTTTGAGGTATACTGAAGGCGCTGGAAGGTTCCGAAAGGTGTGAGAACGAGCTAAAGTATGCTGGAAGGCTCTAGAACTTGGTGGAAGGGTCCAGAGTAGCCTAAAAGATTCCGGAATATGGTGGAAGAACCTTGGAGGGTCCAGAAGAGTCTGGATAGGTCTGGAACATCCTAGAATATCATGGAGAAGCCTACCATGTACTACTCTAGTATAAAGAATTCTATAAGGTAGTAGAAGGGTAGTTGTCCTAGATATTTCTAAGGAGGGTTCTAGAGGAGAGCTTGTAGCCCTTGGATCAAAATGATCCTAGCCATCCATTGAGGAGGTGGATGGCTATATAAGGAGAGGAGTCTCATTTGTAGAGGATTGAAGAGAGGAGATCCAAGAGAGCTCTAAGAGTAAAGCACTTGTGAGGGTGAGAGCCTTGTAAAGCTTTGTACACAACTATACTTGTATAGTGAATACATTCTTCCACCTAAACTTTGTGTTTTAGTTAGTGTGGTCGAGTGGGGAAGGCTGACTTAGGTGCAACCAAGTGGGTTGATAAGCATCTAAGGCTGCATGGTTGGCTTGGAAAATCCAAGGCCGTGACACTAGCAGAGATCATCTCGGCACCATGACCAGCACACATGGCACCTCGGTTGGCACTTCAATGCCACCTTGGCCACGTGTTGTTTATCCAAAAAATATGCCCCCACAACTGCCTCCTAGGTTCTATTACCTTGGCATCCTAAGGTGATGGAACCTATGCCATTTAACCATATAGCACGTCGGCTAAGCTTGCTCTATCCTTAATCACCAAGGTCATCATTTGTCGGCTCCATATGACCAAGACCTGTAATCTGTTTTCACCAATGCTTTAGAACCAATAACCAAGTTTGTTCAAGTTATTTAGCCGAGATCGTCCTCCTAGCCGAGGTCTTTGCTTCATTAAATCAAGAACTCCAAGAGTTTCAACATGCATTTGCGCTGTCACGCACAGTAATACAACCATTTTTGCCACACGTCTTTTCCCCACTGAACCATACCTGAGACACGCCATTAAGTCGTATCGCACTTGCGTGCACCATCTGACAAGCACATCGTCCTAGGCACACTAATTGCGATTTGCCGCCTTTTTGTGTTTTGACAAAATCACTTCCCTCTCTCTTCGTCTTTTCACTTCACATTTTCTAATTTCTCTCTATGCTTCAAGCTTTCTCTCTCTCTAAACCACCATTGTCACCTTTTCAAAGCTTTCTGCAACCACCTCCATTCACCTCCACTGGCGAAGTATCCACCGTTCTGCCACTCGTACCACCAGGGTTCAACTCCGGTGTAATTCACACTGGTATCACTGCCTTCTGGTAAGTCACTGCTTCCCCTCTTATCAATCTATAAACTCCACTGCATTATTTGCTGCCATTGCCAACCCGTTCATGTTCCTGATTATAATTTGTGCGTTAAATTCAATCATGTATTTGGGCATGTCTGTCTCATGATTTTGCTTTTGCCCAATCTCTTCCTGAGTATACAAACACTACTCACATACTTGTTTATTTTGCCACCGATCTTGACCTCGCACCCTTGTACACACTTTGTCACAATGTTCTTGATAGTTTATCACTATTCTTGATTCTGAATCATGTTCTTGTTTCTGTTTTCTTGTTGTGTTCTCCAGATTTCTGCCTTCAATTCTTGTTTGCATAGACTTAGGTTTTGGGATTTGTTGTAGAACTCATAAATTTTAGGAAAAATTGAAACAAACTCCTCTTAGATCCTGAAATCCCTTGCCCCAGTTTCTGTTTTGTGTTCAAGCCGAGGTCCTTAAAACCCTAACAAACCACTCCCTTCTGAATTCCAACACCTTCCCCCCTAAGCCGACATCATGGGTATGTGGAGGTGGAGGGTAGACACCCCAATTAAGCTAGAATATTTCAGGCAAGAGTTTGCCATTCCTGCCGACGTTCATCTCAGGTTAGCTGGGGAGGACTCCATTATGCCCAAAGACGACCCCATGCCCTTTCCAGTCGTAGCCTTTATAGAGTGTGGACTTAGGCTCCCTCTTGACATCCTCTTCCGAGAAGTCCTTCACTATTATAAACTCAACCCAATGCAATTAGCTATTAACTCTTATAGAGTCGTCAACGGTATCATTGCCTTAGCTAGCCGAGAAAATGCTAGGGTAACTCTAGCCAACATCCAGTACTGCTACACCATGTGTGGCCTTAATTCAAAAAAAGGCTACATTTACTACCTTAAGCCGAGGTCGATGGAATACAAACTCATTGCCGACCTCCCTGATTCCAACAAGGGCGCCGGGGAGTTCCTTCCAAATGATGACCTTCACCTTTATCCTTTAAGCCGTACATTATTCAGAGAGGGAGATGGTAAGAGCCAAGTGTTACTTTTACTTGCTTCTCAAGTCTTTAATACTTTGTGTAGACACCCCATTTTTGACCGCCCTCAAGACTTGGGCGCCACTGATCGATTATTTGGTGATGAAAGTTGTGCAGTACAAAGGTTCAATTTCTTTGGCAAGAGGAGCTTCAAATCCTAACCTCACACCCCATTTGTGGGCCAAAAAAAAGATTTTAGACCTTAAAACTATCTCTTCCAAAATGTTTTTGAAAGAAAGTTTCTACGATGTTCCGAGGCTCGCATTTTGTTAAATGTTGCGCTTTTCGGTAAACCGAGCAAGGACAAAGTGGAAATGAATGAAAGAGAGGTGAACTCTTTGAGAAATCTTCCAAAATGTCTTGTTTAGAGGTTTGGAGTTAAAGAAAAGAGGAGGAGAGGGAAGATACCTAGTTTGGAAGAAGTTCGGCATGAATCCGGTTGAGCCAAAACTGAGCAGTCTTCACTAAAAGAGGTATAACTTTTTTCATAGTTGGAATTTTGGATGTGAGGCTACCACCATTGGAAAGCTTACTTCCGGGGCTTCAATTTGGATACAAGAATGACCTGAAAAGAAGTCCATACGAAGGAGATGTGCCCATTTGAAGTTTTACCTACAAAGCAGATTTTTGCTACCGGCCACAGGGGTGGCTAGTCGGCCACTAGGGGTGGCCGGTCGGCCAGGAAAGGTGGCCTACCGGCTACTAAGGTCCCAAACTCAGATATTTTGTAGATCTTTTCCCTCTAGCTGTTATACACAACCTCCAGCTGTCCCAATTTAGATATTTTGACCAAGGCTTGTTTTTTTGCTGTATATGGAGGCTATATCTCATATTTTGGAATTGGCAATTTTGGGAGCCTCTCTCTCTAAAATCCCTCTCTCTGTACAAAATTTTCAGAGCAAAATCTCTGCCTCTCTCTCTAGAGCTCTCTCTCTCTTGCCCTTTTGTGCATAGAAGTAGAGAAATACTTCTAGTTTGCCTAGACATCCTTCATCAAAGTTGCATATCTTTGGGCTGAGGTCCCTTGGAACCTATTTTTGGGCTGTTGGAAGGTTGTTTGAGCATAATAAAGTGGCTGATTTGTGCTGAGCTTCAAGAGGTATAACTCTCTCCGTTTTAGCTTGTTTTGCATACTTGCTTTGTCATAGTTTTCAACTATTTTGGGGCTGTTTTTGGGGTGGTGTTGAACTACAAAAACCTCTTATTTTCAATCCTAAAAATGGTGGTTTGAGCTTGTTTTATGTTAGGGAGTTGTCTCTCCCTTTTGTTCCTTGGCTTGTGAAGCCATTTGTGCTACTTTTGAGGCTTTTAAAGTCAACCTTTTTTTGGCCTTTAAACCACTAAATTCCAGGGGAATTTTAGTAGCAAAAACTTTGTTTTGAAGTCCAAAATAGGAGGGGGTGGCCTCCCCTCCTTGTCTCTCTATACCATGCCTTGTTAGCATTACAAAGTAGCATGTTTTCATGGCTTATGTTAGCTTAGTTCAAGCATGTTTTTGGCTATATTTTAACACGTTTAAACTCTATTTTTGGCTGGTTTAGTCACTTGTTGTTTGCTTCTTACACTTGTAGTGCAACCATGCTTACTAGCCTAGCATATTTGATGATTTAGCCTATCGATCTAGCTTGTGTTGGCTTAGCAGCACATTTTTGCTAATATTTTGGCATGTTTAAGCTCTATTTTGAGCCGGTTTGATCACTCAAGCTTTGCTTTGTATGCTTGTAGTGCAATTGTGCTAAATTGCCTAACATGTGCTATTGTTTTGCCCTCTAAGTCTAGCCTTTCTTGACTTTTTTCAAGCATGTTTTAGAACTCCATTTAGGCTGTTTTAGGACTGTTTTGGGTTGCTTTGGTTATATGGCTCATGTATTGCATAGCTATAGTGCAAGTTGCCTTCACTAGCTTTGTGTCTTAGGCCCTCTAGCATGCTTTGTTTGTGATGTTTGCATGATATAGCATCATGTTACATGTGATTTCAGAGCATATGCCCATGTCACACTCTCACATATATCGCTCTTTAATTGCTCTTGAGAGTTGTGCTTTGTGCCTTGTTTGTGAGCTAACATGTGCGCATGATTTTCTTGCCTTTTGTGCCTAAATTTCAGCATGTTTTGGCTACTGATTTGGCATGTTTTAGGTCTGTCCATAGTTGGTTTGATCACTTGAGCATTGTATTGCATGTCTCTAGTGTAGTGCTCTTCACTAGTTTTAATGTTTTTCGCCCTTAGCATGTTGTGCATGTGTTGCTTGCATGTTGTAGCATTATTTGTCATGCCATCTCAACACTAAAAAAGTCTGCCACCTCCCTCATTTCTTCACTTTTCATTTGTTTTGAGGATTGGCTAAGCTTAAGATTGTGTCCAAGCTTGAGATTGAGACTTATGCTTAATGGTTTTAGCCTTCTTTTGAGGGTTTCTACTAACCAAAGGCATGATCTCTCTCATGTCTTGAACCTTCCTTTGGTTGACCCCTCATGGTTTTAGCCTTCTTTTGAGGGTTTCACATTGGACTTAACCGGTTAAAGAATGACTTGGGAATTTAAAATGTGTAAACAAGAATTGAATAAACTAAAACATGTGCAAGATAAACATGTGTGTTGCATTGCATGTGTTTGGATCGTACATTAATCCAAATACAAGAAATGTGGGATGTTCCATACTCAAAGTGATGAAACGTGTCACATTTCTTGGTCACCGACACCCTTGATCATGCATGATACGGTGGTGGCAATTTGAGTCTTATGTGTGCATTCACTAAGCTTGTACAAGATTGGTTCTTTGGCCATCATGCATTGAGATGCTTGATTGGTGGCTTGAGAGCCAAGTACCACACTCCTTTGAGCTTGAGATATGATGAGGAGGGTGATAGTACACACATTTCTTGCCAAATACATTGTCTTGGCTCTGTTGCTCTCTATTGCAGCAAAGAAAGTGCACTGAAAGTGAAGTGGCCGGCCACTTGCACTAGCCTCATCGACCACTTGCACCCCCGGCCCGGCTTGAGCTAGCGTACTGGCCAGTTGAGGTAGCCTCCCGACCAGTTGAGGTGGCCTGCCGGCCTCCTGCAGGAGAAATTGTCCAAAGTGTTCTTGTTTTGGGGCAGATGTAACCTGGAAGTTTGTGCAGTGTTCTGAGATCACAGTGAGTGCAAACAGAGGCAACACATGGCAAGGCACACCGAGCATGCATGTCTCCCTCCCCCGAGGCCATTTTATTGCTTTACTTAGCTAGTTAATTTACTGGTTTTGTAATTAATTAGTTAATGTGTTTAGCTAATTCAATTCGTCTTTGTAATATTCTAATTAGTTTAGATTAACTAGTTATTCAATCTCATTTGGTTTGTAATAATTAATTAGCTAAGTTGGTTGGTTAGTTGGTTTGTAATAATTAGCTTAGCTTAGTGTAGCTTAGCTTATTTATTTGGACCCTCCTTTGCAAGGGCGCATTGTTGTAATAAGTGTGCGTGTGTGTGTGAATGTCTTCCAACCCCACTTCTTTCTCCCTTTTACTTAACCGCTTTCGATGGTTAGTTTAGGGCATATTTCGATTAGCATACCTTATGCTTGCATGCGTGCATCATTCATTTGTCTTGTATGCACCGAGCTCGATGCATCATTCAAACCGCATCGTATTTCAATACCTATTTGAATACATTTATCAAGTGTTGCATTCATATGCCATCTTAGATAGCCGAGCCTATTAATTGCATTATTGCATACGTTGCATTAGGTATCTTGCATAGTTAGGATCATGCATTGATTTCTAACTAGCTTTTTTTTGTTTTGGCTTGGAGTACACTGTAAGTGTTTACGCTTTAGCATTCTTGCACGAGTGTGAGTGTTTCCATGATAGCATGCTTGCCATGAGGCTATTTGCTTAAGTGATTAACTACTTGAATGCCTGTGGGTGAAGGCTTGACTGCCTGAATTGGAACAACTCGATGATTGTGAGTTTTAAGCCCACTTTGCGAAGTGGCAAAATCATGTTTTTCTAAGCCCACTTGAGGGTGGCAAATCAGCGCTTTAGCTTACTTGCAATTAGCACTTTCAAACCATTTTCAAAAACAAACATGAGTTGTTTTGTTCCAATTCTCGTGATTGAGTCTATACTTGTATACTGTGCACATCACGTAGTAAGTTAGATTAATAACCGGAATAAGAACACATGTGTTTATACAACAACATATCATGTTAGTAGAGGCTGATCTTTTGATCGGGCGAGCGGGGGTGCTCATTTTAGGACCTTCCCCTCTCGTACCCAAGTTCCCGAGCCGAGGCAACTTTGGTGATGACGGACACGTGGCCTTTGGCACAAGTCAGGGTTTCCTAAATTTCCCAAAATAAAATATTTAGGTGGCAACTCTGTAATCTGGCAAAGCAGTCCATGTTTGGTGCTTTTTCATTGAAAATTGATTTTCCAAAACCAATTGCCAGATTTGGACTCTTTGGTGTTTATCAGTCTCACATTGCACTTTGTGAGATTAGATTCAGAACCGTGACAGGAGTCTGAACTATAGTAAGACCAATTCGTGCCTCTCCGAAAGGGGGGTGCGCGAAGAAAGTCGGGTCTACACTTTGTTCCTTCTAAATGTTCTAATGCCTATTTTTTTACTTGCAGCTTTTCCTTAACCTCCAAAAGACTTCCGCAAAAACTTCAATCCCAGCAAGGATTTCAAGAAGCTGTTGGGTCTGCTATTTGACCAGTGAAAAGCCCCTTTGCTGCTCAACTACATCCCGCCTTACAAATCTATACTTCCCGACGTCCCAAGAAAAAGCAAGTCTCTTTCTTCAGCAACAACTCCTCAAGATGAATCATTAAGGCCTGACCAAGGATCAAAATCTGATCTAGCAGAGCAGCCATCAATCTCTGCTCCACAACTGATTCCACCTTCTCAATGCCAATGCCAACGCCGAGCTCCACTGTTCGCACCAACAGGCAGAACTCGAAGTCGAAGACACCGAAGTGCCAAGGCGTCCTCATATGATCCAACTAACCCCCCAACTGCACTTTCAGCGATCCATTTTGGCACTAAGGTCACCGTTTCCGCAGCCCCCGACGAGATGGGTTGTAAAAAGGCTATAGCAGATGACCTTCTAGCCGACATCCCCAACATCGTCATCGTATAATCTTCACCATCGCAATCTCAGCCAAAGCCAAAGCCAAAAAGGCTGAAGAAAGCCCAAGCAAAGGCAACGGTAACTCAGATCAATTCTGAGGATACCTTAATGATCTCAAAGATGGCTGAGGCAGAAAAAGGTGCCTCTGCCGCCGAAAAGAGGCCCGCAGAGGTTGCTCCCTCTAAATCGACTCGGTCAAAGAAGCCGAGGTTAGAGTTTGCGACAACCTCGGGATCTATGAAATCTGATGCCCCCTGGGCCCCTCCAATCACCATTGAGGACAAGCCAGTTAGAGTCGGCGACAGCGTGACTGACATTGAAGTCGATGTTGCCCTCTCTACTGCCTTGCTCCTTCCAAAAGACCTCGAACGCAATGCCGAGGTCAGCGAATATGAAAACTTTGCTCTAATGTTGCAGCACTCCGTACAAGTAAGCCCTTAACACTTGGTACTTTTCATTCTCTGTTTTTCCATACTTAGAGTTTTATTAACTTTAGTTTTGTCCATTTCTTCTAGGCGATCTAGCATGCCCACTCCTTCACGATGCAGGCTTTCGACATTAAGGAGTTGGTCAACAAGACCAAGGAGGATGCTGGCTTGCTGAAAACTGTTAATAAGGCCGAGGCCAAGATGAAGACTTTGATAGATCAGGCCAATGCAGCCAGGAAAGCTCAAGACGAGGCCGAGGAGAGGGCAGGAGCTGCTGAGGCCGTTGCTAAGGTCCTTGAAGCCGAGAAGAAAGAGGCCGAAGTAAAGACCACCAAAGCCCAAGCCGAGCTCATTGCTGCCTTGGCCACAAAGGATGCCGAGATCAAAGTGGCGGACGAGAAAGCATACGCTGAGGGGGCAGCCGATGTTTGCGAGGACTACAAGAAGCAAGTGAAACAGGCATGCAACAATGGTTTCACCCTTGGTTGGATGGCTGCCTTAAAGGAGTTGGCTGTCCCCAAGGACTCAACTCTCTAAGATAACAGTCTCCTCGTGTTGCCATTCCTCCCCACTCCAAGCCAATCCGAGGACGAGGTTGAGTCCGAGAAAGATGCCGAGGCCGACAAGTCTGAGAAGGCCGAAGCTGCTGGCGACAAGTCCCTAATTCTGAATGAGCAAGTCCTAGACTTGACTCAGGATGATGGGGACGAGGTCCAGAAGACCACCTCTGAGGCTGAGGTTGAGGTTGCTAACAAAAGCCTTGATGATACACTTCGACAGATTGATGCTGAGGTAGAGGCTGACAAAAGTGCAACACCTCCAGCCGACGAAGCTAATCCCAGTACTTAGGATATTTCTGCTTTTCTTGTATTTTTTTCTATTTCCTTCTTAGTTGTAATACTTTGTCTCTAAACAATGTTAGCTTTGCATTTAGCTGACGTGCCCTTTTGTAATCTAAATAAGTAACCCCTCTTGTAGGCTGAAGTGCCCTTTTAGTTCTTTCGAATGCAAGTACAACTCCTCTTAAAATGTTTGTATGTTTGTCTTCTTTACTGTCTTGTATGATTCCATACTTAGAATAATTTGCATGTCTTCAAAATACACCGTAAGTGTGCAATTTCCTCGGGGTAAAAATACTTCGGATATACCTGTTGAATGTTTGTCTCGGTCTTGTCTGCCACTTCTCTTTCAGTTATCAAGACTTTTGTCTTCCATTATTTTCCAAGTCTTGGCAACACGGTGATCTCGAGAAGTACGCATATACTTCTTTCAAAACAACTTTTGCTTAACTTCAACTTGTAAATTTTTATTAAAAATTTCAACAAGTGTTAAACCAACCTTTGTTTGTAAATTCCAACTCCAAAGTATTATTCTCCAACTCTCTGCCCCCTAATGTGAACTTAAGTTTCATTTATGTTCACATTAAGCATGTGGTTTATGACCTCGTCGCTGAAGTTTAAATAGAGACTAGCCAAGGTTCTCAACTTTGGTTCCTCTGTTAATCTTACCCAAATGCACTTAGTTTCAATCTGTGTTTGACTCTGCTGATATGACAAGTCCAGGTTAATTTCAACTTAGTTCAACCCCATTATATGCAAGTATAATTCAACTCTGCCATATAATAAGTCTAAATTATTCATCATGTTTCAATCAGAAACATCGCCAACTTAGTTCAACTCCATTATATGCAAGTATAATTCAACTCTGCCATATAATAAGTCTAAGTTATTCGTCATGTTTCAATCAGAAACATCGCTAAGGGACTGGTCAATCGTTTTTACACAAGTTTTGAAAAATATCATGCTAAAATTTTATTATTTACTTCAGCTGATAACCAAAAACTTAAAAAAAGAACAAAAAGAAATCTAATGATAGAAAAACTTCAGGTTGCAAGTATTCCAAGGTCTTGGCAATTCTTTGCCTTCACTGTCTCTAAGCCGATATGCCCCATTGCCTAGGACCGAGATGATTTTATAAGGTCCCTCCCAATTTCGGCCAAGCTTACCCTCTCTAGGATCCTTCTTTTTGCCGATGACCTTTCTCAGGATGAGGTCCCCAACTTGAAACTCTCGTGGGTTGACCTTTTTATTGTAAGCCCTGGCAAGCTGCTGCTGGTATGCCCTTAGCTGGATTGTTGCTTTCTTCCTTCTTTCTTCCAACAGATCCAGATCTTGGGCCAAGAATGCCTCATTGGTACCATTTTCTACTCCCTAGGTTCTGATCCCTGGGATGCTGACCTCCAGTGGAATAACTGCTTCTGTGCCATAAGCCATGGCAAATGGGGACTCCGCAGTTGATCTTCATGGCGTGGTCCGATATACACAAAGTACACTGGGCAACTCATCCACCCACTTTCCCCTTGCTGCTTCTAGCCTCTTCTTAATCCCATCCAATATGGTTTTGTTGGATGCTTCTGCCTATCCATTTGTAGACACCCCATTTTTGACCGACCTTGAGACTCAGACGTCATCGATTGAGCGCTCGGTGATAGTGCATGTTGTGCTCGTTTCGAGGTTTCGGAGTTTTGGCTGAGTGCCTTACCTCCGGGCCTTTGAACTCTTTGTGCTTTGGCTCGGTTTGCGGACCAAGTCTTGTTTTCCTTGCCTGAGGGAGGGAGAGGTCTGGTAGACCACTCTTTTGTGGTCGTAGACCACTTTTCCCGTTTGGAGATTAGTTTTCGATTTTCGGAGTCATCGGCCGCGCGCCTTGTCTTGGGACTGCTTAACGTTCTCCGTTTGGCGTGGTTTTTGAAACACACCTTGTTTCCTTGGCCTGGAGGGCCACTGTGGTTTGGGAGAACACTTTTGTGGTCGTATACCACTTTTGGTGGTCGTCAGCTAGTTTTAGAGGCTCCCACCTGCGCGCTTTGCCTCCCAAACTTTCGTCTTGCATCCGTTTTGGTTTGTTTTTGGTACAAACCTTGTTTTCCTTGTTTGAAAGGTGGTACAAGGGTGGCAGACCAGTTTTTCCTCTTGGAGACCACTTTTCCTCCTGCCAGTTAGTTTTCTGGTCGGATAACTGGCTTTCTTGGTCTTTGGGCCATCATTTTTGGTCGGCCACCATACCACCACCTTGCTTTCAACGTGTAGACTTCTTCCACCAATGGCCGACCAGTTTTTGTTCTGGTGGACCACTTAAAGTGGTCGGCCGACCACTTTAAGTAGCTGGCTGACCACTTCAAGTGGTTGGCTGCTGTAGACGTCCCCGAACGTCCCGGGAAAAATCTCGTTTTGTTCCTTTGGGCTTACTACAGCTCGGACTCAAATGTCACGGTTCTGAATCTAATCCCGCAAAGTGCAATGCGAGACCAATAAATCACCAAAGAGTCCAAATCCGGCAAATCGTTTTGAAAAAATTTTTTTTAGAAAGAAGTGCCAAACATGGACTGCTTTGCCAGATACAGAGTCGCCACCTAAATATTTTGTTTTAGGGGAATTTAGGAAATCCTGACTCGTGCCTAAGGCCACGTGTCTGTCGTCACTAAAGTTGTCTCGGCTCAGGAACTTGGGTATGGTTGGGGAAGGTCATTTCATGAGCACCCCCACTCGCCCGATCAAAGATCGGCCACTACTAAGCATGGTATCGAGTTTTTGAAAACACATGTGCTCTTATTTCGGTTTATTAGCCTAGAATTACTATGTGATGCGCACAGCATACAAGTATAGACTGGATTGCCTAAGTTCGAACAAAGAATCACATATCCGTTTATTTTGAAAATGGATTGAAGTTTGCTATTCGCAAGTAGGCTAAAACACGGGTTTTGATGAATTATTCCAACTCAAGCAACCCAACCTTCACCTACAAGCATTCAGACAGTTATATTACAGAAGCACATAGCCTCATGGTAAGCATGTTATCATGGCAGCCACTCACACACATGAAAGGATGCTAAAGCATAAACACTTACCGAGTACTCCGAGCCAAAGAAAGAAGCTAATTAGAAATCATGCATGAATCCTAACTATGCTAAGAATGCCTAATGCAACACATGCAAAAATACAACTACAATAGGCTCGGCTATTCTAAGATGGCATATGAGATGCAACAATCGATACATGTATTCAACTTGGAATTGAAATACAATGCAGTTAGTATGATGCGTCGAGCCCGGTGCATGCAATACAAATGAATGAATGCAAACATGCGAACATATAGATGCTAATTGAAACATGCCCTAAAACTAAGCATGATAAGCTGGTAAATAAAAGGGAGAAAGACGTGGAGTTGGAAGACATACATCAGACACATGCACACTTATTACAAAGTTCGCCCTCTCACGGAGGGTCCGAACAAATAATACAGAACCAACTAGCTAATCTAAGCTAATTAAACTAGTTATTACACAACCGAAATGAATAACGAATTACAGCTAAATATTACACATCATTAATTAATTAACAAATTAAACTAAGGAATCGAATAAATTAGCATGCAAGCTACATGAAATGGACTGCCTCAGCTCTGTTCCGAATGATGAAGGATGCATGCATGCCTGAGTCGCCTTGTCAGGAAATCCATCGCGATGCCTCGGCTCGCCTTTGTTTGCACTTGATTTCAAAAACTTTCACAAAGCTCCAAGGAGATGAAACTTTACCCTGGGAATCTAGGGGGAGACTGCCGACCAGCTATAGGCATTGGAGACCACCTACTGACCACCCTTGGTGGTGAAAACCAGAAAAGGTGGTCGGCCTGCCAGAAAACCTGGTCGGCCGACCAGTTTCTTATCCTGGTTTCTGCATTTTCTGCAACAAAGGCAAGAGAGAGAGAAAGTAAGGTATTTTCGACATATGTGTGCCCGACCACTCTCCCTGTCATTGCACAAGCTCTAGGGAGTGTAGTCCTCGATCCTCGTGCCATCAATCACGCATCCCGATGCATGATGGCCGAGGAGTCGAATTGCACGACTGAATGTGAAATGAATGCACATGTAAACACCTAAAGCCAACAACTATATCATGGATAGTCAAGAGTGTCGGTGACCAAGAATCGAGGCACGTTTCATCACTTTGAGTACGAAACGTCCCTCGTTTCCCGTGTTTGGACTAAACCCTACTCCAAACACAATGCAACAAACAATATATGGACAAGTGCAACCCTAGCATGCGATCTAAATGCAATGCAACTAAGTGATGCGAAGATGCACGGAATGACATGCAAGCAATGAAATGGCATACACAATGCTATGAACTAATCAATGGCATACTCAATGCACATGGATTATATGGCATGCATACACAATGCACTAACATACGCAATGTTATGAATGAGGCATACGCAATGCAATGATCAAACATGCAATAACATGGACTATAGGGCATACACAATGAAAGATGGACTTAAACCAAGATGGATGGGCCTCGGCCACACCCAAATCAGTGGCCAATATGATGAAAATGAGGCAACAAGGTATATGCAAACATGCACAAATGCAAGGGACCAAACCTAAGGAACAAAATGCAACTCTACCTGTAATAACCCGACCCTCGTATCTTTTTATGGTACATTTTTGGTCCTTTATTCTGTGCATTTACTCGCTTCCTGTGAAATTTCATGTGAAATGAGGTTTAATTAAGCAAAACTTATGAACATTGATTTCTATCTATCTTAATAAGTAAGTATCTATCACCATTATAATGTTTGAATCAGAAATTGGAAGCCTTAGAGACTTAATTAGCTGAAATTGATTTTACATTTGAGATCAGTGTAATTTTTAGGTAATAATAGGTGTTTCTGTGAAATTTCAATTTGGGATGATTAAACGAATGATTTTTGTCCTATTCACATGTCATATATATCTTTGTATCAAAGCTCTTTAAACAAATGGACTTAGGACGTCATTCAAAATATCTCCTGGAGGAAGAGTTTAGAATAGAGAAGGGTTGAGAGCTAAGGGAGGTAGATCATCAAAGAAGGTTGGGAATTTGAGAGATCTAGGCACAAGGTATGTAAATTTCACTTTAATTAACTCCTCTTCTTGTCTTGGGGTATGAATTTCTTGGGTATTGGTTCATGACAAGCAAATGGGATGTATGTGCATTATGAAACTATGGTATCTACGTATCTCTGGAATGTGGTTCCCTTTTGCTACCAATTATCAGTAATGTTCTGTTAAACTTATATTGCCGATGGTAATTCATGTGAATAATGGGAAGAATGTATGCACTTTCTGGATGATTCAAAAGTTAATCTGTTCTGATGATTTCTAGTATGGAACAAGGTGCTGTATGGAACTAAGTGCTACACTTTGGTGGGAGCCACCCCTAGAATGCGTACGAGCCACCTCTTGAGTCCATACATATTTATTTCTAGGCCGCTAGGCCGTTCTGTTATTTCTAGGCCGTTAGGCCGTTCTGTTATTTTTGGGCCGATAGGCCGTTCTGTTATTTCTGGGCCGATAGGCCGTTCTGTTATCTCTGGGCTGCTAGGTCGTTCTGTTATTTCTGGGCCGATAGGCCGTTCTATTATTTTTGGGCCGATGGCCATTCTGTGTATTACTGGGCTTGAAGCCACTCTGTTAAGGAAATTAGGCCCATGGCCGTTCTAGAAATGACTACAGAATGTAATTAATCATATTCCTCCACAGTTATATGCTTTGTTATTTAAGTTAACCATTACATTATTTATGTGCTATTATTCATTGAGTTTTACTCACTCTGTATTTTGTCTGTTTCTGTAGGTAACCAACTGGAAAGCCAGTCCTAACCCTTGAGACTTGTTTATCTCTTGTCAACCTCAGTGTGTCCAGGCACTTAAGATGGAACCCATGCATTTTGTAAAGCTTTAACTAGGTTTTCGGTTTATGCTTTGATTGTCTGCATATGGTTGAATGTTAATAACCCCTTTCTTCTTTAGTACTTTTGTATGAATGTGAATGACTGTAACTAAAGCTCGGGTGTATGCTTCCTGTGTATTATCTACCTAATGTAATGTTTGCGGTCCTGGCATAGTAGTGGTATCTCAATGGATGATGTTTTATGTTATTTAATTTTATTAATGCTTCCGTCTAGGTCCGATATATTACGTATATCAGGTTAAGTGTCCGTTTCTGAATAATCATGCTCGAAACTTTTAGGGGCGGGTTTGGGGCGTGACAAGTGATATCAGAGCATGAGTTGCTATCTCACACACAAATCCATTGAGCCTTAGGTTGTTTAGAAAAGACTTAGGTATCATGCATGACATCCTAAAAGCATATGAAAAGATCGATGGCAACGTGAAATGCACTCTGTTAACACTAACGATTATGACCCATGCCTATTATATATTCGTTGTGTATATTATGATTGATTGTTATGCAGAACATGGCAGAAATAAGGATAGAGGATTCGGAGGATTCTACTCTCGCATGGTTAGACAGAAAGAAAAGGAAAGTTGTGCCATATGTAAAACGAATTATGGGAAAATAAAATAACACATAACTATGAGAATTCTCGTCTCTGTTTAATTTATCTGTGGATAATGCAAGACATGCAGGTGAGGTTAAAACCATAGAGTTGCACTGCGGAAGCGTGGTGAGGGATCGAGCTGATCGGTAAGATAATTTATATGCTAATGATTAAGTGGGAGGTGTGTTATTGGTTGTTATTTTGATAGGTATCTGTGGAAATGATGACAGTATAATTGTGCATTTTAGTACCTATTTGCTTTAAGTGTGGAATATTTTTAAGACGAAAAGAAATGAGACATGTGATACTCTAACCTTTATGAATGATTATCCCTAGTTTCTGTACCAGGTATTATGTTTGTTTTGATGACATTCCTGGAAAGTCCTCCCATGCTAGGGGACTCTAAGCCTATGTAGCATCATGTTTGAGAGATCTCGGCCATCGATGGTCTGGTGAAACGGATGGTACCACTGACGGTCTTGTACGGGTGGGTTATGTTTTGCCACTGACGGTTTTCCGGGTGGGTTGTCTAACCGATTCTGGGTTGGCCACCGACGGTCGTGAACGGGTGTGCTTCGATTCCGGGATGGTTATTCCCTTGTTTTGTCCAGAATGTCATCCTTTGGTACTGTGTAGATGTTATTAACATCCAACAAGCTTTGAAAGACTTTGATTGATGAACTTGATTCATCCTATGTTTTGCTACAAGCTATGATATGTATCTGTAATCTGTTTTGTTATGTATAATCTATAACCTGTAATCGGGATTCTCATAAAGAATAGTCTAAGGACATGAAGAATCCCACCTATGTTACATGTCTACTCACATGGCACTCGTAACAAAGATAGGTAGTTCTTGACTACTTTGGGATCTGATAATTTATCGCAAGAACGAAAACTCTGCCTATGTGTGTTAATGATTTAAGATGGAGAAATCATTTCTGTGTAAAATGCAAATATTGGATATTGTGAATTAGTCCTCTATTACCTACTTGGAGCCTATAATGTGAATTGTTCTGCATGACATTGTGAACTCTGATAGGAACAAATGGAATTGGGAATATGCTATGATAATGTTTGGTTGAGGTTATGCACCGGGCATTTACCTCTTATTGCAAGTTGATACAGATTTGACCGATATTCAGCACGTGGTTATGAATTGATTTACGAGAAATTATTCTTTTGCTATATCATTGTCTATTGGGTTTTGACATTACAGAATCGGGATGAATGTGATAACTATGATTGCGGCATATTTAACGGGATCTATGATTTTAGAACTAAGCTGCATGACTGGTTTATGATTTCTATATGACTGGTGTTAACCACTGTATTTCTAAATTGTGGATACATAACAATGTGACTGATTTTATACCCTATAGTTAGAAAAGGAGAAGTTATATGACCAATAGAACCCTGAGGTGATGAAAAAAAAAATTTTTGCTTAATAAAAGTGGATGTGGTACCTTACTGTTATGACTGACTATGAAATACAATTTGAAATTTGATTTCTAACTCTATCTTTGAATGGCTCCCTTTGCTCGAAATGATGGTTGTCATATTTGTATCTATTGCTCAGACTTAAATTTATGACAGTATTATGTTGGTATCAATTTGTAAAAGCATATGATACTAGTTTGATATTATCATAACTGTTTAATTCGGAGTAGGATTCTTTTTGTGTTACTGCATTAAGAATGAAGCTATGAGGAATTCACGATGTATACTGTGATCTTTCTTTCTGTTGTACTGACTGTGTTAAGAACTATTACCTATCATTCTAAGCCAATATACTGGTATGGCCCTGAAATGCTTATGGAACTAGGGAAATACTACGAACAAATTAAGAAGCTACAGATTACGTACTTAAGTGATTTAATTGTAACTATTAGAGTGAAGTATACCCTGTCAAATGGGCAGAATCTTGTGGTGGGCTCTAATATTTGATTTCGTTATGCCTAATATGATCAAAATTGACCTATGCTATGGGAATATTTGAAGTATGTGTATAAGGGAATGGTTTATTTGTATTTTGCATGTGGGAATTAATATGATAGAACGTATTGTCAGGAAATGTATTGTGACTGTAAACTCTGCCACGGGGAATGATATACCCTGTATGTCCTGCTAGGGAGTCTTATAGCCTTATCTTATTCGACATATGATTTTCTGAAATAGAAGTATAAAGTTTGCCTTAAATGTGGATAGCTCTTATAATTGTAAAAGAATATCGGATTAACCGCGAATTATTCAAACTGGGGAATTATACGAATCTCTATAACAGAATTGGCCAATGGTGTGAGACTGAGACTTCTAATCTATTACATGGTAAAACAAGTTTGAGGGACCAAACTTATTTTAAGGGGGGGAGGGTGTAATAATCCGACCCTCGTATCTGTTTCTGATACATTTTCGGTCCTTTATTCTGTGCATTTACTCGTTTCCTGTGAAATTTCATGTGAAATGAGGTTTAATTAAGCAAAACTTATGAACATTGATTTCTATCTATCATAATAAGGAAGTATCTATCACCATTATAATGTTTGAATCAGAAATTGGAAGCCTTAGAGACTTAATTAGCTGAAATTGATTTTACATGTGAGATCAGTGTAATTTTTAGGTAATAATAGGCGTTTCTGTGAAATTTCAATTTGGGATGATTAAATGAATGATTTTTGTCCTATTCACCTGTTATATATATCTTTGTATCAAAGCTCTTTAAACAAATGGACTTAGGACTTCATTCAAAATATCTCCTGGAGGAAGAGTTTAGAATAGAGAAGGGTTGAGAGCTAAGGGAGGTAGATCATCAAAGAAGGTTGGGAATTTGAGAGATCTAGGCACAAGGTATGTAAATTTCACTTTAATTAACTCCTCTTCTTGTCTTGGGGTATGAATTTCTTGGGTGTTCAAGTAAGGTAAGAGGTGTGTTGTGGTGTGTGTGTGTGTGTGTGACACTTATGGAATTGAAGAAGTATGATCATCATGTTGTAGTTGTGTTAATTTGAACAATAAGAGGGAAAATTACATACTCTTTGTGATTTTACATGCTTGCATGTAATTATGTGAGAGATGAATTGTGTATGTATTGGAGAGAAATGGGTTGTGATGGTGAGAGAGTGAAGAAGATCAAATCCATGTGCAAATGGTTGTATGTTTGTATCCCTATTTACATGCTTTTTGAACCATGATTTAGCAATTAAAAGATCCATCTTAGAGCCTTGCAAACACTCCCAAAAGAATGAGTTTTGCTGCAATTTTCGGACTGATTTCTTTGCCCAGACCGCACGAGCGGCCACGGGCACCGCACGAGCGGACATGAAGAAGAAAAAGGAGTTTTCATTCTGCTTTTGGGCGCTCGAGTGGCTGGGTTCTTCCGCTCGAGCGGAATTGGGCCGCACGAGCGGCCAACCCTATTTCAGCTTATACCTTGTAACTTTGAACAATCATATCTTTTGCATCCGGACTCCGTTTTGAGTGATTCTTGAGCCTAAAATCAAGCCCCGGAAGTCTAGTTTCCAATGGAGGTGGTCTCACCCCCAAATTATAAGTACATAAATAGTTATGCCCAAATTAGTGACGACTGTTCACTTTCTATTTACTGAGTTTGTACCGTTTCTTCGTCTGAACCTTTCTCCTATAGATTCCTCCTATCTTTTGAGGCATGGGTTATAACCTATGGAGGACTAATGAGTCTAGCACCACCATAGCTATTGAGTTAGGAATAAAAAGAGATGGGTTTTAATCTCATATTATATTTTGTGCACTGTGTTTGTAGGTCGAGACGAGGACATCGTACCATTACTACCGGGAACCAATCACTGTGAGTAATAGTACTGTAATCGCACATTTCATAACCGTTAATAATTCTTTTTATCAACGCTCTGCGCTTCAGACGTAGTTATGTTAATATTATGTTGATTGGGAAACAGTGTGGACATTGAAAGATTTTTGTGAACATTGGTATGACTCTGAACCTACGCTGTATTCTGGCTATGGCTAATGATTATCGTGAATGTACCATCCTATGAATTACTCATGATTCTGCATAAGAATGGCATACAAACTATTAACACTGTGAAGTTGGTTAATAGAAAGGAGTTGAGTATCAATAACATTGTTACGTGATTCATGTTATGATATGAACTGTTCTGACCTATTGATGTAATGGTACCTTTACCTTCAGACTATTGTTAATATTAATGTTCTGTTAATTACGAGACAAGTATGTCGACCTACAAAGAACCATGAGGAAATCTAAGTGCATCGTTGGATCATACGTTTTGTTTACTGTTGATAGTTAATGTTGACATTCCATTATCTGCAAGTTAGTGGTATTGGTTCATGACAAGCAAATGGGATGTATGTGCATTATGAAACTATGGTATCTACGTATCTCTGGAATGTGGTTCCCTTTTGCTACCAATTATCAGCAACGTTCTGTTAAACTTATATTACCGATGGTAATTCATGTGAATAATGGGAAGAATGTATGTACTTTCTGTATGATGCTGAAGTTAATCTGCTCTGATGATTTCTGGTATGGAACAAGGTGCTGTACGGAACTAAGTGCTACACTTTGGTGGGAGCCACCCCTAGAATGCGTACGAGCCACCTCTTGAGTCCATACATATTTATTTCTAGGCCGCTAGGCCGTTCTGTTATTTTTGGGCCGTTAGGCCGTTCTGTTATTTCTGGGCCGATAGGCCGTTCTGTTATCTCTGGGCCGCTAGGTCGTTCTGTTATTTCTGGGCCGATACGCTGCTCATATTTCCGCCGATGGCCGCTCGTGTATTATCGGGCTTAAAGCCACTCATATGAAATTGGGCCCATGGCCGTTCTAGAAATGACTACAGAATGTAATTAATCATATGCCTCCACAGTTATATGCTTTGTTATTTAAGTTAACCATTACATTATTTATGTGCTATTATTCATTGAGTTTTACTCACTCTGTATTTTGTCTGTTTTTGTAGGTAAACAACTGGAAAGCCAGTCCTAACCCTTGAGACTTGTCTATCTCTTGTCAACCTCAGTGTGTCCAGGCACTTAAGATGGAACCCGTGCATTTTGTAAAGCTTTAACTAGGTTTTCGGTTTATGCTTTGATTGTCTGCATATGGTTGAATGTAAATAACCCCTTTCTTCTTTAGTACTTTTGTATGAATGTGAATGACTGTAACTAAAGCTCGGGTGTATGCTTCCTGTGTATTATCTACCTAATGTAATGTTTGCGGTCCTGGCATAGTAGTGGTAGCTCAATGGATGATGTTTTATGTTTTGTTAATGCTTCCGTCCAGGCCCCATATATTACGTATATCAGGTTAAGTGTCTGTTTCTGAATAAGTCAAGCCCGAAACTTTTAGGGGCGGGTTTGAGGCGTGACACTACCAAAGCATGACGAGGATGAAATATGGCATACAATGACACATGTTCCAGCTTTGGAATGACATACAAGATGGTCCCGAATCATGCAAACAACTCACCCGATGCGTGTTGGATGGCACAATTACCGAAACTAGTGAAGTGCATTACACTAGAGGTATGCAAAGCGATGCCCAAATGTCCAAAACAACCCCAAACAGTGGCAAAATGGACTAAAATGATAGCTTGCAATGCACAAAAATGAAGCTCATGCAATGGCCCATAAAATGAGGTATACAAGCACAACTCTCAAACGCATTTAAAGAGTAGAAAACATGGGAACATGGCACAAGTATAGGCTCTGAAATCATGGTAGGAATGATGCTAAATCATGTCAAGGGCCCAAACAACGCATGCTAGTGGACCCGATATACAAAGCTAGTAAGCTTGATTGAACCATGACCATATACACCACTGCATGCATGACCGAAAACACTTCAAACAGAGCTAAGGCAGCCCAAAACATGAATAAAATTAGTTTGGAGTATGACCAAAATATGCTAGAATCAATGGCCAAAACAACATACAATGTAAGCTAGTGAACCATGATTTACACTACAAGCATGTGAAGCATATGAGGGGCTACCAAACCAAGAAAAAACAAAGTCATGGCATGCCAAATGATGGCCAAAAACCCACTGAAACCAGACCAATACATGCAAGAATGACATGCTCCTTTGATAAACCATGAAAGGGATTACTCTACACATGCAAGAAGCAAGCAAAAGGGGACCAAACCAGCCATGGTTAGAGCTTAGGAAGGTCCTAGAAGTCACTAAAAATGGCCTGAACCAAGCCTTGAAAATGTGGAAATATAGGATCCTTTGAAAGACCAAAAACGCCAACAAACAAGGCCAAAAGAGAGAGGGTCTCCCCTCTCTGATTTTGGTCCTCAAAACTACATGCCGACCACTGAAAATCCACTGGATTTCAGTAGCTAAAGGGCTAAGAAAAGGTCAATACAAAAGCCTTAAGGCATGGCTCAAAACAAGACTAAATGAAGCATGCAAGAGGGTAGATGACCTCCAACAGGAAAATGGCCTTAAACAAACATGAAAAGCACTCAAATATAAAGCTTTTTTTAGTTTACAACAAAGCTTAAATATGCATGAAAGTATAGCTAAGAGGATGATCAAGAAAGAGCTTAAAAGAGGGAAAATGAGTTACCCTTGGAGCTCAGCAAAAACCAGCAGGTTTTGGGACCAAAAACCAAACCTTTAACCTCTGAAAATACCCTCCAAGAACCTTAGATCAATGGTGGAGGTGTGTGGCTATGAGGTGTGGTGCAATAGGCCAAGAACCATGCACACTTGGAGCCAAAACAAAGAGATATAGAGGGAGATATATATTTCTCCTTCCAAGAAGTTCTGAACCAGCACCTAGGAAGAGGAGGGCCTCTCTTATAGAGATACAAGGCCAAAGCTTCCTCAAGAAGCCAAAAACCAAAGCCAAAGAGGATGCAGTCTATGCTTTCCAGCTGGCACAGCTGGCAACAACTCACATAGAGAAAGCAGGAGAGAGCAGGCTGACCAGTTCAGGTGGTCGGCCAGCCACTTTAGGTGGTCGACCAGCCAGGTCAAAAGGGTCAACTCAACAAAAAGTGGTCGGTAGCCCCATTTGGTGGTCTCCCAGCTGAATGCAAGCTAGTGGTGTGGTGGGAGACCAGCAATTGTGGCCCAAAAATGAGGAAGACCAGTTACCTGACAAGAAAATCGGCTGGCGGGGGAAAAGTGGTCTCCCACCCTTGTACCACCTTCAAAACAATGAAAACAAGGTCCATGCCAAAAATGAACCAAGACGGATGCATAATGATGGTTCGGGGGTCAAAACGCGTAGCCGGGTGCCCCGAAAACGGGCTGGTGAGCACCAAAAGTGGCGTGCGACCACAAAAGTGGTCTCCCGGGCCACAGTGTCCCTCTAGACAGAGGAAACAAGGTGTGTACCAAAAACCGTGTCAAACGGAGAATGTTAAGCGGTCCCGAGCCGAGGCAAGCGGCCGATGGCCCCAAAAATCGGAAACTAGTCTCCAAACAGGAAGAGTGGCCTACGACCACGAAAAGTAGTGTATGACCACTGAGAGATGGTCTACAAGACCTCTCCCTCCCTTCGGGAAGAGAAAACATGACTTGGTCTGCAGACCGAGTCAAAGCACAAAAGAGTCCCAAGGTCGGGAGGCAAGGCTCTTAGCCGAAACTCCGAAACTCCGAAACCTTGAAACGAGCACAATATGCGCAATCATCGAGCACTCAATCGATGACGTTTGAGCCTTCAGGTCGGTCAAAAATAGGGTGTCTACAGTTGTCCCTCTTTGACAGAACTCAAAAGTCATAAGTGACAGGAGTGAATGTCAAAGCCCAAAGACGACCCATTTTTGACAAGGCCGAAGAGTTAGACAAACAGGCAAGATAATCAAAGAGATGTGCCTGCAGGCTGGGGTAGAATGCAGAAGACATGCATGAGACCGAACATAACTTGTGATCATGCGAAGAAAGCTGTAATGAAGCAAATATACACAATAAATGCAACAATTTTAAGCAAGAAGGCAAATCAAACTACATTTCATGCAGTAAGAATGTAAGAGAATTATACAATTCTCGCTACATCTCACACGGAGAATACAATACCTGACCGGTTCGTTTGGTCGCACCAGCTTCGAATGAACCGTACATACAATATCGTGCCTGAAAGAGGAAGAAACTCAACAGGTACAATATCATTAGAAACAATGTGATGCACTGACAAGTGTAGGTAAGGTGCACAAGATAGCACGATGCGATGCATGCAAAATGCAATGGTGAATACAAAGAGGAAAATATTCCAACCATACTGGAATCATGAGAGGAGGAAAAACAAACAATCAGGTGCGTGTACGATGCAACCTAAGTCAAATTCCAAACACGCTGAAATCGCATGAGGAAAGGGACAATCAAACCACGATGAAATCGTGAGAGGAGGTCCAAAACAAACCGCCCAGCGCGTCTACAATGCAACCTGAGATAAAACCCGCCTAGGCCCGCACATCAAGCATCCTGAGATAAATTCCAAACACGCTGAAATCGCGTAAGGAACGGGACACTCAAACCACGCTGAAATCGTGAGAGGAGGTCCAACAACCCGCCAGCACGTCTACAACGCAACCTGAGATAAAACCGCCCAGGCCCGCACATCAGGCATCTTGAGATGTATTCCAACCACGCTGAAATCGCGTAAGGAACGGGACACTCAAACCACGCTGAAATCGTGAGAGGAGGTCCAACAACCCGCCCAGCGCGTCTACAACGCAACCTGAGATAAAACCCGCCCAAGCCCTCACATCACGTGTCCTGAGATAAATTCCAAACACGCTGAAATCACGTAAGGAACGAAACACTCAAACCACGCTGAAATCGTGAGAGGAGGTCCAACAACTCGCCCAGCGCGTCTACAATGCAACCTGAGATAAATTCCAAACACACTGAAATCGTGTGAGGAACAAGACACTCAAACCATGCTAAAATCATGAGAGGAGGTCCAACACAACCCGCCCAGCACGTCTACAACACAACCTGAGATAAAACCTGCCCAGGCCCATGCATCACGCGTCCTGAGATAAATTCCAAACACGCTGAAATCGCGTAAGGAACGGGACACTCAAACCATGCTGAAATTGTGAGAAGAGGTCCGAAACAAACTATCAGGTGCATGCTCGGCGTAACCTGAGAAAGCCCCGGAGGACAACGATCCTAGACGCAGCTCGACGTAAAAGGATAAATGATACAAGATAACACAAGATGCAAATAAACGTAATAAGTGCGATGATACAGTACATGTTACAAGCAATGTAGAGCATGATGTTTAGGGAATGCAATAAACAGACAAAGCGGCACTTTAGAAAACGCCTCATGGAGTGAGTGGCGGTAAACCGCTTTACTCTGATGGGGATCTCTTCTTGTATTCTTCGAATACTTACCTTCAACTCACGGTATAAAGGTTCTGAAATGCTGACAAGGAGCAACATCTACATGTAGAAACCACAAATGCCATTTTTCGTCCTGATCATATTCATAACTTTCCCTAAGAACTCATTGCAAACATAGCCACGATACCTCCGGCAGGGAATGGTACTCAGGAAGAGCACATCTGATTGCCATTCTGGCTTTGAAACAATCAACACAGTATTCTGTTCACTCTGAACACACAACTCATACAGCACACTACTCATTTTGAACACACAGCCCGTAACACTGTACTCTGTTTCTTTTGAACATACAGCTCATAACACAGTATTCTGGTCATTTTGAACACACGGCTCAGAATAAAGACACCGCTCACTCAACACACACTCATAACACAAGATTTCGGTTTATTCGACATTTGACTCATTCCGAACATATGGGATGTAGTGACAGAACTTGCAGAAGTTGAAACAAGCTCAGGCGCTCCAAATTTTCCCTCTTTTCTTTTGCTTTGCAACCCGGAACTTTCATAGCTTCAGATAGGTCCTGGTTTTTACTGTTCTCATATGACTTGGGTTGAACCCTGCGGTTTTATGAAAGAACAAATTATGTTTTGCACAAATGTGGAGAATGGCACGGCATTTTGAGCACAAAACAATTTTTTGAAAGTGAGATGAGAAAAGGGTTCTCAACCGGTATTGAGCCTATAACTGACCACAGCCAAAATGACTCAACAACGGAAAACAAAAGGTAGAACAACCTAAACATAACTCAACAAAGGAAAAACAAGGTAAAACAACCTAAGCACATCTACTGACACTCAAACGACTCAAAACAAGAATCGAAACAAACCAAAACACACAAACACAACACTCAGCTGTGTTATAAAGGCATGAGACCTCTCAGTGCATGAGGAGCCAGTTTCTTCGGGTATTGTTTCCCACCCTTTCTCACTTGTGATTCTCACATCACTCGGCCCTCAAGCTCTATTTTTCTGAAAAAGCCCTTTTCCTCACTTTTTCTCTCAGCGCACATCTCTCTATTATTCAATCTCTCATTTTTTATCCCTCCCCTGGGTGGTTGATGGATAAGAAGGAAGTTGTGGGCTCTTGCCCCTGGTATTCTACCATATTCTTGTTCTTGTTCACAATAGTGAATTTCTCCCACAGAGGCGTTGCGCTACAACTGGGAGTGTAGCAAATCTGCAGTTGACATCAGTTGACGATGCTCTGCTGGGGAGTTTGGACATGATCAGATGTGTCTAGATAAGGGAGTGGAATATCCTGATCCATTCCAATTTGTGCTTCGCACTTGACTTGATACCTCACTACTTGGAGGATGAGAGAGCTTTTCGGCCCTTTGTTGTTATCCTCAGTCGTGCCCTTTCTGGCAAGTATGTTGACAATGGGGAAAAGACAGAACACCTGACTCAACTGTGCCCCTAGTTCATCATTTTGACCATTTTTTTTTTTTGGTTTTCTACTAAAACAATTTTAACCAAAATGAGAGTTAGATTAACACGCTTGTTCGATTTTCTGATTTGAAATCATGCAAGTCAGGTTATGAGCACTGAAAATTTCCTTTTTTGGGTCCAAGAAATGGTCCAGTTTTAGAAAAATGGAATAATTTTCGAGAGAATTAGTTAACCTTATTAAAAATTTTCAAAAACTATTTTTACAAATGGCCACTGCTCGACCAACGCAGGATTTACTCTTGAGATGCACAACCTCAGATCCAAAACAAATGGAAAATTGCCCCTTGTCTGAACAGCACTGCATGGCAACTGAAAGTTGTCCCTAGTCTGAATATCACCGCAGCACTGCACGGCAACAGAAAGTTGCCCCTAGTCTGAATAGGGCCGCAGCACGTGGCCACCAGTCCTTCCAGTGAAAATTACAACCAAATTCTCAGATACAGAGAAGACAAAGATGACCAGAACCATCACATGGACACATTCGTATTTGGAGTGTTTTACGGCTGGACTTCAGAATGAAGTTGCCTACGTATCCCAAAGATGGGAATCAAGCCTTACGTAGTTCGGGGTAAGGTACACTCGGGTATTAACCTCTCCAATTGCGCTCTAACTTTTGCCAAGGCCGCCTTTTCTAGGTTTTTAACCTTGCGAGCCTTGTCCTTGTTTTCTTTTCAATTCTTTTCATTTCTTTTCTTCTTTTTTCTTTTTCATCTTTTCTTTTCATTTTCTTCATTTTTCTTTTTTTTTTATTCTTTGCATTTTTCTTCTTTTTTTTTTTGTTCTTTTTCTTATTTTTCTTGCTCTAACTTTTGCCTGGGTCGCCCTTTTGGGTTTTCGGCCCAGCGAGCCTCTCAAGGATAAAAATTTAGCTTTGTCCATGTTGAATGGTTTGAGATCTCGGAGCCATCTTAATCCAAGAGAATGGCTGCTGTTCGCTGATGATGTAGAAGTCCATCCAATGGAGGGTGAATTTTCCCCTAGTATTGTGGATAGGAACTTGGTTGTCCTTCAGCAATACTTTCTTCTTTCCTCCTTCTGGGATTTGGCATTCTTGCCAGTCTTCCCTGGATTGCAGAAAAGACTCATCTTTGACTCTTCGAGCGCATCTAACATTTTTGCCCCTAGTTCAAGGGCTGCTTTTGATCTAGCTTCGCAAGCTTCCTTTGATCACATCTGATATTCTCGCCCCTAGTTCATGGGCTGCTTCTGATCCGGCCACACGGGCTTTACATTGTGGTTGATCGTTGAACATTCTGAATTAAGGTTCAAGGTTTGGAAACAAAGGGGTTGAGTCTCGAGGCAGAGAGCGATCTTAAGCTGCACAATCTCAAGAGTGATTCCACACAGGTCTTCATAGAACCATGGAAAACATTTTTTTTGAAATCTTTTAAGAAAGCGACTAATCGCTTGCGTCGAAGACAATACAGAACCAATCTAGATCAAGCCAGGATCCTTCTCAGTACTCACATTAACAAACATGATCTCAATCATTAAGGGCTTAGCATGTCTCTCTTTCTCTCACTTGATCAAATTTTTACAAATCCCGAGGAATTCCTTCCTCTTTGTTTTTAACACATTATTCAAAAAGTTTTGAAAAACTTAGGTAAATACAATGACTTAAAGGCACAAAAGAGCAGGTGAAATGCACTGCTGTTTCATTCAAACTTCTGGCATAACTGGCGCAAGGCAGAAGCAAACACAAGAGTGTGAAAATCACTGCTGTTTCATTCAAATCTGTTGGCATAACTGGCTCTAAGGCAGAAACAGACTCAAAAGAAAGCAAAAAGACAAACACAAAACAAGATAGTGATGTCTGAGGTAACACCCCCGGAATCACCCGACTCCAACGTAACATGACTGACTCGATACAACAAGACAGACCCGATTGACTCAGTACAAAAAGACTGACTATATGCAAAACAACAAAATTGACCCAATACCCAAGTCAGAAAGTACAAAAACTAGTATTTGCATGTTGCTCAAAACAGTGCGTGCCATTCCTACATCTGGAGTAAATCGAGCGCCACCCGCAGCTGGTTCATTCCCCGATCACATGGTCACATTATCCCCCAAGTTCACTGATCCAGTGCCGATAGACTTTGCCGAGCTTGGCGCGGCAATGACCCCATTGTCAATCAAATCTTGCACTTCGTGGCGAAGACGAAAGCAATTGTCGGTGCCATGACCAGTTTGTTGATGGAAGGCACAGTACTGGGCAGCATCATGCGTAGTCAGAAGAGGATTCGGGAGAGGCCGAGGCTCAAGGGGTTTGAGATGGCCTTGTCCAACAAGGATTTGGAGAGCTTTGGACAAAGGCATATAGAGGGCATGGAAGACCCTCTGACCTCGGGGTTGGTACTTCAAAGTTTGTGGATTTTTGCTGGACGCACCAGCAAAGGGATTGGCAGGTGCTGGCCTAGTTTGCTGATCTCTTCCGAGTGGAGGATTAGAGCTAACAGGATCGTTTTTGGTACGGCGGCCCTTCTCTCGATTTTTCCGTTGCTTCGAATTGCTCTCATTCTGAGTAACGAAAGTATCCTCTACAATCTTTGCAACAACTGCAATCACTTGCTGTTTATTGAGCCCTTCGGCTCTCAAAGCCTCCACAGCCCACTGAAGGTGTTCATGGGGACCAATGCCTGCCCCTACCTTGTTCTTGCCACCTGCCTCCACTTTGCCAAGGGATTGGCCTTCTTCCAATACAACCTGTCCCAAGATTGGGGAGCTTTTTGTCGTGAAACTCCTAGTACGTGATGTGGTCGATGATGGAGCCAATGTCTTGGAGGCCAGATCTGTCACAGTTCTTTGAAGATCTTCAATCATTCTCATCAACTCAGAAGTAGTGGGTTTACGGGTTTGAGATGATTGGAGTTCAGGTGCACCCATTATGCATAAGTCCATGCTTTCCGGAATGAACACCTCAGGCTTGGGTAGATGGGCCGGGGTGATGTATATGTTGGGGTCGAAGGTGGATGGTAGTGTATGGATAAGGTTGAGGTGCGGAGGTGACAAGTCAGTACTAACCTGGGGTCCTTTGGGTGGAGCTAGGGTCTCTTCGTCAATAAGATCCTGAATCTTATGACGGAGGCGGATGCAACGGTTTGTATCATGACTGTGTTGTTGATGATAGACACAGTATTTAGCTGGGTCATATCTTGGTGGAAGAGGATTTGGAAGGGGTTGGGGTTCTAGGAGTTCTAGGTGCCCTTTTTCTCGCAGCTTTTTCAAAGCTTGAGAGAGACTCATGTAAAGAGGATTGAACTTTCGGGCTTGGGGCTGATTTGAAGTGGCGGGTTTTTGGCCATCGAGGGAAGTGGTGATAGAGTCTACTTCTGAGCATTTTTCAACTGTGCTACCATCAGTAGTAGCATTGGAACTGCGAACAACATTCTTTCGCAAAGGCTTATCATCTCCCACAAAGATTCCTTGTCTGATGGCATCCTTGATTTGAAGCCCCATTTCATGAAGGGCTGGCAAGGTAAACAAAGGTAGAACGACCATCTTTTGCAGCAACTTGCCACGCAAATTCCGAACAATCATCCTGATCTGATCTTTGTTGGAAGGCCTTGTAGTCATCATTGAGGCCTTTGCTCTCCATCTCGTCACGAACTCTGAGAAACCCTCCTTTCGTTCTTGGCGGGTGACTTCGAGATCACGAGTTGTGACCTCAATCTGTGTGTTATAAGACTATTGAGCGATGAAGGCCTCGGCCATCTCTTCCCAGTTCTGTTTCATAGAGTTCTCCAATTTCGCATACCAGATTACGACTATCCCAGACATGGTTCGACCGAATAGTGACAGCTTCTGGGCTGTGGTAAAGCCCATTGGCTTCAGGATATCAAAAAATAGGTGGAGGTGCACCATTGGGTCTCCAGAACCATCGAATCGGTCGATATGTGGCATCTTGAACCGGTCTGACAATGTCACCGCCGAATCGGTGTATCCATCCTCAATATCCGGGATGGACTTCACACCCTGAGACTTCTTGAATAGCTTTTCAAGCTTGCTCACTTTCAACGCTGTAGGGTCCACCTCGAACTCAAAGGGAGAATCCGGTGGATTGGTTGGTGGGTGTGGGTGCCTTGGATAGCTGAGGTAAGATTGGGGGCAGAGCCGGCCCTGTTGGGATGTTCGTATCTTCCTGGACATTTGCTGTCTCCCCGAGTATTGGGCCTCTTGGTGGGGGAAGAACTGGGTGTGAAGTAGATGCTCCGGTTTGCTGCTGTAGCTTAGCGATTAACTCTGCCTGTTACTACGCCTTGGCCACCACTTCTACTGGGGCAGCATCCTGTTGCATGGCTTGCATAATCTCCTGGATCTGATGCATCATCTCCTCCATTTCGACTGTAAAGTGTGGATTTGACTGAACAAATGTGTATCCCCTTTATGAGGTGGAAACAGATATCTCAAATTTCAACTGCGGCACGCAAGTGCATAATGACTGCAGAACTGGGGACTGTTGAACTGGTGATCTGTGCCTGACTAGCCTTTTTACCCTGCCTCTGGCAAAGGAACACTGATTGCCCTTGAACTGAATCTCTGACCTGACAAAGTCTATCAGCACAAGTCCAATGTACTCGGGGGATATCGAAGCCTTTTGAAGCTATGGTTCTGAGACTACCTTGCAAAAGAAGAAAACAGACAGCATCTCAGCCTGATTTCACCAAAATAGATATGAGCAAAGCTGTATAACTGTATTTGACCACTGATCACTGTTCCCCAAATTACTGCCCCAAAACTGAATCTGATACCCGCAAATATAATTGATTCTCCAAATACCGATGCCCGCAGGCCTGATACCCAGACTTGCAAACTGATATGTGCATTCCTGTAGAGACTCACTCTAAAAGCACATAGCAAGCAAGTGAGAACCAAAAACACCCCTATGGAGGGGTAGGGTTTCCCTATCCTATTTTGTCAGGAGCTAGGGTTTCACTACGCACACAGTGGTTTCAAACAGCCTACAATCGGGTAAACAACCTGTCTTAGCTTGGAATGGTCACTATGGATTCCGAATATGCACTAGGTCAAATGGTCAAAAAGGGTGCCTCGGTAAAAACTGGGGTTTGTGTTCCGATCATGGTAGAGCCCGTAACCGGTCAGCCTTATGGCACGCTTCTCAAAGCGAGCCTCCGGCAAACCATTCAGGAATAGCAGATGGCAAACACGGTGTCCTAGGCGCACCAATACAAATGCAATGCAAAGAGACACATAAGGGTAATCAAAACAAGATATCATGAGTTCGAGTTAAGTTCTCTAAATCCCTGGCAGAGTTGCCAGAAACTCTAGACATCCCCGAACGTCCCGGGAAAAATCCCGTTTTGTTCCTTTGGGCTCACTACAGCTCGGACTCAAATGTCACGGTTCTGAATCTAATCCCGCAAAGTGCAATGCGAGACCGATAAATCACCAAAGAGTCCAAATCCGGCAAACAGATTTTTAGAAAGAAGTGCCAAACAAGGACTGCTTTGCCAGATATAGAGTCGCCACCTAAATATTTTGTTTTGGGAGAATTTAGGAAACCCTGACTCGTGCCTAAGGCCACGTGTTCGTCGTCACCAAAGTTGCCTCAGCTCGAGAACTTGGGTACGATTGGGGAAGATCATTTCATGAGCACCCCCGCTCGCCCGATCAAAGATCGGCCACTACTAAGCATGGTATCGAGCTTTTGAACACACATGTGCTCTTATTTCGGTTTATTAGCCTAGAATTACTATGTGATGCGCACAACATACAAGTATAGACTGGATTGCCTGAGTTCGAACAAAGCATCGCATATCTATTTGTTTTGAAAATGGATTGAAGTTTGCTACTCGCAAGTAGGCTAAAACACAAGTTTCGACGAATTATTCCAACTCAAGCAACCCAACCTTCACCCACAGGCATTCAGGCAGTTATATCACACAAGCACATAGCCTCATGGTAAGCATGTTATCATGGCAGTCACTCACACACATGCAAGGATGCTAAAGCATAAACACTTATCGAGTACTCCTAGCCAAAGAAAGAAGCTAATTAGAAATCATGCATGAATCCTAACTATGCTAAGAATGCCTAATGCAACACATGCAAAAATGCAACTACAATAGGCTCGGCTATTCTAAGATGGCATATGAGATGCAACAATCGATACATGTATTCAAGTTGGAATTGAAATACAATGCAGTTAGTATGATGCACCGAGCCCGGTGCATGCAATACAAATGAATGAATGCAAACATGCGAACATATAGATGCTAATTGAAACATGCCCTAAAACTAACCATGATAAGTTGGTAAATAAAATGGAGAAAGACGTGGGGTTGGAAGACATATATCACACACACACGCACTTATTACAAAGTTCGCCCTCTCGCGGAGGGTCTGAACAAGTGATACAGAACCAACTAGCTAATCTAAGCTAATTAAACTAGTTATTACACAACTGAAATGAATAACGAATTACAGCTAAATATTACCCAACATTAATTAATTAACAAATTAAACTAAGGAAGCGAATAAATTAGCATGCAAGCTACATGAAATGGACTGCCTCAGCTCTGTTCCGAATCATGAAGGATGCATGCATGCCCGAGTCACCTTGTCGGGAAATCCATCTTGATGCTTCGGCTCGCCTTTGTTTGCACTTGATTTCAGAAACTTGCACAAAGCTCCAAGGAGATGAAACTCTACCCTGGGAATCTAGGGGGAGACTGCCGACCAGCTATAGGCATTAGAGACCACCTACCGACCACCCTTAGTGGTGAAAGCCAGAAAAGGTGGTCGGCCTGCCAGAAAACCTGGTCGGCCGACCAGTTTCTTCTCCTGGTTTCTGCATTTTCTGTAACAAAGGCAAGAGAGAGAGAAAGCAAGGTATTTTCAACATATGTGTGCCTGACCACTCTCCCTGTCATTGCACAAGCTCTAGGGAGTGTAGTCCTCGATCCTCATGCCATCAATCACGCATCCCGATGCATGATGGCCGAGGAGTCAAATTGTACGACTCAATATGAAATGAATGCACATGTAAACACCTAAAGCCAACAACTGTATCATGGATAGTCAAGAGTGTCGATGACCAAGAATCGAGGCACGTTTCGTTACTTTGAGTACGAAACATCCCTCGTTTCCTGTGTTTGGACTAAACCCTACTCCAAACACAATGCAACAAACAATGTATGGACAAGTGCAACCCTAGCATGCGATCTAAATGCAATGCAACTAAGTGATGCGAAGATGCACGAAATGATATGCAAGCAATGAAATGGCATACACAATGCTATGAACTAATCAATGGCATACTCAATGCACATGGATTATATGGCATGCACATGCAATGCACTAACATACACAATGTTATGAACGAGGCATACGCAATGCAATGATCAAACATGCGATAACATGGACTATAGGGCATACACAATGCAAGATGGACTTAAACCAAGATGGATGGGCCTCGGCCACACCCAAATTAGTGGCCAATATGATGAAAATGAGGCAACAAGGTATATGCAAAAATGTACAAATGCAAGGGACCAAACCTAAGGAACAAAGTGCAACTCTACCAAAGCATGACGAGGATGAAATATGGCATACAATGAAACATGTTCCAGCTCTGGAATGACATACAAGATGGTCCTGAATCATGCAAACAACTCACCCGATGCATGTTCGATGGCACAATTACCGAAACTAGTGAAGTGCATTACACTAGAGGTATGCAAAGCGATGCCCAAATGACCAAACCAACCCAAAAAATTCCCTATGCAGACCCAAAACAGTGGCAAAATGGACTAAAATGATGGCTTGCAATGCACAAAAACGAAACTCATGCAATAGCCCATAAATGAGGTATACAAGTACAACTCTCAAACCCATTTAAAGAGTGGAAAATGTGAGAACATGGCACAAGTATAGGCTCTGAAATCATGGTAGGAATGATGCTAAATCATGTCAAGGGCCCAAACAATGCATGCTAGTGGACCCGATATACAAAGCTAGTAAGCTTGATTGAACCATGACCATATACAACAATGCATGCATGACCCAAAACACTTCAAAAAGAGCTAAGGCAGCCCAAAACATGAATAACATTAGTTTGGAGTATGGCCAAAATATGCTAGAATCAATGGCCAAAACAACATACAATGTAAGCTAGTGAACCATGATTTACACTACGAGCATGTGAAGCATATGAGGGGCTACCAAACCAAGCAAAAACAGAGTCATGGCATGCCAAATGATGGCCAAAAACCCACTAAAACCAGACCAATACATGCAAGAATGACATGCTCCTTTGATAAGCCATGAAAGGGATTACTGTACACATGCAAGAAGCAAGCAAAAGGGGACCAAACCAGCCATGGTCAGAGCTTAGGCAGGTCCTAGAAGCCACTAAAAATGGCCTGAAACAATCCTTGGAAATGTGGAAATATAGGCTCCTTTGAAAGGCCCAAAACGCCAACAAACAAGGCCAAAAGAGAGAGGGTCTCCCCTCTCTGATTTTGGCCCTCAAAACTACATGACAACCACTGAAAAGCTACTGGATTTCAGTGGCTAAAGGGCCAAGCAAAGGTCAACACCAAAGACTTAAGGCATGGCTCAAAACAAGACTAAATGAAGCATGCAAGAGGGTAGATGACCTCCAACATGAAAATGGCCTTAAAAAACATGAAAAGTACTCAAGTATAAAGCTTTTTTTAGTTGACAACAAAGCCTAAATATGCATGAAAGTATAGTTAAGAGGATGATCAAGAAAGAGCTTAAAAGAGAGAAAACGAGTTACCCTTGGAGCTCAGCAAAAACCAGCAGGTTTTGGGACCAAAAATCAAACCTTCAACCTCTGAAAATATGCTCCAAGAACCTCAGATCAATGGTGGAGGTGTGTTGCTATGAGGTGTGGTGCAATAGGCCAAGAACCATGCACACTTGGAGCCAAAATAGAGAGATATAGAGGGAGATATATATGTTTCCTTCCAAGAAGTTCTGAACCAGCACCAAGGAAGAGAAGGGCCTCTCTTATAGAGATACAAGGCCAAAGCTTCCTCAAGAAGCGAAAAACCAAGGCCAAAGATCCTCCATACACTGTATGGAGGATGCAGTCTGTGCCTTCCCGCTGGCACAACTGGCAACAACTCACAGAGACAAAGTAGGAGAGAGCAGGCCGACCAGTTCAGGTGGTCGGCTAGCCACTTTAGGTGGTTGGCCAGCCAGTTCAAGAGGGTTAACTCAACAAAAAGTGGTTGGCAGCCCCATTTGGTGGTGTCCCAACTGAATGGAAGCTAGTGGTGTGGTGGGAGACCAGCAATTGTCACCCAAAAATGAGGGAGACCAGTTACCTGACAAGAAAATTGGCCGGCGGAGGAAAAGTGGTCTCCAAGGATAAAAGGTGGTCTCCCACCCTTGTACCACCTTCCAAACAATGAAAACAAGGTCCATGCCAAAAATGAACCAAGACGGATGCAAAACGAGGGTTCGGAGGTCAAAACGCGCAGTCGGGTGCCCCGAAAACAAGTTGTTGAGCACCAAAAGTGGCGTGCAACCACAAAAGTGGTCTCCCGGGCCACAGTGTCCCTCTAGACAAAGGAAACAAGGTGTGTACCAAAAATCGTGTCAAACAGAGAATGTTAAGCGCTCCCGAGCCGAGGCGCGCGGCCGACGGCTTTGAAAATCGGAAACTAGTCTCCAAACAGGAATAGTGGCCTACGACCACAAAAAGTGTTGAACGACCACTGAGAGATTGCCTACAAGACCTCTCCCTCCCTCCGGGAAGAGAAAACTTGACTTGGTCCGCAGACCGAGTCAAAGCACAAAAGAGTCCCGAGGTCCAGAGGCAAGGCTCTGAGCCGAAACTTCGAAACCTCGAAACGAGCACAATATGCGCAATCACCGAGCGCTCAATCGATGACATCTGAGTCTTAAGGTCGGTCAAAAATGGGGTGTCGACAGCTGCTTTTTGGCACCTTTTTGAAGATATTTTCCTCCAGCTATACTGGAGGGCACTGAAGCCATCCTCCATACACGTGTATAGAGGGATAGCCTTGAAGCTTAGCTTCCTTGAGAAGCTTTGCCTTTTGTTCTCTATAAGAGAGAACCACCTCCTCCCTCCTCTAGGTTTAGAAAAATTGCCTTGAGAGTTATAGATACACTCTTGTATCTATCTTGCCCTTTACTCCATTTTTGTGCTTCAAAAGTGTGGTTTTGTCTTACTTTAACACACAAACACACACTCAAACACCATCCTTTGGTTGCTGAGGTGCTTAGGAGCTGGTTTTGGCATTCTTGTGTTGGTTTGAGCTTGAAAAACCTGCTGGAGTTGCAGCCTTGAAGAGGGTCATCAAGGGTGAGTTTCTAACCCTTAAAACCCCCATTTTTGCTTAAGCTTTTGGACCAACTTGCATGCTATTTTAAGCTTAACTTCCTACTAATAAGAGTTCTATTTTTGCATGCTTAAGACCTTTGTTTAGGTCACTTTTGTGTTTGGGGTTGTTTACCCCCTCTTAGGCCTTGTTTGGCCTAGCTTTTGTGCCTTCTTTATGAGCTTTGGAACCACCTTGTTTTGGCCTTCTCACCACTGAATTCCAGAGGGATTTTAGTGGTGGGGATGGTGTTTTATGGTCCCAAAAAGGAGAGGGCCATTCCCTCTCCTTGTGTCTTCAATACTTGTCTTGAATGCCTCATGTGTGAGCATGTTTGTTAAGCTTGTGTTAGCTTGTTCTTAGCATGTATTTGTGGTTATTTTGCTGTGGCATGCCACTGTTTTTGGTTGTCTTGGTCACTCCATGCATGGTTTATACACTTGTAGTGTAAATCACACACACTAGCTTTGCATGCTTCATGAAGTAGCATGTATTTCTAGCTTGCTTGGAGTCCATTTCAGCATGTTTTTGGTGATGTTTTACCAGGTCATACCTCTGTTAAGGTTTGGTTTGGTTGGCCTTTGCATGCTCCATGCACTTGTAGTGCAATCCCATGAAATAGCCTAACATGCATCATGCTTTAACATATCATTCTAGCATGCTTTTGGCTTAACTTCAAGAAGCTTTTGTCCATGTTTTAACATGCTTTAGCTCTAATTTGTATTGTTTTGACCATGCATGCCTTGCTTTGTATAGCCCTGGTTCATTCTAGCTTGTTAGCTTTGTGCATCAAGTCCACTAGCATGCTTTACTTGGACTATTTGAATGATTTGGCATCATTTATTATGTGATTTCAGTCCATGTTTCATAGTCATATACTCACATTTGTCACTTATTCAATGCGTTGGAGGGTTGGCCCCTTTATGCCTTAACATGAACCATTGTGTATGCCTTCATGCCTTTGCTTGCGAGCCATCATTTCAATGTATTTTTGGAGTTATTTTGCCATGATATAACTCTGATTTTTATTGTTTAAGTCATCCCATGCTTGTTCTTAATAGGTGTAGTGTAATGTACCTTATTTGCCTTGTATGCATCATGCCTTATACCCTTCATGCTAGCTTATTTTGGCTTCCTTCCATGCATGTTTTAGTACCATTTTGACATGTTCTAGGACTGTTTTGGATTGCCTTTGTCATATGCTTCATGCTTTGTATAGCTGTAGTACAATTGGCATTGCTAGCTTTGTGCTTTGATGACTCATGCATGCTATCTTTGAGCTATTTAGATGATTTGACATCATTTAATACTTCATTTCAGAGCTTATAGCATGCTTATGTTCCCATTTCATTCATGCTTTAAGTGCTTTTGAGTGTTGTGCATTGTTGCCTAGTTTGTGACCTAGTGTGTATGCTTGCATGCCTAGGTCTTTGAGCCCCTAACTTAGCATGTTTTGGTCCATGTTTTGACCTGCTTGAGCTCTGTCCATGCTTGGTTCATGCATTTGTGCCATGAATTGCTTGCCTCATGTGCAGTCCTCTTTGCTAGTCTTATGTTTTAAGGACCCTAACATGCTTTGCTTGTGTAGTTTAAATGATTTGGCATCATTTCTTGTCTAATTTCAGTGCACTTAGTGTTGTTACACTTCCATGTTTGTCACTTTTTGAGCACTCTTGAGAGTTGTGCTCTTAGGCCTCCTTGGTGGGCCATTGCATGTGCATGCTTGTATATGCTTCATGTGCCTTGATTTTATCACCATTGGCCACTGATTTGGGCATGACTGGGGTCTACCCCCTTTTGGTTTAAGTCCATTTAGCATGTTTGTTTACATGTTGTTCGCATGCTTATTGTTCATTGCATTAAGTATGCCATCTTACATTGCATTGTGCATGCCATGTAGTTATTTGCATTGTGTATGCCAAGTTGTTTCTTTGCATTGAGTATGCATGTTCCTAACATTGCTAAATTTCCCTTGTAGCATTGCATTGTGCATGCATGCATTAGCATTATTCGTCTGTCATTAGCTTTGTTAAGTTGATCATGTCACATTGCATTGAGTATGCTAAGTTGTTGTTTGCATTGAGCATGCCATGCTATGTGTTGCATTGTTGTTTAGATAGGTGTTAGGCCAAACATGGGAAACGAGGGACGTTTCATACTTAAAGTGACGAAACGTGCCTTAATTCTCGGTCGCCGACGCTCTTGATCAAGCATGATAGAGTTTTAGGCTTTATGTGTTTACTTGTACATTCATTTTACATTGAATTGTGCAACTTCGCCTCTTGGCCATCATGCATCGAGATGCGCGATTGGTGGCCCGAGGGTCAAGAACCGCACTCCCTTGAGTTCATGACATGATAGGGAGGGTGGTTGTGCACACATACCTTGCAAATACATTGCCATGCCCTTTTTTGGTCTCTATTGCAGCAAATTGCAGTTTGGCAGCAAAAACTGGTCGGCTGACCAGGAATAGTGGCTGGTCGACCACTTTTTCCTATTTTTAGCACAGAAAGTGGTCGACATGTGGTCTCCAATGCCAACAACTGGTCGGCAGCCCTCCCATAGGTTCCCATGATGGAGTTTCAGCTTTCTGGAGCTTTGTGCAGTATTCTGGAAACAATTGCAAACAGAGGCAAGTTATAGCATCGCGACGGATTTTCAAACGAGGCAACCGAGCATGCAACCATTCTTCTCCCTCTAAACCTCCTGTTTTACTGCTTTATTTAGCTTCTTTACTTAGCTAGATTAGGCATTCGTTTTGTACTTTAATAGTTAATACGTTTAGCTATTTCAATTTGTTTTGTAATAATTAGTTAACTGGGATTAGTTAATTAATTTGTTTTGTAATAATTAGTCTAATTATCATAGATTAGCTAGTTAGCTTTTTTATTCAGTCCCTCTGTCGAGAGGGCGTATTGTTGTAATAAGCGTGCATGTGTGTGATGCATGTCTTCCAATCCCCATTTCTTTCTCCCTTTTACTTAACCGTTTACGATGGTTAGTTTTAGAGCATATTTCATTTAGCATACCTTATGCTTGCATGTGTGCATCATTCATCTGTCTTGCATGCACCGGGCTCGGCGCATCGTACTAACTGCATTGTACTTCATTGCCAAGTTGAATACATGTATCAAGTTGCATTTCGCATGCCATTTGTTAGAATAGTCGAGCCTATCTAAGTTGCATTTTCGCATGTGTTGCATTAGCCATCTTAACATGAACTAGGATGATGGATGATTTCTAACTAGTTCCTTGTTTTGGCTTGGAGTACACTATAAGTGTTTACGCTTTAGCATATTGCATGTGTGTTATTGATTACCATGAAAGCATGCTTGCCATGAGGCTAATTGCTTATCTGATTTAACTGCCTGAATACCTGTGGGTGAAGGTTGGATTACCTAAATTGGAACAATTCATCAAAATCCATATTTTAGCCTACTTGAGAGTAGCAAACTTCAAATCATTTTCACAAATGAACATGCAATGTTTTGTTCCAAATTAGGCGATCTAGTCTATACTTATATGTTGTGCGCATCACATAGTAATTTTAGCTAATTAACCGGAATAAGAACACATGTGTTTTCAAAAACAAAATATCATGCTTAGTACAGGCCGATCTTTGATCGAGCGAGCGGAGGTGCTCATTGTATGACCTTTCCCTCTCGTACCCAAGTTCCCGAGTCGAGGCAACTTTGGTGATGACGGACACGTGGCCTTAGGCACGAGTCGGGGTTTCCTAAATTCCCCCAAAATAAAATATTTAGGTGGCGACTCTGTATCTGGCAAAGCAATCCATGTTTGGCACTTCTTTATTAAAAAATCAATTTTCCAAAACGATTTGCCAGATTTGGACTCTTTGGTGATTTATCGATCTTACATCGCACATTGTGAGATTAGATTCAGAACCGTGACATTGAGTCCGAACTGTAGTAGCTCGGAACAAAACGAGATTTCGCGCCCTTGCAACGCGGAGCTCGGGAGCCCTCAAGGCGCGTCTACACCATTGCTTTGAGAAAAGCTTGGAGTGGAGTAGTAGTTCTTGATTTTGTATTTTGCACAAAAGCTTTTGATCAGCTTGTTGTCAAACTGTGTTCCGTTGTCTGCTATTATTGCCCTTAGGATCCCAAACCTAGTGATGATGTTCTTCCATATGAAGCTCTTCACATCAACATCTTGAATCTTTGCGAGGGGTTCAGCTTCCATCCACTTGGTGAAGTAATCTGTTGCCACTAGTAGGAACTTCCTTTGTCCAGTCGCTTGAGGCAGCTGTCCAACAAGATCCATGCCCCATTGGGCAAATGGCCACGGGCTGGACACTGGGTTCAAATCTGCTGATGGTTAGTGTATCAAGGGTGAAACCTCTAACACTTCTCACACTTTCTGACATAAGCTTCAGTATCTTTCTGCATATAGGGCCACCAGTACCCCTGGGTAATGGCCCTATGAGCAAGTGCCCTGCCCCTAGTGTGGCTTCCACATACTCCATCATGTATCTCATACAAGAAGTCTTCAACTTGTGAAGGATGCACACATCTTAGAAGGGGACCAGTAAAAGATCTTCTATAGAGATGCCCTTTTGCTGTCAGACAGAATCTTGCTGACTTCAGTCTAATCTTGTGTGCCTCTTTATGATCATCTAGCAGTTTTCCATATCTAAGGAATACTATTATTGTATCCATCCAGCTTGGTCCTATTTCCACACACATTGTTTCATGCTCTGTGTTTAGTGGTCCTACACTTGAACTTGATAGGTAGTCAACCATTATTGTCCATGCCTCTCCTGGTTTCATTGCACTAGCTAGGTTGGCTAAGGCATCAACATGGCTGTTGTCATCTCGACTAACTTGCTGCAATCGGCAATTTTGGAACAATGCTATCAGTCTGCCTACCTCCTTTACATAGGCCACCATCCTCTCATCTCGGGCTGCGTATTCACCTGTTGTTTGGTTGATGATAAGTTGGGAGTCACAGAAGACTATTACCTCGTCGGCTTCCATTGCTGCTGCCAACTTTAATCCTACAATCAGTGCTTCATACTCTGCTTCGTTGTTTAAGGCATTAAACCCCAAATGAATGGATTATTCTAGCATATGTCCATCTGGTGATACTAGCACTACTCCTGCCCCTGCTCCTTGTCGGTTTGAACTTCCATCAATAAACAGGCGAAAAGAGTTGCTGACGTAAATATTACAGGGCCTTAATTTCTCTTCTTTCCTCTATTCTGCTATCCCCAGCTGGGTTTCTCTTTGTTCACCTGGACATCGTGTACCTCGGCTCAACGGAGCCCGATGTATGATGGCGCGTGGTGTGAAGTCGGCCAAAACTTGGCCTTTGATTGCTGTTTTGGGTCTGAATTCCAGGTCATATTGGCCCAACACCACTGCCCATCTGGCTATTCTGCCTGTCAGATCTCCTTGTTGCAACAGGGGCTTCAAAGGATGCTCAGTTAACACCACAATCTTGTGGGCTTGAAAGTAATGATTCAGTTTCTTGGAGGCCATTACTAAAGCCAGTGTCAGCTTCTCCAAGAGTAGGTATTTGGTCTCTACATCTGCTAGGGTGTAGACTCGACTTTCTTCGTGCGCCCCCCTTTTGGAGAGGCGCGAATTGGTCTCCTATAGTTTGGACTCCTGTCACGGTTCTGAATCTAATCTCACAAAGTGCAATGTGAGACTAATAAACACCAAAGAGTCCAATCCGACAAATCATTTTGGAAAATTAGATTTTAAATCAAATATTGCCAAAACTGGACTGCTTTGCCAGATTACAGAGTCGCCACCTAAATATTTTATTTTTGGGAGATTTAGGAAACTCTGACTCGTGCCAAAGGCCAAATGTCCGTTATCATCAAAGTTGCCTCGGCTCGGGAACTTGGGTACGAGAGGGAAAGGTCCTGAAATGAGCACCCTCGCTTGCTCGATCAAAGGATCGACCTCTACTAAGCATGATATGTTGTTTTATAAACATGCGTTCTTATTCCGGTTATTATCTAATTTACTATGTGATGCACACAACATACAAGTATAGACTCAATCACGAGAATTGGAACAAATCGACTCATGTTTGTTTTCGAAAATGGTTTGAAAGTGCCACTCACAAATGGGCTAAAGCGCGGATTTGCCACCCTCAAGTGGGCTTTAAAATATGATTTTGCCACTTCGCAAAGTGGGCTTAAAACTCTTAATCATCGAATTGTCCCAATTTAGGCAATCAAGCCTCCACCCACAGGCATTCATGTAGTTATCACGTAAGCAAATAGTCTCATGGCAAGCATGCTATCATGGCAACACTCGCACTCATGCAAGTATGCTAAAGCGTAAACACTTACAGTGTACTCCGAGCCAAAACAAAAGCTAGTTAAAAACAACGCATGATCGTAACTATACAAAATGCCTAATGCAACACATGCAATAATGTAATTAATAGGCTTGGTTATCTAAGATGGCATATGAGTGCTACAATTTGATACATGTATTCAAAGAGGTATTGAAATATGATGCAGTTTGTATGATGCGCCGAGCCCGGTGCATGCAAGACAAATGAATGATGCAACATGCAAGCATAAGGTATACTAATTGAAACATGCCCTAATCTAACCACCGAAAGCGGATAAATAAAAGGGAGAAAGACGTGGGGTTAGAAGACATGCACACACGCACGCACACTTATTACAACATTGCCCTCACGAAGGAGGGTCCGAATAAACAAGCTAACTAGCTACGCTAATTAAGCTAATTATTACAAACCAACTAATTAACTATTCTCGCTAATTAATTATTACAAAACCGAATTGAAACTGAATAACTAGCTACACTAAGCTAATTAATTATAATCTGACTTAATTAATTGAACACTTAACTAATTAATTAGCTACAACTAGCTAATGAAGCAATGAAAATGGCCTCGCGGGAGATGGAGACATGCATGCTCAGTCGCCTCCTCCCGAAAATCCACCACCTTGCCTCTAGATGCCTCAATTTGCACATCTTTGGACCTCTGAAAATTGTGCCAACCTCCAGATTGATTCTGTTTGATCTCAAGAATATACTGATGGTCAATCAGCCATGACTTGTGGCTATCGGCCACTACTAGTGGCCGGTCGGCTAGTACTGGTGGCCGATCGGCCACTACTTTCTTGAACTTCCTCATTTTGCTGCAACAGAGAGCAAACAGAGGCAAGGCAATGTATTTGCAAGGAAATGTGTGTACTGCTGTACTCCTTATCATGTCTCAAGCTCAAAGGAGTGTAGCACTTGGCTCTCAAGCCACCAACCAAGCATTTTCAATGCATGGTGGCCAAGAACCAAGCTTGTACAATGTTGATGAATGCACAAATAAGACTCAAAAGGCCTCCACCCTATCTTGCACAAATCAAGGGGGACGGCGACCAAGAAATGTGACACGTTTCATCACTTTACGTATGAAACGTCCCACATTTATTGTGTTTGGATTAATGTCTGATCCAAACACATGCAATGCAAACAATATGCTTATCTTAGTCATGTTTTACTTGGCTCGATTCTTATTTACACATTTTAGCTTACCAATTAATCCCTTAACCGGTTAAGTCCAATGTGAAAGTCCTCTAATAAGAGGGGTCAACCAAAAGGGTGGTTTAGGACGTGAGAGGGATTATGCCTTTGACTAGGAGGAACCCTCAAAAGAGGGTTAAAGCCATTTGAGCACAAACCCTACCTCATGCTTAAACACACAGCCTTACGGCCAAACAACCCTCAAAACAAATTGAAAAATGAAGAAATTGGGGAGGTTGTAGATGCTTTTAGTGCTAAAATGGCATGGCAAATAAGACTATAACATGCAAATAACTCATGTACAACATGCTAAAAGCCAAGAACACCAAGACTAGTGAAGAACTCAACACTAGAGGCATGCAATATAATGTTCAAACGACCAAACCAACTCAAAACAGAGCTATATCACGCCAAAACAGTGGCCAAAATATACTGAGATGGTAGCATAAAAAGCAAGAAAATCATGTTCATGTATTGGCTCACCAACAAGGCATAGAGCACAACTTTCAAAAGCAATGAAAAAGTGGAATATATGAGAGTGTGACAATGATATATACTCTGAAATTAAATGCTAAATGAAGCTATGGCATGCAAACAATCCAAGCAAAGCATGCTAGATGTCTTGAATCACAAAGCTAGTGAAGGCCAACTACACTATAGCTATATAAAGAAAAACACATATGTCCAAGGCCACTCAAAACAGAGCTTAATCATGCTAAATCAGTAGCAAAAATGTGTTGGAGTTAAGCTAACACATGTTAGAATGATAGGCTAAATCATCAAACATATTAGTCTAGTAAGCAAAATTACACTACAAGTGCAAGATGCAAGCAACAAGTGACCAAACTAGCCAAAAACTGAGTTAGAGCAGGTCTAAAAAGTCACAAAAACATACTTGAAATAAGCTAACACAAGCCCACAAAAATATGCTACTTTGTAGTGCTAACAAGGCATGGCATAGAGAAACAAGAAGGGGAGGCCACCCCCTCCTATTTTGAACCTCAAAACAAACTTTCTACCACTGAAATTCCTCTGGAATTCAGTGGTTTTAAGGCCAAAAACGATGGAGTGAAAAGCTCTTAAAAGAAGGCTCAAAAGGCTTACAAGCCAAAGAGAAAATGGAGGGAACCACCCCCTAACCACACAAGGTTCAAACCAACCTTTTAGAACCTTAAAATCAGAGTTTTTTGAAGGTTAAAACCAGCCTCAAAATAGTATGGAAAGGTGGCCAAACAAGAAAATAAGTAAAGCTTAAAGAGGGTAAAGCCTTACCCTTGAAGCACAGCAGCAAAGAAGCAACTTCTTAGCCAAAACCAGCCTTCAATAGCTCAAATAAGACCTTCAAGCACCTCAGTAACAAGGTAGTCTAAGTTGGCTAGGAGGTTGTGTGTAAAAAAAATGCAAAGAAAGCTCACTTTCAAGCACAATATATCACAATAGAGAGAGAGAGAGAGAGAGAGTAAAATTTTGCTTCCAAAATTTCAGAACCCTCTAAGAGGGGGAGGGACCTCTCCTTATTTAGGAAAACAACCTAAAAGCTTGTTTCCATCCCTCCATACACGTGTATGGAGGATGGCTTCAGTGACCAACAACTGGCACAGCTAGCACACAAAATATTTGAAAAAGTAGAAAAATGGCCGCCGGCCATTATTGGTGGCCGACCGGCCATCAGTGTAGCCGACCGGCCACCACTAATGGCTGATGGACACAAGCCATGGCTGATGGGTTTTAGGGCTGGCCGATAGGTCACCCTCTTCTCCAGAAGCGAATCTACAAGCTCTTAGTTCACAACCAAGCACAAAATAGACAACTTGAGAGATCCGAAGGCAAGGCACTCCACCAAGAACTTCAAGCACTCAAAACGAACACGAGCATGGATAATCGTCGAGTGTTCAAACGATGACGTCCAAGTCTTGAGGACAATAAAAAATGGGGTGTCTACAGTTGCCCCTTTTTGACAGAACTCGAAAGTCGTGAAATGACGGGAGTGAATGTCAAAGCCCAGAGACGACCCATTTTTGACAAGGCCGAAGACTTAGACAAACATACAAGATAACAATACACAGATGTGCTCGCAGGCTAGGGCAAAATGCAAATGACATGCATGATGCAGGAGCATAACTTATGATCATGCACAGAAAGCTGTAATGAAGCGTTTAAATGCAAGTGTTACACAAAGAAAATACAACATTTCAAGCAAACCAATAAGGTACAACAATCTCACTCATGAGAAGAAGTAAGTAAGCAAATAAACACACCATGTGTGAGAATCATGAACCGAACCGCCTTTCACAGATAAAGGATGTAAGAAAATTATGCAATCTTAACTGCGCCTCATGCAAAAATAGCCAAAAGCGACCATCGAGTGGACCCGAGGTCTCAAACGAAACACATCCTAGCGCGTCGCACGCGAAAGGAGAAAAAGGGTTTGGTGAAAACACCGAGGAGTAGTATAAACATTGGAACACGTCCCAACGTTTCTAACCAAAAGGGTGGTATAAGCGTTGGACACACGTCCCAAATGTTTCTAACCGGAGAATGGCATAAACATCGAGCACATGTCCCAATGTCTCTAACCAACGGGGTGATATATGCATCGGACACACGGTCCAAACACTTCTAACCGAAAGCAAGGTATAACCGTCAGGCACACGCCCCAAATGCTTCCAACCAAAAGCAAGGTATAAGCGTCGAGCACATGCCCCAAACGCTTCCAACCAAAAGCAAGGTATAAGCGTCGGGCACACACCCAAACGCTTCCAACCAAAAGCAAGGTATAAGCGTCGGGCACACGCCCCAAATGCTTCCAACTGAAACGGTGTCAGTGTACACACCAGGCATACCCTAATGTTTCTAACCAACGAGGGAAGTGGTGTAAGCATCGGGCGTACCCGAGTACTTCTAACCAACGAGGAGTTCAAAGGACATGAATGAACTTACCTGGAATTTCCTCTAAATGAACCGTACATACAATACCATCTGGTTACATCGGCTTCAAATGAACCGTACATACAATATCGTCTAGTCACACCAACTTTGAATAAACCGTACATACAATATCGTCTGCATGAGAAAGAAACTTAACAGATATAGCAGGATAAGAATGCATGTTCTATGCAAGATCAACAACATGCTCGATGCTAAATGCCAAATGCAAGTTCCATGCAAATACGAGAAGTGCATATTCTATGCATGTGTAAGAAGTGCAAATCTTATGCAAACGTGGCGAATGCATGCTCCATGCCACATCGAGATGCATATTCTATGCAAGGTGAGAAATGCATATTCCATGTGAGAGAGACAAATGCATGTTCTATGCAACTTACAATGCATATTCTATGCAACAGGTATGGACAACTTCTATACGAGTTGAAAGAGCATGTACAATGCAGCACAATGCAGCATGCATATTCTAGGCAAACAAGAAGTGCATATTGAATGCAAGAGTGAAAAGGTACATAACAACGCAAGTCTTGCATACATGACCAAATGCGCTGACGCAACATATTCAAAAGCGATGCCTCGATCTTGTAGTATAGGAAAGGATATGAAAAAAAAGATACACTTTTTTCGTATTGAGTGCCACGCATTGGAAACACAGTTTGGAGCTTCCGCGGAGACTGCTTGAGCTTAAGAGTGTATTTTCTTGAACTTTCTCAGGAGATGAGGGCAGAAATCAACAAAACAACCCCAAAGAAGAGCATTGGAGGTCTATCGGCCACCATAGGAAGCCATCGGCCACCAATCGGCCACAAAACAAGGTCATCGGCCAACGATTTAGCCGGTCAGCCAACGATTTGGCCGGTCGGCCATGAATGGCAGATTCAGGGCAAACTCAACATTTCACCTCGGGTCGTTAAGTATAGGGCTTTAAACCCTATTTTCTCACTTCTCCAAGTTTGAAAATCCTTCCCTTCCTTGTTCTAGACTATTCTCTCCTTCCGATCCGCGCTTTCTACGCATTTTCAAACGTCTCACAAACATCCGATTCGTAAACCCCTTTCGGTTTTGAACATTTTGAATCGATCAAAAAGTGTTTTCGGTGTCTCTTTCTTGAGTTCCACCATTTGGGGTTTGTTTCTCCTGAGTCACCCTTGATTTCCGTGCCCACTTCCGAGCCTCGACATTTTTTTTCATTTTTTCACCCCTCGGAGTTGACTTTTTGTTGACTTTTGGCTTTCCTACCCATTTTCCACATTTTCGACCATTTTCCTATCCCTCTTGAGATGGTGGATGACATACCACACGGCGGAGCTCCCCCAGGGGTGGTGATGGATCCCGAGTTTGAGCCTTTGTTGCTAGGCATTCGACTGTTTGATCTGGCGACGTATGACCCTGAGCTACACGTGTTGCCTCCCGACAGCATCTGTCAGTTCAGGAGATTCGCGTGAGGTGCACCGGAGGACCTCCTCCTACGCGAGCCGGAGTCACGTTTATCCCACGATGCCTCTGAGGTATACACTTCCTCTTTACTTTCCACAATGTAGATCGCATTCGTACTGCTCTTCAGCTATTCAACCCAAACACACTTGTGCACTGTATCTCTCATACTACCTTGCATTTGTTTATTTTACTCACAGGGAGATTCACATGCCTTTCGAGGCTACGGGACTACTGCCGCACGGGACTGGTACGTAGAGCTGCCCGACGCCGTTTGTCACATCATCGACGAGGCTGGTTTCGGCGCATTCTGCATGGGACTGTCACGTCTCACTGCCAACTGACCTCTTTTAGGAGCTTTAGTAGAGGGGTGGTGGGATACCACCAATTCCTTCCATTTCTCTACAGTAGGGGAGATGACGATGACTCCCTTTGACTTCTCTATGCTCACCGGCATAGGGGTAGGGGGTCATCTGATTCCTTATGATACAGATATGGGGGAGTGAGAGACCGCTCAGATTTACCTACTAGGGACTCGCCCACCCCTCTCCCGACCAGGGATGGTGCGGTATTCATGGTTCGCGGACTACTTCAGACGGGAGACACTGACGACCTGCGAGGAGACCAAGTACTACGCCCGAGGGTTCCTCATGTTCTTGTTTGGCACTACTCACTTCGCCGACCGAGGGAACACAATCGATGTGATACCCCTGTTCCGTAATTTGTTAATTGGTCCTTAATACGAGTATGAATATCTGTCTAACGTGATTTTGTGTGCCGTTACGTGTTAATATGTGGTTTTGAATTTGTATCTGTTCACCGTAGGAATATCTGTTTAATTATCTGCTTTGGAAATTGGATTGAAGGCCCTATCGGCCACAGAACCCGAAACTGATTGCGCCATTATGATTAGCGTAATTTTTAGAACCTACGGTGAAATTTAATTGAAAATTGATTTGGTCAGATTAAATTGATTAAATTAATGAATTAAGTGCCCAAATGATTTACGATAAAATAATGTGTTGAGTGGGAATTATGGAGAGCCTTATTATATTTGATTCTCCTCTTTTATATCATTTTGGGGCTGGTTTTCAACTCTAAGAAGAGAGAACCGAACTAGAGAGAGAGAGTGTGTGTGTAAGAGAATCAAAGTTTGATCTTGAAGGCTTGGAAATTTGAAGTCCAACTCTAAATTTGACCATAAATTGGAAGAATTGAGCCTCTAGGTAAGCAATGATTCTTGAATTCATGAGCTTAAGGTGTGATCTTGTGTGTTCAAAGTGAATAAATGGTCAAGAGCATGTTTTGAATTTGTTTTGTTGAAATGGAAGATCATATATGCATGCATGTATGTGATTACCTTGAATTTGCATGTTTGAGCACCCAATGTATGATCCATGTAAGTCTTTAGTTGAAATCCATGTTTTGACCATCATTTTATCATAAGAGATGAGAATGGGGGTTATGTGTCACATGCATGTACAATTTATGAGGGTAGGAGCTTTGAATACATGAATATGTTATGATAAAAATGAGTTTGGTATAATTTGAGCCATGCATGTGATCATATTGTGAAATTGAGCTCCATTGTGATGTACTTTGGTGTTTGTACCATGTTAGTACATAAATATATAAAGTTTGAACCAAAAATCATGAATTGAGACCTTTGAACATCGAATTTTAACTCCAAGAACAGTTCTGGAATTTCCAGAAAGTTTGATGCCCGCTCGAGCGGGGAAACCGCCGCTCGATCGTGAATTTCATGCTCCCAGTATTTTTTGCCAAACTTGATGTCCGCTCGAGCTGGGAAGTTCACGCTCGAGCGGGTGGCTATGTTTGATGAACTTCCGCTCGAGCTTTCAAGTTTAAGCTCGAGCGTAGAAATGGCACATCCAGTACTTTTTGTAGACATGGCGTCCGCTCGAGCGGGGAAGATCACGCTCGAGTGGGGAGCCATGTTGAGAGGCCTTCCGCTCGAGCTCCAGAATTAACGGTCGAGCGTAAATTTCACATATCCAATACTTTTGCAAGCCTCAAGGGTCCGCTCGAGCGGGAAAGTCCACGCTCGAGCGGGGACCCTGTTTTCTGAAATTTTGTATGTTCGTTTTGTGTTTCGTTTTCCATTCTCTTTCACTTGCAAGCACTCTTAGGCATGCATTGAGCATTGTAATTGAGTTAAAGAGAGAAGAATAAAGCCGAAAGAGGAATATGTGAATTAAAGAACGGATTGAACTAATTGTACTCATATGTGTTACAAGATATGTAGGGTCATGCTCCAGGGCAACTCCACAAGCCGATCACTATGAGTAATATCTGAAATACGTTATTGTCCAATTGCTACTTCTATGTAAGTTTGTGAAGTTCATTAATTTGAATGGTGGACATAGTTTGATATGAAAGTTTGAAAGGCCTATGTGCCAGTTTGATATGAAAGTTTGAAAGGCCTATGTACCAGTTTGATACGAAAGTTTGAAAGGCCTGTGTGCCAGTTTGATATGAAAGTTTGAAAGGCCTATCTGCTAGTTTGATATGAAAGTCTGAAAGGCCTATGTGCCAGTTTGATATGAAAGTTTGAAAGGCCTATGTGTCAGTTTGATATGAAAGTTTGGAAGGCCTATGAGCCAGTTTGATTTGAAAAGTTTGAAGGGCCTAAGAGCCAGTTTGATATAAGGGCCTAAGAGCCAGTCTGATATACAAGCCTAAGAGCCAGTTCGATATGAAAGTTTGAAAAGGCCAAAGGCCAGTTGACATGAATGAATTGGGCCCCAGGTCGTCCGTTGTATAATGTTTCAATGCATTTCCCTTACTTGATATTATTCACTGGGCTTTCGCTCACGCTCATTCATGTGTTTGTAGGTGAGCCAAGGGAGGTCCAGACCCAGCCCCAGTAAAGCCTAAGTAGATCAACATAGGTTTTGGAAAGCCAGCCCTCGTGTCTCACGCACGAGACCTATCTTCGCCCTTTTGTTATGTAGTTATATTTTGTCATGTTGGTGAAGTTTTGTATATGTTTGTATATAGTTTCACGGGTTGACATAGTTTTGAATGATCCTGTCTGTACAGAACTTTTGATACTTTAATTCTATTGTGAGTTATTAATGTTTATATGTATGACTTGTTTGATGTGCCATGTAAGCACAGCTCTAAGGACAAAGTTTTTAAATTGCTTCCGTTTGGCCCCCATTAACTCTGTTAAAATATAGTTGGTTTGGTTTGAGGCCGTAGGTAACCTCACGATTACTGGCCGGTTATGTCCTTAACCCACGGGGGTGGGTTTGGGTCATGACAGAGTGGTATCAAAGCACGAGTTAATAACTCACACACTTGTCCAAAAGGGCAATAAGCGTCTAGAAAAGATCTTGGATGCATTCATAAGTATGAATTTGAAAGCATTGAGAATGTGCTTAACTATTTTATTCTAAACAACTATGTGTTATAAATTGTGATCTACTTGCATTGTAGATTAGTTGAATATGTATGTTTTTTTTTTTTTTTTTGGTTCTATGCATAATTGTGAACCTTTGTGTAAAGATTAATGCAAGTTTAATCAGATGGTGAGAACAAGAGGTGATGAAATAGAGGAATCTTCTACTGCCAGACTAGATAGAATGGAAAGACTGATGCAGGAAATGGCAGAGACATTGAGACAACAACAAGAATGGCAACAACAGTGGTAGCAACCACATCCTCCACCACCACCTTCGGCACCTCCTGTGCCAGATAATCAAAATGACGACCGAATCATAGCCCTCACCAAAGAGTTCAAGAAAATGAAACCACCATAGTTTCATGGTGGATTGGATCTCTTGAAAGTTGAAGCTTGGGTCCTCGGCATCGAAAAATTGTTTGAAGTATTTCCGTGTTCAGATACACAGAAAGTGCTTCTAGCCACCTTTATGCTAGAAGACGAAGCAAGAAGATGGTGGATGTTAATGCATGAGAGTTATAAAGATGCTAATTGGGCAAAATTCCTGGAAATCTTTTATGACAAGTATTTCCCGCAGTGTGTTCGGGATAAAAAAGTGGCAGAATTTATGGAATTAAAGCAAGACAGTATGACAGTGGCTGAGTATGAGGCCAAATTCACTGAATTGGCCAAGTTTGTGCCACATGTGATTGATATGGATTACAAGAAAGTGAGACATTTTGAAGGTGGGCTTCGAAGTGACATCCTTGAAAGAGTGAATGTCTTAAATCTAGAAACCTACATTGGAGTGCTAGACAGGGCCATCATATCAGAGGCCAACATAGCTAGACAAGCCAAGCCAACAACAGAATGGAAAGGTAACAAAAGACATGGCTTCTTTGCAAAGAAGAAGTTTCTGAAAAAGAAAAACACGGGCTCCTCAAATACCTCGAATTCTTCCCAAGACACATCTCCCATGTGCAACATTTGCAGCAAAAGGCACCGTGGGGTTTGTTACCGTGTGTCAGGGGCCTGTTTCAAGTGTGGTAAACAAGGGCACATGGCCCGAGATTGTAATCAAAATGGAGGAAGGAAGGTTGCTAGTTCCACTGCATTGATCCCAAAGCCAAGAAACACTTTGAGATCCGCTACCACTGGGGATACCGTGAGACAAGGGAGAGTTTTTGCGCTTGTTCCGGGCGATACGTGGAATGCCAATGCAGTTGTCTCAGGTACTATTTCTATATGTAATCAAGATGCTTTTGTATTAATTGATTCCAGATCCACACACTCCTTTGTGACATATGCATTTGCATCTAGACTGAATAGACCCTTAGAATTACTACCATATCTACTATGTGTGTGTGCTCCATCTGGGGAATCTGTATTGTGTGAATCAATATACCGGTTTTGTGATATGCGTGTTGAGGATGCTACCCTATATGTAGATTTGTTGCCCTTGAACTTTAGACATTTCGATGTAATTTTGGGCATGGATTGGTTGACCAAATACTGTGCCACCATAGATTGTGTGACAAAAATGGTTGTATTTAAACCAGCATAACAGAAAGAGATTGTGTTTGTGGGTAATGGGGTAGTGCCTTCACCTTCATTGATATCTGCAATGAAAGCATGTAAACTGATCAGGAAAGGGTGCCAGGGTTATCTGTGCTATGTGTTGACTGAACAATCTGTGAATGTTGAATTGAATGATATTCCTATTGTTAGAGAATTTCCAGATGTGTTTCCGAATGAATTACCAGGGGAATTGGTAGATAGGGAGATAGAGTTCACCATTGAAACCGTGCCAGACACCCAGCTCATTTCTAAGACTCCCTATAGAATGGCTACTGCCGAAATGAAAGAATTGAAAGAACAGTTGCAGGACTTGCTTGACAAGGGGTTTATCCGACCTAGCATGTCGCCTTGGGGTGCACCGGTTTTGTTTGTAAAGAAGAAGGATGGAACTTTGCGTCTATGCATTGATTACCAAGAACTGAACAAAGTAACAATAAAGAACAAATATCCCCTACCCCGTATTGATGACTTATTTGACCAGTTGCAGGGGTCACAGGTGTTTTCTAAGATTGATTTGAGATCCGGGTATCATCAGTTGAAGGTAAAAGCAGAGGATGTTGAGAAAACCGCTTTCAGAACGAGGTGTGGTCATTTCGAATTTCTAGTTATGCCATTGGGAGTAACTAATGGCCCAGCAGCATTTATGGACTTAATGAACCGAATTTTCAAAACCTACCTTGATGAATTTCTTGTGGTTTTTATTGATGACATTTTGATATATTCCAAAGATAGACTTGAACATGAACATCATTTGAGAACTATCCTGCAAATACTTAGGGAAAGAAAACTGTTTGCTAAATTAAAGAAATGTGAATTTTGGTTGGATGAAGTTGTTTTCTTAGGGCATGTGATCAACAAAGAAGGGATTTCAATGGACCCACAGAAAATAGAGGCAGTTGTGAATTGGCCTACACCGACTAATGTGACAGAAGTCCACAGTTTCATGGGCTTAGCTAGGTATTACAGGAGGTTTGTGAATGATTTTTCAAAAATAGCTGTGCCTCTTACCCAATTGACACGCAAGGGGCAACCTTTTGAATGGAACGATAAAAGAGAATCAGCCTTTCATGAATTGAAAACAAGGTTGACCACCGCACCGATTTTGACACTACCTTCAGGTACGGAAAATTTTGTGATTTTCAGCGATGCATCTTATAAAGGTTTGGGTTGTGTGTTAATGCAGAACGGAAAGGTTATTGCCTACGCCTTCCGACAGCTGAGACCACATGAGAAGAATTATCCAACGCATGACCTAGAACTGGCCGCAGTTGTTTTTGCTTTGAAAATCTGGCGGCATTATCTGTATGGAGCAAAGTGTGAAGTCTGTACGGATCACAAAAGTTTGAAATACTTCTTCACGTAGAAGGAGTTGAATATGCGTCAGAGGAGATGGCTGGAATTAATAAAGGATTACGATTTAGAGATTCAGTATCACCCCGAGAAGGCTAACACAGTTGCTGATGCCTTGAACAGAAAATCAACGGGAAGTATGGCTTGTTTGCTTACTGAACAGAAGGAGATCCTGCAAGATTTTGAGAAATCTGAAATTGAAGTAATAGTATGTGGGCAGGGCGGATTGGTAGCCGCTATTACCGTTGAGCCGGCCATTGTTGACGAAATCACACGGAAACAGAAGAAGGATGAGTTCCTCAGAAAGGTGATTGATGAATTTGAGACAAGTCTGAAAGCAGAGTTTGGCATTGAGAATGAAGTGTTGAAATTCTGAAAACAACTATGTGTCCCTGATATCCCGGAACTAAAGAAGAGGGTCCTAGATAAAGCCCACAGATCCGTATTTGCTATGCATCCGGGTAACAATAAAATGTATCGGGACTTGAAACAAACCTATTGGTGGCCTAAAATGAAGAGAGAGATTGTAGAATATATGTCCAAGTGCCTTCAGTGTCAGCAAGTTAAGGCTGAACATCAGAAACCAGGCGGTCTACTTCAACCTCTCCCTATTCCTGAATGGAAGTGGGAACATGTGACTATGGATTTTGTTGTTGGCCTACCTCGGACTTCTCGAAGTATGGATTCTGTTTGGGTTGTAGTTGATAGACTGACTAAATCTGCACATTTTCTGCCTGTTAAAACTACATTTAATGCATATAGATTGGCTACTATTTATGTTGATGAGATTGTTCGTTTACATGGAGTTCCAGTATCCATTGTGTCGGATAGAGATCCGAAATTCGTGTCTAGATTGTGGAAAAGTTTGCAGGAAGCCATGGGAACGGAACTAAGGTTCAATACTGCCTTCCACCCACAGACAGATGGGCAATCAGAACGAATGATACAGACTTTGGACGATATGCTTCGTATGTGTGCTTTGGATTTTCAGGGGAGTTGGGAAGATTATTTGCCACTTGCAGAATTTGCTTATAATAACAGCTTCCACTCCAGCATCGGTATTGTAATAACCCGACCCTCATATGTGCTTGTGATGTACTTTAGTCCTCTAATTCTGTACTGTCAACTATGTTTTATGACTTGATGCTTTGTGGCTTGAATGTTATCTGTTAGAAAAATAAACGTATCTGTTGCTAATAGAACGTTAAAACAGAAATTGGGGGCCTTAGAGGCTTAATGAGCTGAAATTGACTAAATATTTGAAATCAGCATAATTTTTACGTAATAGTAAGCACGTTTGTGAAATTTCAATTCGGGACGATTAAATGATTGATTTTCGTCTCATTCTCTCCCTATGGATATATATATATATATATGTGTGTGTGTTGTTGGTCATGGGAACAAAAACAAGAAATTCCTAACTCAAAACCTAAGGGTTGAAGGGTAGAAAGAGAAGATCCACAAGAAGGTTGGAAATTGGCTTCAAGGTATGTGAATATTTGTTTCATTTGCTCCCACAACTCTTTTGTCATAATTTATGTGGGATATTCTCATGATCATGTTACCTAAGTGGTGGGATTATGGTGCTAAGTGTGTAAGAAATGAATTGGCAAGATGATCTTATATTTGCATGATTTGATTCAATTTGGAGTATCTATATAAGAAGCTACACTCCTCCCTCCTATTCTTTTGCTTGAATTCAATGATATAGCATGGTTTTGTGCATTAAGTTTGTGTTAAAACCTTATGAAAGTAGATGTATGTATGAGTTATGATTAAGGGTTGTGAACTTATGAACAATGATCTAAAATCACTTGAAACATGTATTTGATCTTTAATTACATGAATTTGGGACTTTAGATTATCAATTTATAGTTGAATTTTGAGGCCCTAAACATACCTACAAGAAGATGAAATTGTGCAGAATTTTCAAATTTTTGGGTGCAGAATCGCCGCACATGCGGGGCTTAAGGCCGCACGTGCGGGAACCTCAACCGCACGTGCGGGAGTCGTGGCCGCACGTGGGGGAAAATGGCAAATTTTGGCGTTCAACACTGCTAAAAAGGCACGTGCGGGGCATCACTGCCGCAAGTGCGGGAGACCTTGTTGCACGTGCGGGGATCCTAGCCGCACGTGCGGCCCAGGCCGAGAAAAACGGGTCGCTCCGTTTTACGTGTTGGATCCTCTAATAATGTCAAAACCTGCAATTTATGTTATTTTAATGTTTGTTCAATCAATCAAAAAAAGCGAACCAAATGTTAATTTAACAACAAAAAAGAAGAAAACTAATGTGATTATTCATGTGTGTAGGAAACACTTAAAGAGGAACCAACGCACCGCCGCAATACAGTGAGTAATAATACTGTAACGTACTTCTAATCGATAGTAATTATTATTGACGTTATGATCCTCGTTGAAAGTATTATATTGACTTGAAGTTCAGCATCGAAGTTATGTATTGACGTTATGACCCTTGTTATAGACTTATGTTAGCATGAAGTTATATACATATATACGCTATAAATGAAGCATTATGAAATTATGAAAACATTGAAGAAGGTTGTGAAGTTATATACGTTATGTATGAAAGCTTGTGAATTATGGAATGCATCAAGGAAATTGTGAATTTGTGAACCAACGTGGCCAAAGGCCATTTGTGAATCATGAACCGATGTGGCCAAGGGCCATTTGTGAACGATGAAATTGTGAGGCCAAGGGCCGATGTGTGAGATCTGAACTTATGAAATTGTGAACTTGTGAAACAAGAAGGACCGAAGGCTAATGTGATAGATTGTGATTCGTGAACCCAGTGACTCTTTTGTGAATGTGTGAACTCCTCAGGCCAAGGGCCAAATCGTCAAATTGTGAACCAACAAAGTTGTCTGACAAAGCTTTCCAGAGGTAGATTAAATTCATGATTACTGCATTAATTATGTTTACATACATGTAAGTACTATTATTTACTGAGCTTAGCTCACCCTATGTTATGTCTGTTTCTGTAGGTAACTAGGCAAGAGATCGACCTTAACTCGGCACTGTTACACTTTTGTCAGCCTAAGCACAACCAGACTTTGGGTCGGAACCATACTTTTGTGGAGTTTGTTAGACTATAGCTTATACTCTAGCTATTAGCTTGGGTTGTTATGTAAATAATATTTTTGTTATATGCCTAATCATGGGGTTGGATTTGTATATGCATGTGTATCTCTTTTGGCCTATTCGGCTTTTGTAACGTTTATGATCCTGGCATGGTTATAGTAGCTCAGTGGATGTCTTATTTTGTTTTTATACTATCATATGAATTTGTGCTTTCGGTCAAGCCCCGTATTACATAACAGGTTAGATGTCCATGTCCGTATTGGTTATGCCCAAACTTCTAGGGGCAGGTTTGGGGCGTGACAGGTATGGCACCATACGAGGCTTTGTATGGTAGGAAGTGTAGATCACCTATTTGTTGGGCAGAGGTCGGGGATAGAGCTTTGCTTGGACCTGAAATTGTGCAAGACACTTCTGAGAAAATCAAGACTATTCGTCAAAGGCTCAAAACAGCTCAATATCGACAAAAGAGTTATGCAGATGTGCGAAGGAGACCTCTTGAGTATGAGGTTGGTGACCATGTGTTCATTCGTGTGTCTCCAATGAAGGGCCAAGTCAGGTTTGGAAAGAAGGGCAAGTTGTCGCCCCGTTACATTGGGCCGTTTCAAATTTTGGAAAGGCGTGGTCCAGTTGCTTACAGAGTTGCTTTGCCACCGGGATTTGAACAAATCCATAATGTGTTTCATGTGTCGATGTTGAGGGGTTATCTCCAAGACCCGTTTCATGTGATTGATTATCATCGGGTAGCTATTGACGAAAATATGGAATATGCCGAATGGCCGGAACGAATTGTCGATCGGCAAGTGAAATAGTTGAGAAGCAAGTTCATCCCAATGGTGAAAGTGGAATGGAAGGAACACTATGGGACAGACGCCACGTGGGAAAAAGAGGAGGAAATGCGACTACGCTATCCACATTTGTTTCCCGATGAAGGTAAATTAAGTTTGGAGGGCCAAACTTCCTAAATGGGGGAAGACTGTGATACCCCTGTTCCATAATTTGTTAATTGGTCCTTAATACGAGTATGATTATGTGTCTAATGTGAGTTTGTGTGCCGTTACGTGTTAATATGTGGTTTTGAATTTCTATCTGTTCACCATAGGAATATCTGTTTAATTATCTGCTTTGGAAATTGGATTGAAGGCCCTATCGACCACAGAACCCGAAACTGATTGCCCCATTATAATTAGCGTAATTTTTAGAACCTACTGTGAAATTTAATTGAAAATTGATTCAGCCAGATTAAATTGATTAAATTAATGAATTAAGTGCCCAAATTCTTTATGATAAAATAATGTGTTAAGTGGGAATTATGGGGAGCCTTATTATATTTGATTCTCCTCTTTTATATCATTTTGGGGCTGGTTTTCAACTCTAAGAAGAGAGAACCGAACTAGAGAGAGAGAGAGAGTGTACGAGAATCAAAGTTTGATCTTGAAGGCTTGGAAATTTGAAGTCCAACTCTAAATTTGACCATAAATTGGAAGAATTGAGCCTCTAGGTAAGCAATGATTCTTGAATTCATGAGCTTAAGGTGTGATCTTGTGTGTTCAAAGTTAATAAATGGTCAACAGCATGTTTTGAATTTGTTTTGTTGAAATGGAAGATCATATATGCATGCATGTATGTGATTACCTTGAATTTGCATGTTTGAGCACCCAATGTATGATCCATGTAAGTCTTTAGTTGAAATCCATGTTTTGACTATCATTTTATCATAAGAAATGAGAATGGGGGTTATGTGTCACATGCATGTACAATTTATGGGGGTAGGAGCTTTGAATACATGAATATGTTATGATGAAAATGAGTTTGGTATAATTTGAGCCATGCATGTGATCATATTGTGAAATTGAGCTCCATTGTGATGTAATTTGGTGTTTGTACCATGTTAGTACATAAATATATGAAGTTTGAGCCAAAAATCATGAATCGAGACATTTGAACATCGAATTTGAACTCCAAGAACAGTTTTGGAATTTCCAGAAAGTTTGATGCCCGCTCGAGCGGGGAAACCCCCGCTCGAGCGTGAATTTCGTGCTCCCAGTATTTTCTGCCAACCTTGATGTCCACTCGAGCGGGGAGGTTCACGCTCGAGCGGGTGGCTATGTTTGATGAACTTCCGCTCGAGCTTCCAAGTTTAAGCTCGAGTATAGAAATGGCACATCCAGTACTTTTTGCAGACATGGCGTTCGCTCGAGCGGGGAGCCATGTTGAGAGGCCTTCCGCTCGAGCTCTACAATTAATGCTCGAGCGTAAATTTCACCTATCCAGTACTTTTGTAGGCCTCAAGGGTCCGCTCGAGCGGGGAAGTCCAAGCTCGAGCGGGGACCCTGTTTTTTGAAATTTTGTATGTTCGTTCTGTGTTTCGTTTTTCATTCTCTTTCACTTGCAAGCACTCTTAGGCATGCATTGAGTATTGTAATTGAGTTAAAGAGAGAAGAATAAAGCCGAAAGAGGAATATGTGAATTAAAGAACGGATTGAACTAATTGTGACCCATATGTGTTACATGATATGTAGGGTCAAGCTCCAAGGCAACTCCACAAGTCGATCACTATGAGTAATATCTGACATACGTTATTGTCCAATTGCTACTTCTATGTAAGTTTGTGAAGTTCATTAATTTGAATGGTGGACATAGTTTGATATGAAAGTTTGAAAGGCCTATCTGCCAGTTTGATATGAAAGTTTGAAAGGCCTATGTGACAGTTTGATACGAAAGTTTGAAAGGTGCCAGTTTGATACGAAAGTTTGAAAGCCTATGTGCCAGTTTGATATGAAAGTTTGAAAGGCCTATGTGCCAGTTTGATATGAAAGTCTGAAAGGCCTATGTGCCAGTTTGATATGAAAGTTTGAAAGGCCTATGTGCCAGTTTGATATGAAAGTTTGGAAGGCCTATGAGCCAGTTTGATTTGAAAAGTTTGAAGGGCCTAAGAGCCAGTCTGATATAAGGGCCTAAGAGCCAGTCTGATATACAGGCCTAAGAGCCAGTCCAATATGAAAGTTTGAAAAGGCCAAAGGCCAATTGACATGAATGAATTGGGCCCCAGGCTGTCTGTTGTACAATGTTTCAATGCATTTCCCTTACTTGATATTATTCACTGGGCTTTCGCTCACGTTCATTCATGTGTTTGTAGGTGAGCCAAGGGAGGTCCAGACCCAGCCCCAGTAAAGCCTTAGTGGATCAACATAGGTTTTGGAAAGTCAGCCCTCGTGTCTCACGCACGAGACCCATCTTCGCCCTTTTGTTATGTAGTTATATTTTGTCATGTTGGCGAAGTTTTGTATATGTTTGTATGTAGTTTCACGGGTTGACATAGTTTTGAATGATCCTGTCTGTACAGAACTTTTGATACTTTAATTCTATTGTGAGTTATTAATGTTTATATGTATGACTTGTTTGACGTGCCATGTAAGCACAGCTCTAAGGACAAAGTTTTTAAATTGCTTCCGTTTGGCCCCCATTAACTCTGTTAAAATACAGTTGGTTTGGTTTGAGGCCGTAGGTAACCTCACGATTACTGGTCGGTTATCTCCTTAACCCACGGGGGCGAGTTTGGGTCATGACAATTGGGCTCTACCTCATGAGCGCCTAGGTGGACCTGTCCCAGGTTTGTCACTATGACTGGGGCAGCGCCGGCCTCGCCACATTATATGGATGCATGAGCTCCTCTTCTCGCCAGAGCGGACACCTACTGGGAGGATACTGGAGGGCCTAGGAGGTATATCCTTCCCTTCTGCTTTACATTTTCTCTTTACATTACCTGTACTGCATTAATCGCACATTGCACACATTGTCTCTTCATCGCTTTACATTATCAGTACATCGCTTAATCGCACAGTGCACTACATATCATCTGATTCCTGCTTTATCTGCATTTGTTCGACATATACTCACTGTTTCCCTTTTACATTCTGCAGCTATGGGCATATGCCTACTTCCCGAGGCTTGTCCTAGAGCCGGAGGTAGAGACACCTCTTATGGTCCCGTATTCACACAGATACGACGTGAGATGCCAACGGAGGCCCCAAGAGTCTCTCTCATTCTTCCGCTGATATTTTGATACTGTAGCCGCAGCAGAGGTAGTTCAAACCTTACAGTCATTTCAGTTCTACTTCAGATTAGCATTGCATCTCTAACGGCGGCGAACAGCCTGTATATTCACTATTTGCAAATCACCTGGCAGCCGTGGGCAGTGATGCCTGATGCGGTCAGAGATCAGTTCATGGGTGCTCAGGAAGCTTCCCGATTCCGGATCTTGCTTGAGGGCCCCGTCTGTCGTGTGTGGTTCTTGGGGGAGCGCTTTCTACGACAAAACCTCACCCTGCCCAAGTCAATGGTTCCGATGTCGCCTCCTACATACATGAGGATCACAGAGAGATACACAGAGTAGGAGATGATCGACTTCACCAGAGGTTGGGATGCTAACTTCTTTAGGCTTAATGGCGACTACACTGTCTTCATCCAGACATATGTCATGCCACATTTGACCGGTGCTCACAGGGGTGAGAGAGACAGACCTGCAACCACAGCAGAGAGAGTGGGTGGATCCAGGGCAACTCAGGCCTATGGCAGGAGAGGTTCCCAGACGAGGCGGAGAGCAAGATGGCTGGAGTTTGCCTACTACCATGACCTGCCGGGGACGCGCTGGAGAGACTTATCAGATTTCCATCGCTCCTGCCCCAGCTGGTCACGAGCTTGTCGGAGTTCGAGGCCTGATCCCGGTATGTACCATATGTTACATTCTGCATATTCAATTCATTTCAGTTTACGCATCGCAAGTTACTAATCATCTCAACACATTTACAAGCACCCATAGAGTTCACCGGGCAGGCTCTCGAGCTGTTGGCTTCTCTGATGATGATGGTGCAGACGAGCATGGACCTGCTCAGCATTTACAGCATCTCGGTAAGTTCTTTCTACCTACATTTCAAAACCCTCTATAATCTGCTCCATACTGATCTGACACATTACATTATCAATACTGCATTTGATACATTGCACTCATATACCGCTCACGGCATCGATACACTGCATCCATATACTACTCACGACATTCATCTTTTGAATCTGGTATACTATATCTGATACACTGCATCTGATGTATTCTGGCACACTGTCTTTTTCATATTGCTTTCCAGATGCTAGCCCCAGTAGGAGTTGCAGCAGGACCTTCAGCGCCTCCTCCAGTAGCAGAGAGAGAGAGAGGTGAGGGACGTCGGCACACAGCCAAGGTAGGGCTAGGCGCATTCATACCGGGAGCAGTTCACGAGAGCCAATCCCAGATGATGACGACACAGATGAAGGCGAGAAGCCGGCAATCCCGCAGTCAGAGTCATCTCAGGGTGGTGACGATACTGGGAACGACTCAGATGAGGGGAGCGGAGATGGTTTTGGATCTGACCCCGGCTTGGATGCAGACGGCGGCGTTGATGGTGACAGCTCTGAGGCCATGCCCAGGAAGAGGGCGAAGAAGGCCTCTCAATCTTGAGGTGGCCGGGGTCGATTCAGATGCTTCTTTTCCAGTTCTTTTTCTTTTTTGCTTAGCTTTCTTTTTGCTAGTAGTATCAACACATTGTACAGCCTTAGACAGTTTTATTTTCTTTAAAAACTTGTACTCTTTTGCAAAAAGAAAGCACGATTGGAATCAAAACAACTTTTGTTCAAAAGTGTTGCATTTTATATTTTGAGCATTCATCGCACTGCACCATTTTACACAAAAATGGGATTTTGATGGAAATTGAATGTTGTATTGGCAATTGCTTAATCAGGTAGTAAACCAACCGACACATAACAAAAAGAGTAAGAAAACTCAATGAACAAAACAACAACTCAACGATCAAAACAAATACAACTTGATAAGCAAAACAACAACTTGATAAGCAATTTGACAAAATTCTTAAAGAGAGACGGAAGAAAGTGCACCAAGAGTGGAACAAAATATAGGTTCCTGGCATTTCCAATACATGGATGGCTCAAGGAGCAAAAGAAGAAGCCACCGGCCACAAGAGGAGGCTACCGGTCACTAGCCCTGGCCGATCGGCTATAAAATTGGCCGGTCGGCCACCAACACTGCCAAGTCGGCCACTAGTGTCAGGAACCTCCAGAATGCTGACACCTGTCTTCCACTCACTGCCTTATCTTCTACAAAAACTCCAGCTTCGGGGTCTCTTCATTTCAACTCTATTTTTGCCCCCAAATGGAGCCATTTCTTGCCCAAAAACCCTCCAATTGGATTGCGACTTTGGATGGCTTGGAAAAGTTAAATTTCCGAGGTATTAGGCTGAACGCACTATTCTCGTCGAGTCATACCCTGCTGTGCTTTCCGTTCCTCCATGCCGCAGCTAGGTGTTGGAACCTGGATACACATGTGTTTGGCTTTGGGGGACAAGAGGTATGCCCCACAATCGAAGAATTCCAAGCTTTGATGGAATCTCGACGTTACGAGGAGATTTTGCCTCAGTCTCATTTTGGCCACATCCAAGCTTTAGGAAGGATGTGCGGGTTCACTTTGCATAATGCTTGAGCTTTGGTTCACAACGGGGAGTTGGACATTCCCAGCTTGATTCATCGTTTTTCTGACGCCAGTGACCGCGGTGACCACTTTTGGCAAAGTTTTTGGCAGCATGCCCTCTGCTTGTGTATGTTGGCCCATTTTCGACTTGCCCCTGGCTTCGAAGGGTCTAGCATTCGCTTGATTGAAGTTGCCCAAGGCTTGAAAGAAGGCAAAAGTTGCATCTAGTTGACACTTGCCGAAACTTTGATAGGTTTGGACACTTTCCATCGTCGGGAGACAACCAAGTTTGCAGGAAGTCTACTACTGCTGCAGGTAATGTTTCCCACCCTTCTCACATGTATTCCTCACATCACTCGGCCCTCAAGCTCTATTTTTCTCTCAAAACCCTTTTTCTTGCTTTTCTCTCTACGTACACCTCTTTATTCTTTAATCTCCTTTATTTTTCATCCCTCCACAGGTATGGCTGATGGATAAGTTGAAAGTAGTGGACACTTGTCCTGTGTATTAGCACGCGGCTATTTCTTCCGCCCACGGCTAGTTGACTTTCCGAACGAGGGATGGTAGTGCTACTGGATGTGCAACAGATCTGCTATTGACATCGCTTGGTGCTGCCCCTGGTTTGAGCTACCTCAAATGAGCTACAGCATGTCCCGGCAGCCTAGCATTTAGTTGGTTGGCTTGACGCACTGCGTCTTCTATTTTCCATTTCGGTTCTAGCGTCAGTTCGGCCACCACCAGACTTGCCCGGAAGAAGGGATAGAATACCCAGCTTCATTTCGAATTCGAGGCCCACAGCTAGCTCGGTATACCACAGCATGGAGAACAAGAGAATTTCTGGCCCCCGCTCCCAATTTTAGTTGTGCCCTTTCTGGCGAATGCATAGCTTGGCTTCAAGATGAGGCATAGACTGGGCCTACTTTGGCATCCGAAGCTTCCAAAAGCTCTAGGGGGAGCAGGAAAACCTGACTTTACTATGCCCCAAGTTTATTGCTTTAATCTGTAATTTCAAGTTTTCTTTTTGAATGTAATAAAAAGCAACTTCAATTTGTATCGAGAGTCGGAGAACTCCATGTTGAAATCAATGAATTTGAAGGTTGTGGTTACTGAAAAGTTTCCGTTTTGGTCCAAAAATGGTCTAAGTTGTAAAAGATTAATTTGAACAAAATCAACTTTTATTAAAACTTTTCAAAACCATTTTCGATATGGATCACAACTGGGCATGTCCGAGATCTATCACCGAGGTGCACAACCTCGGATCCAACAATTGGAAAGTTGCCTCTTGTCTGAATGGCACTGCACTGTACTGTAACCAGCTCTAATAGTGAAGAACACAACCGAACTCTTAGATGCAGAAAAAGACAAAGATGACCAAAACAATCACATGGACATAGTTGATTTGGAAGTGTTTATGACTAGACTTCAGAATGAAGTTGCCTACATATCCCAAAGATGGGAATCAAGCCTTATGTAGTTCGGCGTGGGTTCACTCGAGTATTAACACTCTCCTTTTGCGCTCTAACTTTTGCCAAGGCCGCCCTTTTTGGGTTTTCAACCTTGCAAGCTCAGTTTTTCTTATTTCAAATTTTTTGTGCTCTAACTTTTGCCTAGGTTGCCCTTTCGAGTTTTCGGCTTAGCGAGCCACTCAAGGATAGTATTTCTTCAACTTGTTCATATTGATAGGTTGGAAGAACTCAAGGCCATCTAAATCCATTAGAGTGACAGCTCCACCTGACCAAATAGATTTGATGATATAAGGGCCAGTCCAATTGGGTCTGAACTTACCCCTAGGGTCATGGATGGGAGCTCGGTTGTCTTTGAGCACCAAATCCCTTTCTTTTAGATTCCTAGACTTAACCTTCTTGTTGAAAGCCCTGGTAATTCTGTGCTAATAACCTTGGACGTGGTATAGTGCTTTCAGCCTTCTTTCATCGAACAACATAAGTTCCTTAAACTATTTGGCACTGAGCCATGACCCGCAATGATGGAACCTCAACTTTGATTGGCAGAACAGCCTCCATCCCATAAACCAAGGAATACGGAGTTGCCCCAGTAGAAGTCCGAATTGATGTCTTGTAACCCCAAAGAGCAAATGGCAGCTTATTTGGCCAATCCCTGTAGGTTTCCACCATCTTCAGTAGAAATGTGCTTGATGTTCTTGTTGGCGGCCTCAACAGCTCCGTTGGTTTGCGGCCGATATGTAGATGACTTATGAAAAGCCACATTGTACTTCTCCAACAAGTCAATCACTTCCTTCTTGAAGTGGGAACCATTATCCGAGATGATCTCATTTGGGACCCCATACCGGCAGATAAAGTTATTCCTGATGGACTTAGTTTACATGCGATGCCTTCAGCACTGCATAAGATTGGGCCTCAACCCACTTTGTAAAGTAGTCTATCGCCACCAGGATGTACTCATGCTCGTTTAACCCTTTCGAAGTAACTGCCCCAATAACATCAATCCCCCAGACTGAAAACGGCCACATTGAAGTCATGTTGTACAGCTTCGACGGCGGAATGTTCATGCGATTTGCATGGATTCGCATTCTGGCATCGCCGAACAAAGCCAATACAATCCTCCTCCATGGTTGACCAGTAGTAATCGTGTCTGAGAATCTTCCGAGCTAGCATCACCCCGCTCATGCGCACTCCGCACTCTCCTCCGTGGATGGCCTCCATTAGGCGCTTAGATTCCTCAGCATCGACACATAGTTTATGCATTCCAGATGACCCCGTTTATACAATTTATCCCCGCAAATGATGAACTGAGCAGCCATTCGCCGTATTGCCCTCTTATCTTTGGCATTTGCCCCTGGAGGATAAGCCTCCTTTTCCATGAAGTTCCAGATGTCAAGGTACTAGGGGTTCTGATCTTATACTTCATCTATCCCGGCGATTAGGTCGTAGGTTGGCACATACCTCTATTCAATGACGATTAGACGCATCTGGACTCCCAAAGGGATGTCTATCATAGAACATAGAGTTGATAAGGCGTTAGCGAATCTGTTGCTCTCTCTTAACAGATGGGTGAAGGTTAACTTCTTAAACCTGGGAATTAGAACGTCCAGGGTTTGATGATAGATTTTCATCCTTTCTTCCTTAACCTTCCAGGCTCCTTTCGCTTGGGACACAACAAGGTTCGAGTCTCCAATGACGTCCAACCGTTTTGCCCCTAGTTCCAGGGCGGCTTTCAAGCTAGCAATGCATGCCTCGTACTCTACTTCATTGTTTGATACCTTGAACCGGAGTTTAAAGCTAAAGGTATGTGGGAATTGTCGAGTGATATCAGTAGCACTCATATCCCATACCCGTACTAGTTTGACGCTCCGTCAAAGTACATAGTCCAAACCTCTTCTTCGACCTGCAGAATGGCCTCATCTGGGAAGAGATACTCTACTACTTCATCTCCCTCCACTGGATGATCAGCTAAGAACTTCAAATCAAATTCGGAGAGAAGAAGCAACCAACGGGCTAGCCTACCCGTAAGTGCTGGTTTCTCGAAGAGATATTTGATGGGATCTAATCTCGAAACCAGTATTACAGAGTGAGCTAACAGGTAGTGCCTCAACTTCTTGGTAGCTCATACCAAGGCCAAACAAGCCTTCTCAAGCGAAGTGTAGCAGGTCTCACATTCCAGCATCTTCTTGCTCAGGTAATAGATAGTCTTCTCCACTTTGTCCTCAGACTCCTATGCAAGCATGTAGCCCATTGTCGTGTTAGTTGCAGACATATACAACATCAACGGTTTCCCCGGCTCTAGCGGTGACAACACAGGTGGGTTTTGTACATACTACTTGATCTGCTCAAAAGCAACTTGGCATCGGTCGTCCCACTGAAATTTCTTTCCTTTCTTCAGGAGACCAAATAGTGGCTCACAAGTCAAGGTTAATTTTGTAATAAACCGTCTTATGAATCGCACTTTACCCAGAAAGCCTCGCACCTCCTTTTCAGTCCTTGGTGGTGGCATTTCTAAGATGGCCTTAATCTTGGAAGGATCGACCTCGATGCCCCTTTATGTGATCAAGAACCCCAGCATTTTCCCTGCTGAACACCGAAAGTACATTTCTGAGGATTCAGTCGCAACCAATACTCTTTGATCCGTTGGAAAAATTTCTTCAAGGCGGTGTAGTGACCCTCTCTTTCCTTGGACTTGACAATCATGTTGTCCACGTACACCTCTACATGTTTGTGGATCATATCATGCAAGATCGTAGTTGCAGCCCGTTGATAAGTAGCCCCAGCATTCTTTAAACCGAACAGCATCACCCTATAGCAATAAGTTCCCCACGGGGTAGTGAAGGCAGTCTTCTCCCTATCTTCAGGTGCCATCAGAATCTGGTTGTACTCAAAAAATCCATCCATAAATGAGAGCAGCGCATGCCCCGTAGTGAAGTCCACCAATTCGTCGATATGCGGCAGAGGAAAGTCGTCCTTCGGACTGGCTTTGTTCAGATCTCTGAAGTCCACACATACCCGAATTCTGTCGTCTTTCTTTGGCACCAAAACAATATTGGCCAACCAAGTAGGATACTCAGATACTAACAGGAACCTTACATCAATCTGCTTGGTGACCTCTTCTTTGATTTTCAGAGCCCAGTCCGGGCAGATCCTTCGAAGCTTTTGCTTAACTGGTCGGGCCTCTGGGTCAAGAGGGATTCGATGCTGTAAAATCTCAGGATTGATTCCAGACATGTCTTCATAGGACCACGCGAAAACATCTTTGAAATCTTTTAATAAAGCGACTAAGCGCTCGCGCTCCTCCGAAGACAACGTAGACCCGATCTAGACCAGACGCGGACCCTTCTCAGTACCAACATTAATTGAGGTGATTTCATCAACCAAAGGTTTTACAAACCTCTCCTGCTCTCGATCAAGCAAATGTTTCAAAATCGGCGGAATTTCTTCCTTGTCATTTTCATCGAAGTTTTGAAAGTCCTGATTAATGCAAGACACTAAAGGCACAGAAAAGTACTCAAAAGTCACAGCAGTACCATTCTCATTAACAATTTCCAGATCATCTGCTTCTTTAGTTACAACTGACTCAAAAGAAAATGAAAAAGATGACCTGGACAACACAACGGCATCTGCGTTATCACCCCTAGGAATATCAGACTCTGACCCAGAAGAACTGGAATCTGATTCCGACTCCACAGACTCTGTGGAATCAGATTTCGGTTCACTACTTGACCCAGAACTGCTAGATAAAAAGCCTTCCTCGTATTGCCAGACGAGGAAAGGTGTGACGGATGCATCCAGAATGCCGGAAGAAGGGCCCACAGCCAATTGATCTCCAATCATGGAAATAGAGAAATCATCCCCCGAGCACTCTGGTATGATCTGAGGATCTGAGAGGAGACAAGTCAGTGCTGCTCCTAGTTCAAGTTTTTGTCTTTGTTGGGCGATCCTTTTTGCCTTTGCTCGACCACGGTGGTGGCTTAGTCTACTTTTCAGCAACGTCATTCCCTGGCAATTGTAAATCAAAAAAGATCTCAAATCTCGGCAAGTACCGTCTCTGAATTCAACCATGGCTCTGGAAAGCCGCAAAATCGGAAATCTTCCCCTTCCCGGACAAAGCGTCCATTCATGGTTCCTTGGATAGGTCTATGCACTAACTCATAGTGCTTCCCGGCTTGTTTCACCTTGGCTCTTCCAGCCGCCTCCTTTCATTTTCTCACACAATCCTCTTTGGTAGGTGTGTAACCTAGACCAAAAGTGCGGGGATTATGTGGCACTTTGGCCAATTCAGTGACACCTTTATGACCACTCCTCCCTAATCCCATCCTGGGCACATGTAGAAGCTTGTTCATGAGGTAAACAGATTTTGCACTGACATACAGCCCCTCATCAACAGCTAGAAGATCTTGCACCACCCGAGCTTCAGCCAAGGTGAACCCAGATAGGAAGACATCCTCCTCGCCATGTACAATCTCCAAGACTGGCGTAGAGACCTCCGGCGGTGGATGTATTGAAGAGTTCCCAAAAACAATTGCTACCCCCTTCTTGTGAGGGTATTTCAACATTTGGTGTAGGGTGGAGGAGACAGCTTTTACTTGGTGCAGCCACGGCCGTCCAAGGAGTAAGTTGAAGGTGGCTGGAACATCCAGAACATGAAATTCAATGTCCTGTTGGCCCAGGCCAACCTGAGTTTTGATTTGTACTGTTCCCATCACCTCCCGATTGGTGTTGTTTTAAGCCCGTATCACATGGGCTGTTGGTACGAAATCTGCGGGCTTCAACCCAATAGCATATGCTGTTCGCAATGGACATACATTGATTGTAGATCTCGTATCAACTAGGACAACTGGTATCCACTTATCCCTACACTCCACAGAGATATATAACGGTTTGTTGTGCTCAGAGCCCTCAAGCGGTAATTCTTTGTCTGTGAAGGTTAGAGTCGGTGAAGCGCCACTCGGGAACACGAATCCCACCAACTGTTCGGGTGTTGTATCAATAGAAAGCTTAGCTTTGTCCATGGTTGATAGGACAGCTTGTCTATGTACCCACGAGGCCATGAGCAGTCCCCAGATGGAGATGTCTGCTTGAATCTTTTTTAGCTGCTTTAGTGCAACTTCCTCCTCTAACAGTTTGTCCTTCTGCTTCTCAGCTTCCCTGTCTTTCCCAGATGCCTCTGGCTAGTCCAGGTGTGGGGGTTTAAAATACTGCACTCTTCGGATCATGTGGTCAACCTCCTCAGTGTACCAGGTCTCATTCGAGAGATTCTATCCCCAGTCTTCATCAGTATGGGCTAGACGCGAGTCATCGTCTTCCCACCACATGCCCTCAGCAACCGACAGACAACTATCCGGTTCCGCCATAGTTGTTTCCGTGCTCACAGCACATTCCGTCCCCATAGGACCCTTGGCCTTTCTAGCCCTGTCATCATTCTCGATTCTCTCTTGTTCAAAATGCCTCAGTGCGGCTTCTTGCTCTGTGTCAGCTGTGCACAAACTGCCCAAGTCCCGAGCAAAATTCTTCGTACCGGTGCTCTCCGGTAACTCTTCCTTGTTCTCGACCATTTCAGCCGCTGTAGATGTTCTAGCTTCTGACTGCTCCTGTTTCAGCTGAGACTCCTCATCAATATCTGGCTCGTCACTGAGCCACCATGTAGCATTTGTTGCTCTGTTCGCATCAAACCAACTAACCTACACATCCCTCAGGTCCTGCTCATCAAAGAACTATTGGTTGCTGATATCCTCCTCAAGGTCGGCTAGGTCATCCAGCCCTTAACTAGGCCCGTCCTCCCAGACAACACTTACCTCTACCCCAGTTGGCAACTCTACCATTGGCTTGGCTTGATTTGTTGACACAATATAACCGCACGGATTGTACGGTGTAGGCACCCCATTTTTGACCGACCTTAAGACTCAAACGTCATCGATTGAGCGCTCGGTGATGGTGCATGATGCGCTCGTTCTGAGGTTTTGGAGTTTTGGTTGAGAGCTTTGCCTCCGGGCCTCGGAACTCTTTGGGTTTTGGCTCGGTTTGCAGACCAAGTCTTGTTTTCCCTTCCCGGAGGGAGGGAGAGGTCTTGTAGACCATCTCTCTGTGGTCGTAGACTACTTTTTGTGGTCGTAGGCTACTTTTTCCATTTGGAGACTAGTTTTCGATTTTTGGAGCCTTTGGCCGCGCGCCTTGTCTCGGGACCGCTTAACATTCTCTGTTTGCTGTGGTTTTTGAAGCACACCTTGTTGCCTCTGCCTAGAGGAACACTGTGGTCCGGGAGACCACTTTTGTGGTTGCATACCACTTTTGATGCTTGTTAGCTGGTTTTCGGGGCTCTTGGCCACGTGTTTCGCCTCCCGATTTCTCGTCTTGCATCCGCTTTGGTTTGTTTTTGGTACAAACCTTGTTTTACTTGTTTGGAAGGTGGTACAAGGGTGGGAGACTAGTATTTCTCCTTGGAGACCACTTTTTCTTTTTCAGCCGGTTTTCTTGTCAGATAACTGGCTTTCTTGGTGTTTGGACCATCTTTTCTGGTCGGCCACCACACCACCACCTTGCATTTAGTGTATTGACCTCTCCCACTTATGGCCGACTAGTTTTTGCTCTGGTTGACCACATAAAGTGGTCGGCCGACCACTTAAACTAGCAGGCTGACCACTTCAAGTGGTCGGCTGCTTTTTGGCACCTTTTTGGAGATATTTTCCTCCAGCATCCTTCATACATGTGTATGGAGGGATTTCTTTGAAGCTTAGTTTCTCCAAGAAGCTTTGGCTTTCCTCTTCTATAAGAGGGAAGCTCCTCTTCCCTCCTCTAGGTTCAAAAAATTGCCTTGGAAGTGATAGATATAGCTTTGTCTCTATATTGTCTTGTTTCTTCATTTTTGTGCATCAAAAGTGTAGATTTGTCTTAGTTTAACACACAAACACACACTCAAACACCATCCTTTCGCTACTAAGGTGCTTAGAGGCTGATTTTGCTATTTTTGGCTTGGTTTGAGCTTGAAAAACTTGCTGGAGTTGCAGCCTTGAAGTGGTTCTACAAGGGTGAGTTTCTAAGCCTTAAAACCCCATTTCTTGCTTAAGCTTTTAGCCTAGCTTGCATGTTGTTTTAAGCTTAACTTATAATTGATAAAAGTTCTATTTTTGCATGCTTTTGAAGTTTGTTTAAGATCACTTTTGTGTTTGGGGTTGTTTACCCCCTCTTAGGCCTTGTTTGGCCTTGTTTTTAAGCCTTTTTTGTGAGCTTCGAGGCCACCTTGTTTTGGCACTCTCAAGGGATTTCAGTGGTGGGGATGTTGTTTTAAGGTCCTAAGAAGGAGAGGGCCATCCCCTCTCCTTGCATCTTCAATACATGCCTTAATATGCCTCATGTTTGAGCATCTTTACTAAGTGTGTGTTGACCATGTCTTAGCTTGTTTTTGTGGTTATTTTGTTATGGCATACCACTATTTTTACTTGCTTTGGTCACTCCACGCATGGTTGATACACTTGTAGCGTAAATCACACAATCTAGTCTTGTATGCCTCATGTTTGAGCATGTCTTTCTAGCTTGTTTTGGAGCCATCTCAGTGGGTTTTTGGTGTTGTTTCAACATGCCTTAGATTTGTTTTGGGTTGGTTTGGTTGGCTCTTGCATGCCTAATACGCTTGTAGTGTAAATCCCTTAAACTAGCTTTGTATGCTTCATGAAGTAGCATGCCATTTTAGCTTGGTTTGAGGCCATTTCAGCATGTCTTTGGTGATGTTTTACCATGTCATACCTTTGTTTAGGTTTGGTTTGGTTAGCCTTTGCATGCTCCATGTACTTGTAGTGCATTTCCATGAAATAGCCTAACATGCATCATTTTGTGACATGTCATTTTAGCATGCTTTTGGCTTAACTTCATGAAGCTTTTGTCCATGTTTTAACATGCTTTAACTCTAATTTTGGTTGTTTTGGCCCTGCATGACTTGCTTTGTATAGCTATAGTTCAATCTAGCTTGTTAACTTTGTACACCAAGTCCACTAGCATGCTCTACTTGGCCTATTTCAATGATTTGGCATCATTAGTTATGTGATTTTAGTTCATGTTTCATGTCCATGTAGTCACATTTATCGCTTATTCAATGCGTTGGAGGGTTGGCCCCTTTATGTCTTAACATGAACCATTGCGTATGCCTTCATGCCTTTGCTTGCGAGCCACCATTTCAGTGTGTTTTTTGGAGTTATTATTACGCCATGATATAACTCTAATTTTTATTTCTAAGTCATTCCATGCTTGGTTTTAATAGGTGTAGTGTAATCCACTTTATTTGCCTTGTATGAATCATGCCTTATGCCCTTCATGCTAACATGTTTTGGCTTCCTTCCATGCATGTTTTAGACTCGTTTTGACATGTTCTAAGACTGTTTTGGGTTGCCTTGGTCACATGCCTCATGTTTTGTATACTTGTAGTACAAATGCTCTTGCTTGCCTCAAGCTTTGAGCACTATTGCATGCTTCATTTGTGTTGTGTACATGATTTAGCATCATCTAGCATGACATTTTAGAGCTTATGGCATTGTCATGTCCCTACTTCATTTATGCTTTGAATGCCTTTAAGCATTGTGCATGTTTGCCTAATTTATGCCTTAGCTTGCATGCTTGCATGTCTAGGACTTTGGGCCTTTATCTCAACATGTTTTGGTCCATGATTAGACCTATTTAAGCTCTGTCCATGCTTAGTTCAGACATTTGTGCCATGTATTGTATGCCTCCTTTGTGTTGCTCTTTGCTAGCTTTTATGCCTTAGAACCTTAGCATGATTTACTTATGTTATTTGAATGATTTGGCATCATTTCTTGCTTCATTTCAGTGCACTTAGTGTTGTTACACTTCCACTTTGTCACTCATTGAGCACTCTCGAGAGTTGTGCCCTTTGGCCTCTTCGATGGCCAATGCATTGTGCATGCATGCCTTGCTTTATGTGCCTTCATTTTATCACCAATGGCCACTTATTTGGGTATGATTGAGGTCTACCCTTTTGGTTTAAGTCCATTGAATATGCCATGTTTATTTGTATTGAGCATGTTATGCTTGGTATATTACATAAGTTGCCCTTGTTGCATTGCATTGTGCATGCATGCGTTACATTATGCTTAGAACCTTATGAATGCCTTGCATTGAGTATGCCATCTAGTTCTTAGCATTTAGCATTGTGTATGCTAGTTATTACATGTTTTAGCATTGTGCATGCCATTAGCCTTGTTAGGTTGTTCATGTTGCATTGCATGCTTAAGTCATATTGTATACTTGCATGCTTGAGTCGCATTGTGTATGCCATACTTGTTTGCATTGTGTTTGGAGTAGGTGTTAGTCCAAACACGGGAAACGAGGGACGTTTCATACTTAAAGTGATGAAACATGCCTTAATTCCCAGTCGCCGACGCTCTTGATCATACATGATAGAGTTTTAGGCTTTATGTGTTTACTTGTACATTCATTTTCATATTGAATTGTGCAACTTCACCTCTCGGCCATCACGCATGAAAATGCGCAATTGGTGGCCCGAGGGTGGAGAACCTACACTCCCTTGAGTTCATGACATGATAGTGAGGGTGGTTGTTCACACATATCTTGCAAATACATTAACATGCCCTTTCTTGCTCTCTGTTGTAGCAAATTGCAGTTCAACAGCAACAACTGGTTGGCCAGCCAGAAAAAGTAGCTGGCCGACCACTTTTCTTGATTTTAAGCAACAAAAAGTGGTCGGCAGGGGTTTGGAGAGACCAAAAGTGGTTGGCCACCCTCCCACTGGATTCCCAAGGTGCATTTTCATCTTTCTGGAGCTTGGTGCAAGTTTCTGAAAACAAATAAAAATAAAGGCAAATCGGGGCATCGCATTGGATTTCCGAATGAGACAACCGGGCATGCATCCAGTCTTCTCCCTCCGAGAACCCCCTGTTTTATTGCTTTCCTTAGCTGCCATGCTTAGATAGCTAGGTTTTGTTTTGGTCTGTACCTTTAATAGTTAATGCGTTTAGCTATTTCAATTCGTGTTGTAATAATTAGTTAACTAGGATTAGTTAATTAATTTGTTATGTAATAATTAGTTTAATTAGCTTAGGTTAGCTAGTTAGCTCTTTATTCGGTCTCTCCCTCGAGAAGAGCCAATTGTTGTAATAAGTGTGCGTGTGTGTGATGCATGTCTTCCAATCCCCATTTCTTTCTCCCTTTTACTTAACCGCTTATGATGGTTAGTTTTAGGGCATATTTCATTTAGCATACCTTATGCTTGCATGTTTATATTCATTCATCTGTATTGCATGCACCGGGCTCGGCGCATCATACTAACTGCATTGTATTTCAATACCTATTTAAATACATGTATCAAGTTGCATTTCACATGACATGATTAGGATAGCCGAGCCTATCTTAGTTGCATTTTTTGCATGTGTTGCACTAGCCATTCTAACATGAACTAGGATCATGCATTGATTTGTAACTAGTTCCTTGTTTTGGCTCGGAGTACACTGTGAGTGTTTATGCTTTAGCATACTGCATGTGTGTTAATGTGCTCATCATACACAAGTCTGTGCATTCCGGGATGAACAATGTTGGCTTAGGCAGGCGGGAGGGAGTAATGTATATGCTGGGGCCGTACGGGACGGTCGTTTTTTGGATCAAGTTTATTTGCCTAGGTGGAGGAGGGGGGTTGTTATGTGGTGAGAGAGGGTTAGTGGTGACATTTGGCTTCTCGAGAGGCGCAATTACCTTGTTGTCAATGAGGTCTTGAATCTCATGACGTAATCTGAACCACTGGTCAGTATCATGCCCATGTTGCTGATGGAAGGCACAACACTTGGCTGGGTTGTGTGTATGAGGGAGGGGATTTGGCGATAGACGTGGCTCCAAGGGCTTTAGATGCCATTTTCTTATCAAAACCCCCAAGGCTTTAGAAAGAGGCATGTAAAGTGGGGTAAAAACCCTCTGGCCCCTGGGTGGGTGCTTTGCTGGTTGGGAGGTGGCTCCAGATGAGCCGGTGAAGGGTGTGGTTGTTTTTGGGGTGGTGGTGACCATCCCCACGTCAAAAGTCCTCGCAGCTGCATTGCTAATTGTAGCTGCATTCGAGCTGCGGGTAAATGCCCTCTTGGGCTGTCCTTTCTCCTGGTCGATCAGACCTTACTTCATAGCATGTTCTATCTATACCCCAATCTCATGAAGATCCGCAAAGGTAGAAAGGGGAAAGACAAACATCTTTTGCATCAGTTTGGGTTGCAGGTTGCGAACAACCATTCTTATCTGATCCTTTTCAAGTGGCCGAGTTGTCATCATGGTGGACTTGGCCCTCCACCGAGTAACAAAGTCCGAGAAGCCCTCCTTCGGCTCTTGCCTGGTTGCCTTGAGATCACGAGTTGTGACCTCGATTTGAGTATTTTATGAATATTGGGCAATGAAGGCCTCGGCCATCTCCCCCCATTTCCTCTTTATTGAATCCTCCAGTTTGGCGTACTAGATGGCCGCAATACCCGACATGGTTCGACCAAATAGGGATAGCTTCTGCATTCTAGTCAAGCTTATCGGGCGCAGAATATCTGAAAACAGCCTCAAATGGACCATAAGATCACCCGAGCCGTCGAAGCGATCTATGTGAGGCATTTTAAATTTGTCCGGCAATGTCACCGCCGAATCTATGTAGTCATCCTCTATGTCTGGGATCAAGTTAACTCCCTGGGCTCGCTTGAACAACTTTTCAACCTTGCTCACTTTCAAAGCAGTTGGGTCAACCTCAAATTCGAACGGTGTGTTCGTTGGGTAAGCTGGCGCTTTAGATGTCTAAGGTGGGATTGGCCCTGCTATCTGAAATGGGACTGGCCCTGTTAGGATGTCCGTATTATCCTGGACATTTGCTATTTCCCCGGGTGTTGGAACCCTAGGTGGAGGTGGGTGTGAAGCAGACGCTGCTACCTGTTGTGGTTGTTGTTGTTGTTGAAGCCTGGAAATCAACTCAACTTGCTGGGCTACAACTTCTGTTCGTTGAGCGGTGACCTCCACTTGGCGAGCAGCGTCCCGCTGTATGGCCTCGATAGTTTGCTGGTGTTGACGCATCAGTTTCTCCATACTGACTGAAAAATGCTAATCTATCAGACTCTATGTACCCTCTAAAGTAGAAGCAGAAAACTAATTTTCACTGAGCACAGGTGACTGACGGACTGGTGAATTATGCCAAACTCTCCTCTGTCTTGTAACCGGGGGAAGCAAAGCAAACACGAGTTGTCCTCTCACAAGATCCCCAGATCGATAAAGCCTCCTAACTCTAGTCCAGAGTGCTTCGGAGGTAACTGCCTTGTCAGAAGCAATGATGACAATATTACCTTGCAAAATAGAAAATAAAGCAAAAAGAAACAAAAAAAATCAGAAAAACGCACAGCACCTCGGCTTAGATAAAGACAACACATAGTTGAACTCATAAGCTGGACATTCTGCACTCAAACACTGATTTCCGCCCCCAAATTTTTTGCCTCAAAACTGATATTCTCAGACACTGATGTCTTCAGACAGATATCCAAACTTGCAACTGATACATACATTCTTGTAGAGACACACCCTAACAGCACATATCAAACAAGTGAGAGGCAAAACACCCCTATGGTGGGGTAGGGTTTCCTTGTCCTAATTTTGTCGAGAGCTAGGGTTTCACTACGCACGCATGCGGTTTCAAACAATCCTGTATTCGGGTGAGCAACATGTCCTAGTTTGGAACAGTCTCTAAGGCTTCCGATATGCAACTAGGTCAAATGGTCAAAAAGGGTGCCTCAGCAAGACCACCTAATATACCTCTCGCTCCTGACACCGAGAAGTGAAAAGAGGATCAAACGGTACAGCGGTGATCCAGATTCGAGGTTTGTGTTCCCATCGTGGTAGAGCCCGCAACTGGTCAGCCTTATGGCAAGCTTTTTCAAGCAAGCCTCCGGCAAACCGTTCAGGAATAGCAGATGGCAAACACTGTGTCCTAGGCGCACAAATGCAAATGCAATGCAAAGAAACACATAAATGTAGATAAAACAACATATCATGGGTTCGAGTCAAGTTCTCTAAATCTCCAGCAAAGTCACCAGAAACTGTAGACTCGACTTTCTTCGTACGCCCCCCTTTCGGAGAGGCGCGAATTGGTCTCCTACAGTTTGAACTCCTGTCACGGTTCTGAATCAAATCTCACAAAGTGCAATGTGAGACTGATAAACACTAAAGAATTCAATCCAGCAAATCATTTTGGAAAATCAGATTTTAAATCAAATATTACCAAAACTGGACTGCTTTGCTAGATTACAGAGTCCCCACCTAAATATTTTATTTTTTGAAAATTTAGGAAACCCTGACTTGTGCCAAAGACCACATGTCCATCATTATCAAATTTACCTCGGGTCGGGAACTTGGGTACGAGAGGGGAAGGTCCTGAAATGAGCACCCCTACTCGTTCGATCAAAGGATCAGTCTCTACTAAGCATGATATGTTGTTTTATAAACACATATGTCCTTATTCCGGTTGTTATCTAATTTACTATGTGATGTGCACAGCATACAAGTATAGACTAAATCACGAGAATTGGAACAAATCGACTCATGTTTGCTTTTGAAAATGGTTTGAAAGTGCCATTCGCAAATGGGCTAAAGCCCGGATTTGCCACCCTCAAGTGGGCTTTAAAATATGATTTTGCCACTTCGCAAAGTGTGAAGCCCCTGAAAAATGTATTCATTCTAAAAAAAAAAATAATGTTTAAATTATTGCTTAAAGCCCCTCAGTTACTAGAATTATTTCGAATCTTGTCGATTAGCATTTTTTTTTTTATCGAAACAGGAATATCCTAACTTGACCATGCAATTTTCCAACTAGTGATTCATTCAATTCCAACTAGTGTCCATTCAGTTCCAACTAGTGTCCATTCAATTTTCCAACTAGTGATTCATTCAATTTTCCAACTAGTGATTCATTCAATTCCAACCAGTGTCCATGCAATTCCAACTAGTGTCCATTCAATTTTCCAACTAGTGATTCATTCAAATTCCAACTAGTGGGCTATAATGAGAAGTAAATTCTAACTTGACCTTTCAATTCCAACCAGTGGGCTTCTATGCCATTTTACACCAAATTTTCCTATAAATATCACCACTCCCTAGCATGGCAAACACAAGCATCACACCCACACACACACTTTCGGCTAGAGGAAGAGGAAGGGAGAAGAGAGTCATCTTGTTCAAAGCTTAGCAAGTAAGCCACAACACAACCTTCTCTTTCATTTTCCTTTTTCAAATAAATGTTCTTAAGGGTTCTAAATAATGATTTCAGATTTGTTATTGATGAGTTACTTGTGTTAAAAATGATAAGAGTTGAGCCTTGATTCTACCTCTCTTGTATTTTCCCATTTTGGTACAAAACTATCTTTTTCATACCAATCTCTCAAACTTTCCAAAGGCACACCTTCAAGCAAATTTTCTGAGTTTAATATATGTTAGTTAGCATGTTTTCATCACAAAAGAAACGATTTTCTCACAAATCTTCTTGTTTTGGGTATTGTGCCTTAAAATCTATTTTCTCAGCCAACTTTCAAAATTTCTAGAAAAATGTAGAAACTTATTCTGGACCTCTATTTTATGTCAAAATCTTCCTTAAGGAGTTAGCTTTCAACTAAAATTGGTTTCATTGAAAAACAGTGAGCGGTTTGCAAGAAAATCAAATTTTTGTAACGATCGACGAATCTGGACAGCGCTGGAGTGTTTTCTAAATAACTTAAAATGTAGAAAACTATCCCATTTCTGAAATATGTTTTGGAAACTAGATTAGATTCTCTATGAACCATAGGAAGGTCGAGTCCAGTAAAAATTCTAAAATAACCCTTCTATTCTAATCCTTATGTGATATCGAATCAGGAAATCTTGTTATGCATAGGTGTTTTATGCTCTTGTATTCATGAAAATGTTTATTAGCATATGATCATATCTTGGCATGATATTGTACATATTATGGTTATGTTTTTATTTTCTTTCATCTTAATGATGCTTGCTTATGTGGATATTATTATCTTGTTAAGATTGGTTTAATCTTGTTTTAAAACATTTAACTCAACGGGAAACTTAATTGTGATGGTATTGAGTTTTCGATTACTTGAGTAATGATGATAATGTGTGACGTGTGGATTGTTGGGATGCATTCCCTACTTGGAAGTTAAATTCTTGCGCAAGTGGTTTTCGGAACCCTTGAACGGAGCGGTTGTATTCGGACCCTAGGTGGTTTGGTTTGAGAAGGGATTTGGGCAAGGGCCATTATTACCATTTCATTTGAGGCGCTACGGTTGGCACTACGCAGTATATAACCGATGGTAGGCATCCGAGGTTAGTTTTGCAACAAAGCAGCAAAAGAGGGGGCATACCGAATAATCCGAATCCGATTCTTGTGGTTGGGAGGACGAAATCTCTTTGGGGGATTTCTAGTTTACTAACATCTAACTTGTAACCCTTTGTTTAGTTAGTTGAGTATTATGCTTTACTACTTGATGTTATATTTGTGATTATGTATTGAACTGGGAAAGAGGGACGGGGATTCAAAGCTCACGGCGTATCGTGCCAATTGCCGAAGAGGAGCTTATAGCTGGAGACGACGAACCTGAAACCTTTGAAGACTTTTGGCTATCTTAGGAAAGTTAGAAATTCCTTTTGATATTTTGTAAAGTTTTAAAATTTCTTTTTGGGATGTAATGTAATGGAACAAGCTTTTGGAATTAAGAATATTTGTGGTTGTTATATTCAATATAATCAGAGGTATACACCTTACCGATGGTTATGAGACCTTGTGTCAATACTTGTTAGAACCTGTCAAAATTGACCATAGGACTCAGCAGTGACTCTCCCTTGCCTACACCCAATAGTGTAGAATCGGGGCGTCACAATATGGTATCAGAGCCTAGGTTCAACCCTTACCCACGCGTTTCGTCCTGCGGTTAGAAACTACCTTGCCTCGACCATGTTATATTATCATAACACTATATACTCTATCATCTAAAAGACATCAAAAATAGGAATTTTCTTCACTTACCTTAGGGCGTTTCTTCGAATTCTAGGCATAGCAATATCAATTCATGAGGACTTATTTCGGGATCGGGAGGTGGTTTTAACTCTGGACAATGCCTTACTTCGCACAGTAGGGGTACTATTAGTTCTACGCGTCTTCAATCGATCATCATACCCTCATCGTATATTCATAACCTTTATTCAATGTCATCCTTTTCCCAGAGTAAGTCTTGTCCATCTAGTCCTGTTTTATATATTACTATTTGTAAATTTGACTTCCTTTGACCCTTGATTATTTTATTTAGCCCAAGGCTTCTTGTAAATAATTTCATTTTCTTTGCTCGGTGATGAATCGTGGATATTCAGTTTGAAATGCAGATGGCCAACGCAGTTTCAAGTTAAATATCTAGTTTAGTCACTACATCTATAACCTTGATCACATTGAAGTTTGAAATCATAACATCATACCATTCATCCATATTTCAGTTAATCCTGATGTTATCACCATAACTGCTTCGTATTCTTCGTCTCCACTTCAATCTGATTTTAAGAATCTTGTAATTATTATTATGTATACATGAAGTTGTGTTGTGTGAACACCATAGGATAATTAAACTCTAACTTAAGATTAGTTGATTACCTATAAGGAATTGTCTACATAGTTAGAACTCGACTTACGCCTTACCCTATTCAAAGAACGACATGGTGGACCACACTCCGAGACAAGTACACGAGCTCGCAAGCAACGATAGAAATGCAGCACCAGGAAATTGAAACCTTAAGAATGGACTAGTAATCGTGGCCGAAATCCCGAACCCTATCAAGAATCAAATTTTGGAGGAGTCTTACCATCTTTGAGGAAATAATCGGCACAACATTGACTTCAAAATGGAAGGAGGTAGAATCCAAGAGGATTTGGAGCTTGTGGAAAGGAAACTCAACTTCATGAAGATACCCTACTCCGACCTCATCTTAAAAATAGATTCGTTACTCGTACCTTAGCAATTATCGATAGTTACCAAAAGAAGGAGATGACATACCCATCCAACGGAGCATGTTTTCAGTTTAAGGGGGATAGACAAGACTCCATGACTTCAACGAAATATAGGACGCAGTGGCGCGATCGACTTGCGGGTAGGATAACAAGTATGATTTTAAATGAGGAGGGTCAAGGAGAATTAGAACTTTCACGCGTAGTATGCGAATATGCCGATGTATTTCCTATGGAATTACCAGGATTGCCACCAACCCGGGAAGTAGACATGAGCATTGAGCTACAACCTGGAACTACCCCAATATCCATGGCCCCATATCGCATGGCGCCTGTAGAACTACTAGAATTAAAGACACAACTACAGGAGTTTCTTGAGAAAGGATTCATTAGGCCAAGTACTTCACCATGGGGAGCATCCGTGTTGGTTGCTAAAAACAAGGATGGGTCGTTGAGGCTATGCATCGATTACTGTCAACTCAATCGAGTCACGATTAAGAACCAATACCCACTCTCAAGGATTGATGACCTTTTTGACCAACTTAGAGGCTCAAGGTGCTAATCGATCTCAGGTCAGGTTACCATCAACTACGAGTCAAGGAGGAGGATATACCAAAAACTGCCTTTCGTACTAGATATGGCCACTATGAGTTTGTAGTAATGCCCTTCAGACTAACCAATGCACCGGCAGTATTCATAAGCCTAATAAATAAGATCTTTAGACCATACCTCGATCAGTTTGTGGTAGTGTTCATTGATGGCATCTTGGTATATTCAAGGTCTGAAGAAGAGCATGAGCAACATTTAAGGACTGTCCTTCAAGTTCTTAGGGATAATTGGTTATATGCCAAGGCAAGGAAATGTGAGTTCTGGTTGAATGAAGTAAAATTCTTTGGGCATGTAGTGTCGGAGAATGGGATTGTGGTGGATCCAACCAAGGTGGAGGCAATATTAGATTGGAGACAACCGAAGACCGTGTCAGAAATCTGCAGTTGCTTAGGATTGGCCAGTTATTACCGGAGGTTCATCCAAGATTTCTCCAAACTAGCTAAACCAATGACTCGTTTGACGCAAAAAGGAGTAAAGTATGAGTGGGACGAAGCTTGCGAAAAATCCTTCCAAGACCTAAAGAAGAGGTTAACTAGTGCGCCAATTTTGACCATCCTAGAACGAGAAGTGGGGTATACTGTGTATTGCAATGCGTCTAAAGAAGGGTTAGGGTGCGTGCTCATGCAAAATGGAAAGGTAGTCGCATATGGATTCAAGCAGTTGAAACCTCATGAGCGTAACTACCCACCACATGACTTGAAGTTAGCAGCCGTAGTTTTTGCCCTAAAGCAATGGCGACATTACTTGTATGGCGAACAATTTGAGATTTTCACAGATCACAAGAGTTTGAATTATCTGTTTACACAGAAAGACCTCAACTTGAGACAGAGACGATGGATGGAGTATCTTGAGGATTTCCAGTTCACTCTCTCATATCATTCCAGTAAAGCCAATGTAGTAGCGGATGCTCTCAGTCGCAAGTGTAGAGGAGTGATGGCTAAGATTTTCGTCAAAGAATGGGATATGGTTAAGACACTCAATGAATTCAGGATCCAAGTAGAATCTCAAGATACAAAAGCATATCTTAGTGCACAGAAGGTGATGCCTAAGTTGATGAGCGAGATCATGGAGGCCCAGAAGTACGATCAAGAAGTAGCCTATATCAAGGGACGTCTGGAATCAGGAAAACCAATGCTCGATTAGGTAATTCACTCTGATGGGAGTTTAAGATACCAAGGTAGATTGTTTGTACCAAGTGACGAATTGGTTAGAGAAAAGGTACTTAAGGAATGTCATTATTCTACATTTGTAGTACATCCCAGAGGGACTAAAATGTACCAAGATTTGAAGAGGCAGTATTGGTGGAGTGGAATGAAGAAGGAGGTGGCTAAGTTGGTAGCAAAATGTCTAACATGCCAACAAGTGAAGGCGGAACATCACAAACCAGGGGGAATGTTGCAACCTCTACCAATAGTCGAATAGAAGTGGGAGTACGTGACGATGGACTTTATGACAGGGTTGCCTAAGTCACCTAGGGTGCGATGCTATATGGGTAATAGTGGATCGCCTCACCAAGTCAGCACATTTCTTACCCTATAAGATAACCGACACCTTAGAGTCTATGTGTAGGCTCTACATTGGAGAGATCATTCGACTACATGGAATTTTGGTATCTATTGTGTCAAATCGTGATCCACGGTTCACCTCCCCGATTTTGGGGGTGTCTGCAAGAAGCTCTTGGTACTGAGTTATGTTTTAGCACCGCTTTTCACCCACAAACAGATGGACAATCTGAATGCACCATCCAGACACTCGAAGATATGTTGAGAGCTTGCGCAATGGATTTTCAACGAAGTTGGGAATGACACCTACCTTAAATTGAATTCACCTATAACAACATCTTTCAAGCTAGCATCGGTATGGCGCCTTTTGAAGCATTATATGGACGGCCTTGTAGATCGCCGATTTGTTGGACGGAAGTGGGTGATGCAAATCTGATAGGACTCGAACTTGTTCTAGAAACTACTGAGAAGGTCAAATTAATCCGACAACGGTTAAAGACTTCTCAAGACCGTCAAAAGAATTATGCAGATAAGAGAAGAAGGCCATTGATGTTTGAAGTAGGCAGCCATGTGTTCCTAAAGGTGCAATCTAGGCGTGGAGTCGTACGTTTCGGGAAAAACGGAAAGCTGTCACCACGATATATTGGGCCTTTTGAGGTATTAGAAAGAGTGGGTGAAGTAGCATATAGACTAGCTTTACCTCCGCAGTTAGCAGGATACACGACGTTTTCCATGTATCTATGTTGAGAAAATACATCGCCGACTCATCACATGTCCTCAAATGGGAAGAAATCAGTCTTGACAAAGATGTTACATTTAAAGAAGGACCGGTAGCAATACAAGATAGTTGAAAAAAGAACCTTAGAGGCAAAACGGTTCATTTGGTAAAAGTGCTATGGCGTCATCAGGGTATTGAGGAAGCTACTTGGAAACGCCAGGATTGGGTGAAGGCAAACTACCCCGAGCTTTTCAAAGGCAATATGTAGTTGAATTTCGGGGACGAAATTGTTTTAAGGGGGATAGGTTGTGAAGCCCTTGAAAAATGTATTCATTCTAAAAAAAAATAATGTTTAAATTATTGCTTAAAGCCCCTAAGTTACTAGAATTATTTTGAATCTTGTCAATTAGCTTTTTTTTTTAATTTTTTTATATCAAAACAGGAATATCCTAACTTGACCATTCAATTTCCAACTAGTGATTCATTCAATTCCAACTAGTGTCCATTCGATTCCAACTAGTGTCCATTCAATTTTCCAACTAGTGATTCATTCAATTCCAACTAGTGTCCATTCAATTCCAACTAGTGTCCATTCAATTTTCCAACTAGTGATTCATTCAAATTCCAACTAGTGGGCTATAATGAGAAGTAAATTCTAACTTGACCTTTCAATTCCAACCAGTGGGCTTCTATGCCATTTTACACCAAATTTTCCTATAAATATCACCACTCCCTAGCATGGCAAACACAAGCATCACACCCACACACACACTTTCGGCTAGAGGAAGAGGAAGGGAGAAGAGAGCCATCTTGTTCAAAGCTTAGCAAGTAAGCCACAACACAACCTTCTCTTTCATTTTCCTTTTTCAAATACATGTTCTTAAGGGTTCTAAATAATGATTTTAGATGTGTTATTGATGAGTTACTTGTGTTAAAAATGAAAAGAGTTGAGCCTTGATTCTACCTCTCTCGTATTTTTCCATTTCGATACAAAACTATCTTTTTCATACCAATCTCTCAAAATTTACAAAGGCACACCTTCAAGCAAATTTTCTGAGTTTAATATATGTTAGTTAGCATGTTTTCATCACAAAAGAAACGATTTTCTCACAAATCTTCTTGTTTTGGGTATTGTGCCTTAAAAATCTTTTTTCGCAACCAATTTTCAAAATTTCTAGAAAAATGTAGAAACTTATTCTGGACCTCTATTTTATGTCAAAATCTTCCTTCAGGAGTTAGCTTTCAACTAAAATTGGTTTCATTGAAAAACAGTGAGTAGTTTGCAAGAAAATCAAATTTTCGTAACGATCGATGAATCTAGACAGCGTTGGAGTGTTTTCTAAATAACCTAGAATTTGGAAAAGCTATCCCATTTACGAAATATGTTCTGGAAACTAGATTAGATTCTCTACGAACCATAGGAAGGCCGAGTTCGGTAAAAATTCTAAAATAACCTTTCTATTCTAATCCTTATGTGATATCGAATCGGGAAATCTTGTTATGCATAGGTGTTTTATGCACTTGTGTTCATGAAAATGTTTATTAGCATATGATCATATCTTGGCATGATGTTGTACATATTATGGTTATGTTTTTATTTTCTTTCATCTTAATGATGCATGCTCATGTGGATATTATTATCTTGTTAAGATTGGTTTAACCTTGTTTTAAAACATTTAACTCAACGGGAAACTTAATTGGGATGGTATTGGGTTTTCGATCACTTGAGTAATGATGATAATGTGTGATGTGTTGATTGTTGGGATGCGTTCCCTACTTGGAAGTTAAAGTCTTGCGCAATTGGTTTTCGGAACCCTTGAACGGAGCAGTTGTACTCGGACCCTAGGTGGTTTGGTGTGAGGAGGGATTTGGGCAAGACCCATTATTACCGTCTCTTTTGAGGCCCTGAGGTTGGTGCTACATGGTATATAACTGATGGTCGGCATCCGAGGTTAGTTCTGCAACAAAGCAGCAAAAGAGGGGGCATACCGAATAATCTGAATCCGATTCTTGTGGTTGGGAGGACAAAATCTCTTTGGGGGATTTCTAGTTTACTAACATCTAACTTGTAACCCTTTGTTTAGTTAGTTGAGTATCATGCTTTACTACTTGATGTTATATTTGTGATTGTGTATTGGACTGGGAAAAAGGGACGGGGATTCAAAGCTCACAGCGTATCATGCCAGTTGCCGAAGAGGAGCTTATAGCTGGAGACGACGAACCTGAAACCTTCGAAGACTTTTGGCTATCTTAGGTAAGTTAGAAATTCCTTTCGATATTTTGTAAAGTTTTAAACTTTCTTTTTGGGATATAATGTAATGGAACAAGCTTTTGGAATTAAGAATATTTGTGGTTGTTATATTCAATATAATCAGAGGTATACACCTTATCGATGGTTATAAGACCTTGTGTCAATACTTGTTAGAATCTGTCAAAATTCACCATAGGACTCAGCAGTGACTCTATTTTGCCTACAACCAATAGTGTAGAATTGGGGCGTCACACAAAGTGGGCTTAAAACTCTCAATCATCGAATTGTCCCAATTTAGGCAATCAAGCCTCCACCCACAGGCATTCATGCAGTTATCACTTAAGCAAATAGTCTCATGGCAAGTGTAGACACCCCATTTTTTACCGACCTTAAGACTCAAACGTCATCGATTGAGCGCTCGATAATTGTGCATGTTTATGCTCGTTTTGAGTTTTCAGAGCCTTCGGCTGAGCGCCTTATCTCGGGATCTCTTAACTTTCTGCTCTTGGCCTGCTTTTTGGATCATGCCTTGCTGCCTTTGCCTAGAGGGAAACAAAGGCCTGTAGGCCATTTTTTGTAGCCGTAGGCTACCTTTCCCTCTCGTAGGACACTTGTAGTGGCTCGTAGACTAGTTTTCGGGGCTTCTGGCTGGGTGCCTTGCCCTACGGACTCTTGTCTTTCTTTCTTTTTGGTTTGTTTTTTAACCAAACCTTGTTACCCTTTGCCTGGGGGATGGAACAGGGGTGTAGACCAGTTTCCCTCCCTGTAGACCACTTTTCTTCCCTACTAGCCACTTTTGGTGGTCGGCCAACTAGGGTGGGTGGTCTGTGGACCACCTAAGGTGGTCGGCAGCCTGCCACCACCTTCTACTCTCTCTGTAGACCCTCTTCCTCCCTTGCCGACCAGTTTTATTCCCTGTAGACCACTTTTTGTGGTCGGTCGACCACTTTAACTAGTCGGTGGCCTTTCTGCACTTTCTGCAGATATTTTCCTTGCCAGCTGTGCCAGTTGTTGGGCACAGAAGGCATCCTCCATACATGTGTATGGAGGGATTGCACCAAGCCTCTAGCTTGTCTAGCAAGCTTGAGGCACGAATTCTATATAAGGAAGGCTCCTCCCTCTTGTTCAAGGTTCAAAAAATTTCGATTAGGGCTATATATATCACTCTCTCTCTATATATATATATATTTCTCCCTCTCTCTCTCTATATTTGTGCTATTTTGTGCCTTAAAGTGAGTTTTGTTCAAACTTTTGCACTAAACACCTAGTGAAACACCTTCTTTCTTAAGCTGAGGTTCTTGGAGGTTGCATTTGAGTGTTTTTGGCTTGCCTCAAAAGTGGCTGTTCTTGTTGTTCTTTAAGGGTGAGTTTTATTTCCCCCTTTTAAAGCTTTGTTTTGATTGCATACTTAGCCACCTTTGCATGCTTCTTTTGGCTTAACTTTCAACTGTAAAAACTCTTGTTTTTAAGTGTTTGAAATGTTTGTTTGAGGCTTTGTTTGAGTTAGGGGTGGTTTAGGCCCTTTGGTGGCTTATTTTCCTTTGCTTTGTTCTATCTCTTAAGGCCTTTCAAACCACCTTGTTTTGGCCTTTTAACCACTAAATTCCGGAGGAATTTCAGTGGTGGAAAATGGGTTTTGAGACCCAAAATAGATGGGGGTGGTCCACCCCTCTTGTGTTTTGTTTGCATGTGTTGTTGGCTTAACTCTTTGGCATGCTTTTCTACCTTCATAAGGCTCTATCTTAGCATGTTTTAGGCCTTATTATAGCATGATATAACTCTGTTTTGGGTTGGTTTGGTTGCTTCTTACATGCTTCATGTACTTGTAATGCAATCCTCTTAGTTAGCCTAACATGCTCTATGCTTTGGACCACCATTTTAGCATGTTTTTGGCTCCACTCCAGCAGGCTTTTACTCATATTTTGGCATGCCTTAGCTCTGATTTTGGTCGACAAGGTCACCTCTTGCATGGTTTATGCACTTGTAGTGCAAGCTTGTTCACTAGCTTAGCTTGTTTGGTGTTTTGGCCTATTGATCTAGCATGTGTATGCTCTACCCCAGCACATTTTTAGCTCTGATTTAACATGTTTTAGGTCTAATTTGAGTGGTTTTGGTCATGCATGCCTTGCTTTGTATTGCTCTAGTGTAATTGGCCTTGTTAGCCTTAAGCTTTGGGACCTCTAGCATGTCATATTTGAGCTTTGTGCATGGCATGGCATCATTTGGCATGTTATTTCATACCATTTACCTCTGCCATATACTCGGATTTATCATCCCTTTGTTGTGTTTGAGGGTTGAGCCTTATACTTCACTTATGAGCTAATATGTATGCATGCTTGCCTAAGATTTTGGGCTATCATCTCAGCATGTTTTTGGTGTTATTTTACCATGTTACAACTCTGATTTTTGTTGGTGAAGTCACCTCATGCTTGGTTTTGGTATGTGTAGTGTAATCTCACTCATTGGCCTTGCATGCGTCATGCTTTATGCCTCATGTTCTAGCATGTGTTAGCTCTACTTCATGCATGTTTTGGCATTGTTTTGACCTTCCTTGGGACTGTTTTGAGTCATCTTTGTCACGACTCGAACCTGCCCCTATGGGTTAAGGACGTAACCAGCCAGTAATCCTGAGATTACCTACGACCTCAAAACAAAATAGACACAACTCAACAGAGTAAAGGGGCCAAATGGAAGCAATAATAAAAAACTTTGTCCATAGAGCCGTGCTTATATGCACTTCAAAACAAACCATACCCATATACGTTAATAACCCACGTCAAAGGTACAGTACCATAAATTCTTTAAGATAGGATCATCCCACTTAGTCAACCCATGACAAACTATTTACAAATATACAGAAAGTCCTTGCCAGCAAGACAAAATATAATTACATAACAAAATGGCAAGGGTAGGTCTCGTGCGTGAGACACAAGGCTAACTTTCTCAAAACTCATGTTGTTCCTGGTAGACTTCACTAGGGCTGGGTTTGGACTTCCCTCGGCTCACCTACAAACACATGAATGAGCCTGAGCGATAGCCCAGTGAATAATATCAAATACAAAAGTCATATAAAACAATATGTAGAACAACATACTCCAAACGGCCTTGGGCCCAATTCATATTTCTACATAACATATGTACATTTATACCAAGATTAGATCAAGTGACTGTAGTTCCAAACATATTGGCCCTTGGCCCATTCGGATTTCCATTCATGTCAAAATGGCTTTCGACCCATTCATTTATGTCAAAACGGCCTTTGGCCCATTCATTTATGTCAAAACGGCCTTTGGTCCATTCATTCATGTCAAAACGGCCTTGGGCCAATTTATTCATGTCAAAACGGCCTTGGGCCCATTCATTCATGTCAAAACGGCCTTCGGCCCATACATTTATGTCAAAACGGCCTTCGGCCCATACATTTATGTCAAAACGGCCTTTGACCCATACATTTGTATCAAAACGGCCTTTGGCCCACACATACGTATCAAAACGGCCTTTGGTCCATTCATTTATTCATGTCAACTTTTGTCCACAATCCCAATTAGCAACTCATAAAGCTTATAAGGGAATAAACAATTGGACATTCATAAGCGTTCAAATATCGATATTACTCACAGCGATTGGCTTGTGGATTCGCCTTGGAGCTTGACCCTACACATTCCATGAACACAAAAGGGTCATTAACAATTCGATACGTTCCTTAATTCACATATTCCTCTCTAGGCTTTATTCTTATCTCCTTAAATCATTTACAATGTTTAACATATGCCTAAGAGTGATTATAAGTGAAAGAGAACGGAAAACAAAACACGGAACGCATGAACAAAATTTCAGGAAACAGGGTCCCCACTCGTGCGTAAACTTCCTTTCGGCGGACCCTTAAGGCTACAAAAAATCTTGGTTGCATGAAAAATACGCTCGGCGTGGAATAGAGTGCTTTCGGCGATGGCACTCCACAAAAGCTCCTCGCTCGAGTAAGATATCACGCTCAGCGGATACCCAATTTGCAAAAGTGCTCGAGCACGCGATTTTTACGCTCGAGCGGACCTCAAAATTCTAGAAAACCCGAAATGTGTTCTTGAGCTCAACTTCGACATTTCAACCACCTTACTTGCATGCAGTGGCTCAAATTACACATTTACACATGTCAACATGCTACCAATACAAGATTACAACATTAGGAAGCTCAATTTCAAGGATTACACACTTGCATGTTTCAAATTGACAACTTCAACTCTATCATACATATTCATGCATTTCAAGCTCATTTCTTCTCAAATTGTACATGCATGTGATGAACTAGCCACATTCTCAACTTAGGTAACACAAATGGTGATCAAGACATGAGTTTCCTTTAACATTTCACATGGATTATACACATTTGTGTTCAAACATGCAATTTCAAGGCAAGTCTTTACATGCATGCACACATTAAGCTTCAATTCAACAAATCCAACACAATTTCCTTTCAATCTTGCTCTTGATCACCAAGTTAGCTTGAACACACAAAATTACAATTTATACTTCAAGAACTACTCACCTAGAAGCTTTGATCTTCTAAGCTCTAGTCAATTCTTGAGCTAAATCCCCAAAATTCCCAAGCTTTAAGCCAAAATGCACAATTTCTCCAGCTTTCTCTCACTAAGGCTGGCCCTCACTCTCTCACAATTGAATCCCTCAGATTTTGAGCTCCTAAGAGTTAAAGGGGAGTGTAGTGCTATTATATAACAAGCCCTACTAGTATAATATTTTAATATAAAATATTTGGGCCCTTAATTCATCAATTTAATCAGTTTAATCTGACCAGAATCAATTTCCAATTAATTTCACCGTAGGTTCTAAAGATTATGCCAATCACAATGGCGTAATCAATTTCGGGTTCTGTGGCTGATAAGGCCCTCAATTTAATTTCCAAAGCAGATTATTCAAACAGATATTCCTCTGGTGAACAGATAGAGTTCCAAAATCACATATATTGACATAATGGCACATAAAATCATGCTAAACACACAATCATATTCAAATTAAGGACCACTTTAGCATATTACGGAGCAGGGATATCACAGTCTTCCCCCTTAAGGAAGTTTGGTCCTCCAAACTTAACTTACCTTCGTTGGGAAACAAATGTGGATAGCTTAGTCGCATTTCCTCCTCTTTTTCCCATGTAGCATCCGTCCTATAGTGTTCTTTCCATTCTACTTTCACCATTGGGATGGTCTTTCTTCTCAACTGTTTCACTTGCCTGTCTATAATCCGTTCCGGCCATTCAGTATATTCTATATTTTCATCAATAGCAACCCGGTGATAATCGATCACATGAAACGGGTCTCGGAGGTAACCCCTCAACATCGACACATGAAACACATTATGGATTTGCTCGAATCCCGGTGGCAAGGCAACTCGATAAGCAACTGGGCCAAGCCTTTCCAAAATCTGAAACGGCCCAATGTAACAGGGCGACAACTTGCCTTTTCTCCCAAATCTGACTTGGCCTTTCATCGGAGAAACAAGGATGAACACATGGTCACCGACCTCATACTCAAGAGGTCTTCTCTGAACGTCTGCATAATTCTTTTGTCGGTCCTGAGCTGTTTTGAGTCTTTGACGAATAGTCTTTATTTTCTCAGAAGTATCCTGCACAATTTCTGGCCCAAGCAAAGCTCTATCCCCGACCTCTGTCCAACAAATAGGTGATCTACACCTCCTATCATACAAAGCCTCATACGGTGCCATACCGATCTTTGGAGTGGAAATTTGTTATTATAAGCAAATTCTGCAAGTGACAAATAGTCTTCACAACTCCCCTGAAAATCCAAAGCACACATGCGAAGCATATCTTCCAAAGTGTGTATCATTCGTTCTAACTTGCCCATCATGCGTGGGTGGAATGCGATCTTGAACCTTAGTTCTTCCCATAGCTTCTGCAAACTCTTCCACAATCTAGATACAAATTTCGGTCTCTATCCGACACAATGAATCTTAGAACCGTGTAAATGGACAATCTCATCAACATAAATGGTAGCCAATCTGTAAGTAGTAAATGTAGTTTTGACAGGTAGAAAATGTGCAGATTTAGTCAGTCTGTCAACTACAACCCAAACAGAATCCATACCTCAAGAAGTCCGAGGTAGGCCAACAACGAAATCCATAGCCACATGTTCCCACTTCCACTCAGGAATAGGGAGAGGTTGAAGTAGACCGCCTTTGGTTTACGATGTTGACCTTGACTTGCTAGCACAGAAGGCACTTGGACACATATTCTGCAATCTCTTTCTTCATTTTAGGCCACCAATAGGTTTGTTTCAAATCCCGATACATTTTATTGTTACCCAGATGCATAGCGAATACGGATCTGTGGGCTTCATCTAAGACCCTCTTCTTTAGTTCCGGAATATTAGGGACACATATTCGATTCCGAAATTTCAACATTTCATTCTCGATGCTAAACTCTGCTTTTGGGCTTGTCTCAAACTCATCAATCACCTTTCTGAGGAACTCATCTTCTTTCTGTTTCTGCTTGATTTCGTTAACAATTGTTGGCTCGGCTGTAATAGCGGCTATCAGTCCGCCCTGTTCACATACTACCACTTCAATTTCAGACTTCTCAAAGTCTTGAAAATTTTCCCTTTGTTCAGTGAGCAAACAAGCCATACTCCCTGTTGATTTTCTGCTCAAGGCATCAGCCACTATATTAGCTTTTCCGGGGTGATACTGAATTTCTAGGTCGTAATCTTTTATCAATTCTAGCCATCTCCTCTGATGCATATTCAACTCTTTCTGCATGAAGAAGTATTTCAGGCTCTTATGATCCGTGTAGACTTCACACTTTGCCCCATACAAATAATGCCGCCAGATTTTCAAAGCAAAAACAACAGCGGCCAATTCTAGGTCATGTGTTGGATAATTCTTCTCATGTGGCCTCAACTGTCGGGAGGCGTAAGCAATGACCTTTCCATTAACACACAACCCAAACCCTTATAAGACGCATCATTGAAAATTACAAAATTTTTCGTACCTGACGGTAATGTCAAAATTGGTGCAGTAGTCAATCTCGCCTTTAATTCATGAAAAGCTGATTCTTTTTCTTCGTTCCACTCAAATGGTTGTCCCTTGTGTGTCAGTTAAGTAAGAGGTACCTCTAATTTCGAAAAGTCCTTCACAAACCTCCTGTAATACCCAGCTAAACCCATCAAACTGCGAACTTCTGTCACATTAGTTAGTGTAGGCCAATTCACAATTGCCTCTATTTTCTGCGGGTCCACTGAAATTCCTTCCTTGTTGATCACATGCCCTAAGAAAACAACTTCATCCAACCAAAACTCACATTTCTTTAGTTCAGCAAATAATTTCCTTTCTCGAAGTATTTGTAAAACAGTCCTCAAATGATGTTCATGTTCAAGTCTATCTTTAGAGTATATCAAAATATCATCGATGAAGACTACAACAAACTCATCAAGGTAGGCTTTAAAAATTCTATTCATTAGGTCCATAAATGCTGCCGGAGCATTAGTCACCCCAAATGGCATAATAAGAAACTCAAAATGACCATACCTCGTTTTGAACGCTGTTTTCTCGACATCCTCTGCCTTAACTTTCAGCTGATGATACCCGGATCTCAAATCAATCTTAGAAAACACCTGCGATCCCTACAACTGGTCAAATAACTCATTAATACGGGGTAAGGGATACTTGTTCTTTATCGTTACCTTGTTCAATTCCCGATAATTGATGCATAGGCGCAAGGTACCATCCTTCTTTTTCACGAATAACACCAGTGCGCCCCAAGGTGAAGTGCTAGGCCGGATAAACCCCTTGTTAAGCAGGTCTTGCAACTGTTCTTTCAATTCTTTCATCTCAGCAGTAGCCATTCTATAGGGAGTCTTAGAAATAAATTTGGGTGCCTATACGATCTCATTAGTAAACTTTATCTCCCTATCTACCAATTCCCCTGGTAATTCATTTGGGAACACATCTGGGAACTCTCTAACAATAGGAATATCATTCAATTCAACATTCACAGGTCGTTCAGTCAACACATAGCACAGATAACCCTGTCACCCTTTCCTGATCAGTTTACACGCTTTCATTGTAGATATCAAATTAGGTGGAGGCACTACCCCATTACCCACAAACACAATTTCTTTTTGTTCTGGTGGTTTAAATACAACCCTTTTAGTCACACAATCTATGGTGGCACAATACTTGGTCAACCAATCCATGCCCAAAATTACATCGAAATGTCAAAAGTTCAAGGGTAATAAATCTACATATAAGGTAGCATCCTCGATACACATGTCACAAAACCGATATATATAGTCACATAACACAGATTCCCCCGATGGAGCAAACACACATAACAAATATGGTAATAACTCTAGGGGTCTATTTAGTTTAGATGCAAATGTATATGTCACAAATGAGTATGTTGATCCAGAGTCAATTAATACAAAGGCATCCTGATTGCATATTGAAATAGTACCTGAGACAACGGCATTGGCATTCCGTGTATCGCCCGGAACAAGTGCAAAAACTCTTCCCTGTCTCACTGTATCCCCAGTAGTAGCAGATCTCAAAGTGTTTCCCGGCTTTGGAACTGATGCAGTTGAACTAGCTGCGAGTTTCCCACTGTTCTGATTACATTCTCGGGCTATGTGCCCATGCCTCCCACATTTGAAACAGGCTCCTGATGCACGGTAACAGACTTCACGGTGCTTTTTGCTACAAATGTTGCACATGGGAGCTGTGTCTCGGGAAGAATTTGAAGTAGTTGAAGAGCCCGTATTTTGCTTTTTCAAAAATTTCTTCTTCGAAAAGAAGCCCTGCCTTTTGTTACCCTTCCATTCAGTTACTGGCTTAGCTTGTCTAGCTATATTAGCCTCTGATATGATGGCCCTGTCGAGTACCCCAATGTAGGTCTCCAGCTTTAGGACATTCACCCTCTCTAGGATGTCACTGCGGAGTCCACCTTCGAAATGTCTTGCCTTCTTATAATCTGTGTCAATTACATGTGGTGCAAACATGGCCAACTCAGTGAACTTGGCCTCATACTCAGCCACTATCATGCTATCTTGCTTGAGTTCCATGAACTCTGCCACTTTCCTATCCCGTACACATTGCAGGAAGTATTTGTCATAGAATATTTCTAGAAACTTTACCCAGTCAACATCCTTATGATTTTCTCGCATCAACATCCACCATCTTCTCGCTTCGTCTTCTAGCATAAAAGTGGCTAGAAGCACTTTCTGAGTCTCTAAACAGGTGAACACTTCAAATAGTTTCTCAATGCCGTGGACCCACGCTTCGGCTTTCAATGGATCTAGTCCCCCGTGGAATTGTGGTGGTTTCATTTTCTTGAATTCCTTGGTGAGAGCTATAATCCGGTCATCATTTTGATTATTCGGCATGGGTGGTGCTGGAGGTGGAGGTGGCGGGTGTGGTTACTGCCACTCATGTTGCTGTCTCAAAGCTTCTGCCATTTCTTGGATCAATCTTTCCGTTCTATCTATCCTGGCAGTAGAGGACTCCTCTATCTCATCACCTTTGGTTCTCACCATCTGATTAGACTTGCATTATATTTTATACAAAAGGTACAAAGGTATGTATATACTAAGAAACACATGCATTCAGATAATTTGTAATGCAAGCAGTTCACAACTCATAGCACACAATTGCTCAAATCAAAACACTTAAGCATATTATTGATGGTTCCAAAGTTCGTATCAAAATGGTTAAGCACATTATGAATGCCTCCAAATTCATATTTACCACATGAATGCATCCTAGATCTTGTCTAGACGCTTATTGCTCTTTTTGGACAAGTGTGTAGGTTATTAACTCGTGCTCTGATACCACTCTGTCACGACCTGAACCCGCCCCTATGGGTTAAGGACATAATCGACTAGTAATCCTGAGATTACCTACGGCCTCAAAACAAAATAGACACAACTCAACAGAGTAAAGGGGCCAAACGGAAGCAATAATCAAAAACTTTATCCATAGAGTCGTGCTTATATGCACTTTAAAACAATCCATACCCATATACGTTAATAACCCACGTCAAAGGTACAGTACCATAAATTCTTTAAGATAGGATCATCCCACTAAGTCAACCCATGACAAACTATTTACAAATATACAGAAAGTCCTTGCCAGCAAGACAAAATATAATTACATAACAAAATGGCAAGGGTAGGTCTCGTGCGTGAGACACAAGGTTGACTTTCTCAAAACTCATGTTGTTCCTGGCAGACTTCACTGGGGCTGGGTTTGAATTTCCCTCGGCTCACCTACAAACACATGAATGAGCGTAAGCGATAGCCCAGTGAATAATATCAAATACAGAAGTCATATAAACAATATGTAGAACAACATACTCCAAACGGCCTTGGGCCCAATTCATATTTCTACTTAACATATGTACATTTATACCAAGATTAGATCAAGTGACAGTAGTTCCAAACATACTGGCCTTTGGCCCATTCGGATTTCCATTCATGTCAAAACGGCCTTCGGCCCATTCATTTATGTCAAAACGGCCCTTGGCCCATTCATTTATCTCAAAACAGCCCTTGGCCCATTCATTTATGTCAAAACAACCTTTAGCCCATTCATTCATGTCAAAATGGCCTTCGGCCCATACATTTATGTCAAAACGGCCTTCGGCCCATACATTTATGTCAAAACGGCCTTCGGCTCATACATTTATATCAAAAGCGACCTTCGCCCACATACGTATCAAAATGACCTTAGGTCCATTCATTTATTCATGTCAACTTTTGTCCACAATCCCAATTAGCAACTCATAAAGCTTATAAAAGAATAAACAATTGGACATTCATAAGCGTTCAAATATCGATATTACTCACAATGATTGGCTTGTGGATTCGCCCTGGAGCTTGACCCTACACATTCCATGAACACAAAAGGGTCATTAACAATTCGATCCGTTCCTTAATTCACATATTCCTCTCTAGGCTTTATTCTTATCTCCTTAACTCATTTACAATGTTTAACATATGCCTAAGAGTGATTATAAGTGAAAGAGAACGGAAAACAAAACACGAAACGCATGAACAAAATTTCAGGAAACAGGGTCCCCACTCGAGCGTAAACTTCCTTTCGGCGGACCCTTAAAACTACAAAAGTCTTTGGTTGCATGAAAAATACGCTCAAGCGTGGAATAGAGCTCTCGAGCAAAAGGCACATCCATAAAGCTCCTTTCGGCGTGAGATATCCGCTCGGCGGATACTAATCTGCAAAAAGTGCTCGGAGCACGATTTTTACGCTCGAGCGGAGGTTCTCCCGCTCGAGCGGACCTCAAAATTCTAGAAAACCCAGAATGTGTTCTTGAGCTCAACTTCGACATTTCAACCACCTTACTTGCATGCAGTGGCTCAAATTACACATTTACACATGTCAACATGCTACCAATACAAGATTACAACATTAGGAAGCTCAATTTCAAGGATTACACACTTGCATGTTTCAAATTGACATCTATTTCAACTCTATCATACATATTCATGCATTTCAAGCTCATATCTTCTCAAAATCTACATGCATGTGATGAACTAGCCACATTCTCAACTTAGGTAACACAAATGGTGATCAAGACATGAGTTTCCTTTAACATTTCACATGGATTATACACATTTGTGTTCAAACATGCAATTTCAAGGCAAGTCTTTACATGCATGCACACATTAAGCTTCAATTCAACAAATCCAACACAATTTCCTTTCAATCTTGCTCTTGATCACCAAGTTAGCTTGAACACACAAAATTACAATTTATACTTCAAGAACTACTCACCTAGAAGCTTTGATCTTCTAAGCTCTAGTCAATTCTTGAGCTAAATCCCCAAAATTCCCAAGCTTTAAGCCAAAATGCACAATTTCTCCCCCTTTCTCTCACTAAGGCCGGCCCTCACTCTCTCACAATTGAATCCCTCGGATTTTGAGCTCCTAAGAGTTAAAGGGGAGTGTAGTGCTATTATACAACAAGCCCCACTAGTATAATATTTTAATATAAAATATTTGGGCCTTTAATTCATCAATTTAATCAGTTTAATCTGACCAGAATCAATTTCTAATTAATTTCACCGTAGGTTCTAAAGATTATGCCAATCACAATGGTGTAATCAATTTCGGGTTCTGTGGCCAATAAGGCCCTCAATTTAATTTCCAAAGCAGATTATTCAAACAGATATTCCTACGGTGAACAGATAGAGTTCCAAAATCACATATATTGACATAATGGCACATAAAATCATGCTAAACACACAATCATATTCAAATTAAGGACCAATTTAGCATATTACGGAGCAGGGATATCACAATCTTGGCCCTTTGGGGGCTTGCCTTGTGTGGCTATGGTGTAAGTGCCTGAGCTAGTCTTGAGTTTTGGGCACTTTAGCATGCTATATTTGTGATGATCGCATGTTTTGTCATCATTTGGCATAGGACTTCATTGCATATAACCTTGTCATACCCTCATGTTTATCGCTCTTTAATTGTGTTTAAGAGTTGTGCCTTTATGCCTTGCTTGCGAGCCGTGAGTTGAGTATGCATTCCTTGCTTTTTGTGCCTAAGTTTTGTTGAGTTTTGGCCACTGTTTTGGCATGCATGAACTCTATTTTGGGACTAGTTTGGGTGCTTGTGCATAGTATTGCATAGTCCTAGTGTTGTGTACCTCACTAGCTTTAATGCTTGAGTCCTCTAGCATGCTATGCTTGCGTTGTTTGTGTGATATGTCATCATTTGGCATATGATTTCAATGCCTACATCTCTACCATGCTCTCTTATTTATCACTTCTTCATTTTGTTTGAGAGTTGGGTTCAATGTTTGGTTTGCGAGTCAATGCATGAGCATGTTGTTGTAGCTTTTCGTGTCTCATTTCTAGCATGATTATACCATTGTTGTGGCATGAGGTAGGTTTGGCCATTTGAGCATTGTGGTGCATGCTTCATGTGTAATACACTTCACTTGTCTTGATGCCTTAGCTTTTAAACATGTCATGCATGCATTGCTTACATGATAGAGTCTTGTCCATGTCACTTTAGCATTGAAGGTTGATCATCTTGTTTGCCTTGCATGTGTTTGGATTGGACGTTAATCCAAACATGAGGAATGTCGCACGTTTCATACTCAAAGTGATGAAACGTGCAACATTTCTTGATCACCGACCCTCTTGATCAAGCATGACAGAGGTGGAGGCCCTTATGCGTTATTTGTGTGCATTCATTAACAATGACTTGTGCAAACTTGGCTTCTTGGCCATCGTGTATTGCGATGCTCGGTTGGTGGCCCGAGAGTAGAGTACCGCACTCCCTTGAGCTTGAGAAATGATAGGGAGGGTAGTTGTGCACACATATATTCCAAATACCTTTGCTATGCCCTTATTGTTCTCTGCAAAGAAAAGCGAGTTTGGCAGATTTTCTGGTTGGCCGACCAGTAAGAGTGGTCAACTAACCACTTTTTCTAGTCTCTGACCCATTTTTTCTCGGTCAGAGCCACCGGAGGTCCCTATGTTGGAGCGAAGCATAACTGAAGTTAGTGCACTTCTTAGAGATCCGTCGATGCAAGCAGAGGCAATTCTGGGCATAACAATGGATTTCTGAGCGAGGCGATCGAGCATGCTTGCATCCCTCGTCCCGAGGCCTTCTAACTGTTTTGCTTAGCTAAGTTAGCTTAGTCGTTGTTGTATTTGATTAGTTAATGTGTTTAATTAATTTGGTTTGTACTTAATTAACTAAGAATAGTTAGTTGATTCAATTCGGTTTGTAATAATTAATTAGCTAAGTTAGTTAATTAGTTGATTTGTAATAGTTAGCTTAATTAGCGTAGCTAGTTAGCTTATTATTCGGACCCTCCATCGAAAGGGCAAATGTTCTAATAAGTGTTCGTGTGTGTGTGAATGTCTTCCAATTCCGCATCTTTCTCCCTTTTACTTATCCGCTTTCGGTGGTTAGTTTAGGGTATATTTCAATTAACATACCTTATGCTTTGCACGTTTGTATCATTCATTTGTCTTGCATGCACCAAGCTCGGCACATCATTCAAACTGCATCATATTTCAATATTTATTTGAATACGTGTTTCAAAGCATGTTATCGAGTGTTGCACTCATATGCCATCTTAGAATAGCCGAGCCTATTTAGTTCCATTTCGCATGTGTTGCATTAGGCATTGTTGACATAGTTAGGATCATGCATCGATTACTAACTAGCTTATATTTTGGCTCGGAGCACACTGTGAGTGTCTACGCTTTAGCATCCTTGCATGTGTGTAAGTGACTGCCATGATAGCATGCTTGCCATGAGGCTATGTGCTTATGTGTTTAAATGCATGAATGCCTGTGGGTGAAGGTTTGATTGCCTGAATTGGAACAACTCGATGATTGTGAGTTTTAAGCCCACTTTGCGAAGTGGCAAAATCATGTTTTAAAGCCCACTTGAGGGTGGCAAATCCGCGCTTTAGCCTACTTGCGAGTAGCACTTTCAAACCATTTTCAAAAACAAATATGAGTTGTTTCATTCCAACCCGCGTGATTGAGTCTATACTAGTTTGTTGTGCGCATCACATAGTAAAGGTTAGCTAATAAACTGGAATAAGAACACATGTGTTTTCAAAAACAACATATCACGTTTAGTAAAGGCCGATCCTTTGATCAGGCAAGCGGGGGTGCTCATTTCAGGACCTTCCCCTCTCGTACACAAGTTCCCAAGCCGAGGCAACTTTGGTGATGACAGACACGTGGCCTTAGGCACGAGTCAGGGTTTCCTAAATTTTCCAAAATAAAATATTTAGGTGGCGACTCTAAAATCTAGCAAAGCAGTCCATGTTTGGCACTTTTTGATTAAAATCAATTTTTCAAAACGATTTGCCGGAATTGGACTCTTTAGTGATTTATCAGTCTTACATTGCACTTTGTGAGATTAGATTCAGAACCATGACAGGGGTCCGAACTGTAGTAACTAGAACTACAATTAGCGCCCTTGCGCAGAGAGCGGAGTTCGGGCGATCTACAGTTTCTGGCGACTCTACTGGGGATTTTGAGAACTGGACTCGAACATCATGATATGTTGTTTTGTTTACACTTATGTGTTTCTTTGCATTGCATTTGCTTTGGTGCGCCTAGGACACCGTGTTTGCCATCTGCTATTCCTGAGCGGTTTGCTGGAGGCTTACTTGAAAAAGCGTGCCACAAGGCAAATCGGTTACAGGCTCTGCCACGATGGGAACACAAACCTCGGTTTTTACCGAGGCACCCTTTTTGACCATTCGACCTAGTGCATATCGGAATCCATAAAGACCATTCCAAACTAGGACAGGTTGTTTACCCGATTATAGGTTGTTTGAAAATCACTGTGTGCATAGTGAAACCCTAGCTCTTGACAAAATAGGATAGGGAAACCCTACCCCTCCATACGGGTGTTTTGGCTCTCACTTTCTTGTTATGTGTTTTTAGAGTGCATCTCTACAGGAATGCATGTATCAGTTTGCAAGTTTGGGTATCAGTTTGAGGACATCAGTATTTGGGGGTATCAAATTTGAGGCGGTGATTTGAGGACAGCGATCAGTGTTAAGAACAGCGTGCTCAGCTTACAATGTCAACTGTGTGTTGTGTTTATTTAAGCCAAAATGTTGTCCGTTTTTCTGGTTGTTTGTTTCCTTATTTTGCTTTATTTATCTTTTTGCAAGGTAGTATAGCATTATTGCTTCCGAAGAGGCAGTTTCCCCCAAAGCACTCTAGGTTAGAGGTAGAAGGCTTCATCGATCCGAGGATCTAGTTGATGGACAAGCAGTGTTCTTTTCATTACCCCCGGTTACTAGACAGAGGTCAGTTAGGCGCAGTTCATCAGTACAGCGGTTGCCAGATCAACGGTCTTTATCCACCCCACCAATGTGTAGTCGAGCTGAGGTTTCTGTTTCTACCGCAGAAAGAGATATACTTGTTGTTCAGTCAGATCAGCACCTTATGGCCAGTATGGAGGACATGATGCGCCAGCTCCAAGAGACTATAAAAGCCATGCAGCGGGATGCTGCCACAGTGCAGAGGTTATCACTTGGCGTGCAGAGGTAGTGGCTCAACAGTGAGTTAATTACTGTGCTACAAGAAGAACAACCACAACAAGCCGGAGCATCTGCTTCGCCTCCACCCCCACCTCGCCTAGGGTTCCGATACCCGGGGATGCAGCTCATGTCTAGGAAAATACGAATGTCCCAACCGGGCCAATTCCACCCCCAATTCTACCTCAGCTGTCCAAAGCACCGGCTAATCTAGTGGACACACCGTTTGAATTTGAGGTGGATCCAATAGTGCTGAAAGTAAGCAAGCTAGGAAAGCTGTTCAAAAGAGCTCAAGGCGTCAATTCCATTTCGGATATAGAGGATGGATACACCGATTCGGCGGTGACTTTGCCGGACCAGTTTAAGATGCCGCATATAGACTGTTTTGACGGTTCTGGGGACCCCATGGTACATTTATGGTGGTTCTTGGATATCCTAAGGCCAATGGGCCTCTCCAGACTACAAAAGCTTTCGCTCTTTGGCCAGACCCTGTCGGGTGTTGCGGCCATCTGGTACACGAAGTTGGAAGATTCTGTCAAGAGAAGTTCGGAGGAGATGGATGAGGCCTTCGTTGCCCAGTATTCATATAACACACAAATTGAGGTCACAACTCATGATCTCGAGACAACGAGGCAAGAGCCAAAAGAGGGCTTCTTTGACTTTGTAACCTGTTGGAGAGCCAAAGCTTCTATGATGACCACCAGGCCGGTCGAGAAGGATCATATACGGATGGTTGTGAGCAACCTCCAACCCAAACTGATGCAAAAGATGATCATCTTTCCCCTCCACACCTTTGCTGATTTACATGAGATTGGGGTACATATTGAGGACGCCATGAAGCAGAGTCTGATTGACCACGAGTGAGAGCAGCCCAAGAGGGCATTTACCCATAGTTCGAATGCAGGCACTAGTAATGCTGCAACTGCCAGAACTTCTGATGTGGGCATGGTCACCACCACCACACCAAAAACAGCCACCCCATTCACTGGTGCATCCGGTACCAGCTTACAAATAGCCAAATACCCACCCCAGGGCCAGAGGACTTTTACCCCGCTGTATATGCCTTTGTCCAAAGCTCTGGGGGTTTTAATCAAGAAGGGGCATCCGAAGCCCCTAGAGCAGCGGCCATTACCAAATAACCTCCCACCAACCCACAACTCGGCCAAATACTGTGCCTTTCACCAATAGCATTGTCACGACACCGACCAGTGCTACAGACTTTGTCATGAGATTCAGGATCTCATTGACAATAAAATGATTGCACCTCCAGAAAAACCAAATGTCACCACCAACCCCCTCCTACCACATAACCAAGCTCCACCACCCAAACACATCAACCTGATCCAAACCGCAGCCATTCCATATGACCCAAGTACATACATCGCGCCCTCCCACCTACCCAGGCCTGAGGTGTTCATCCCGGACAACACGAATTTGTGCATGTTGAGCACCTCTCTAACCAAACTAGAGCCGGTGGTGGTGACCGTTGAAGACAGAATTGGGATGACTTTGGAGGCAGATGGGAATATTGATTCAGAGCCTGAGGGGTCTGGGAGCTTTGCGTACAACCCGAGTGGTTATATCACATTAACAAATCAGGTTAAGCCGAGGGTAGAGTTGCCAACTAGTGCAGAAATCAGGGTGGTCTGAGAGGATATACCTGGTCAGGGGCTAGATGACCTAGCAGAGTTGGAAGAGGACTTTGCAAATCTGCAGTTCTTTGAAGAGCAGGACTCAGGGGATGTGAACATCAACTGGTTCGACTTGGATTGATCGGCAGAGAGTACGGGGTGGCTTATTGACTAGCTAGATGTTGTTAAAGAATCTCAGCCAGAACAGGGATCGTCAGGAACGAGAACATCAGCAGTGGCCAGAATGGCCGAGAATCAGGAAGAATCGCCAGAGAGCACTGGTGCAAAGAATTTTGCTTGCGATCCGGGCAGTTTGAGTACAGTAAACACTAAACGGGAGGCTACATTGAAGCGGCTTAAATAAGAAAAGATCGAGGATCTTGAGAGGGCTAGGAAGGCTGGCCTCAAGGAACGGAATGTCTTTGTGAGCACGTATAATTATGACGGGACAATTGCTTGTTTGCTGTCGATGGTATGTGGTGGGAAGACAATGACTTGCGTCTGGCCCACACTGACAAAGGCTGGGGGCAGACCCAACTGGATGACACCTAGTATGTTGAGGAGGTTGACCATATGACTAAAAGTGGGCGGTATTTCAAGCCCCCACACTTGGACCAACCGGAGGCGTCTAGAAAAGATAAAGAAGTAGAAAGGCAGAAAGAAAAACTTCTGGAGGAGGAGGCTGTACCGAAACAGCTAGAGAAGATTTAAGTAAACATCTCCATCTGGGGACTGCTGATGGCCTCGAGGATTCACAGACAGACCGTCCTTACAGCCATGGATAGGGCCAAGCTTTCAATTGATACGACACCCAAGTAATTGGTAGGATTGGTTTTTCTGAGCACGGCTTCACCGACCTTAACCTTCACCGACAAAGAGTTACCGCCCAAGGGCTCCGATCATAACAAGTCGCTCTACATCTCTGTGGAGTGTATGGAAAAGTGGATACTGGTGGTTTTGGTTGACACAGGGTCCGCAATCAATGTATATCCGTCAAAAACGACATATGCTATCGGGTTGAAGCCCGCAGATTTTGTGCCTACAGCCTAGGTGATACGGGCCTATAATAATACCAACTGGGAGGTGATAGGGACCGTACGGATTAAGACGCAGGTTGGCCCGGGGCAACAGGACATTGAGTTTCATGTCTTGGATTTTCCCACAACCTTCAATCTACTCCTTGGGCGACCGTGGCTACACCAGGTGAAAGCCATCTTTTCCACCTTACACCAAATGCTGAAGTACCCCCATGGGAAGGGGGTAGCAATCGTTTTTGGAAATTCTTTGATACATCCACCGCCAGAGGTTTCTACACCAGTTCTGGGGATTGAACATGGCACGGAGGATGTATTCTTGTTATGATTTGCCCTAGCTGAGGCCTGGGTTGTACAAGAAATGCTAGCTGTTTATGAGGGGCTATACGTCAGTGCACAATCCGTCTACCTTATGAACAAGCTTCAGCACATGCCCGGGATAGGATTGGGGCAAAGTGGCCAGAAGGGCGTTGCAGCATCGGCCGAAGTACCGCATAACCCATATACCTTTGGCTTAGGTTATCTGCCTACCAAAGAATATTAGGCGAGGAAAGAAAAAGAGATGGCCGGAAGAGCTAGGGAAAAGCAAGCCGAAAAGCATTATGAGTTGGTGCACCGATCTATCCAGGGAACCCTGAACGGACGATTTTCCGGAAGGGGGAAGACTTCCTGTTTTGCGGCTTCCCAGAGCCCTGGTTGAATTCAGAGAAGCGGCTTTTGCCCGGCTTTGAAATCTTTTTTGATCTTCAGTTGTCCGGGGATGAAGTTGCAAAAAAGCAGACAGACCCACCAGCTAAGACTGAGCAGTGCAAGGAGGAGGATTCCGAGAGCACAAAAATTGAGATGGGGGTAGCGCTGGCTTGTCTCCTCTAAAATCCTCAAATCGTACTGGAGTGCTTGGGGGATAACTTCTCAATTTCCATGATCGGAGATGAAGCGGTTGTGGGCCCACCTTCTGGCATTCTCGATGCATCCATTGCACCTTCCTTCGTTTGGCGATGCGGAGGGCTTTTCATCGAAAGCGCCCGGTCGTAGTGAGTCGGAATCTGATTCCATCGAAGTCTATCAATAAATCGATTCCACTCTTCGAGTCGATTCCGTATTCTGAAGGGTGATAACCCAGATGCCACTGTCCTGTTCAGGTCGTCTTTTTCGTTTTCCTTTGAGTCTGTTGTAACCGAAGGATCAGACGGACTGGATGTTATTAATGAGAATGGTACAGCTGTGGCTTCCGAGTACTTTTCAGTGCCTTTAATTTATTGTATTAATCAACATTTTCAAAATTTTGATGAAAACGACGAGGAAGAAATTTCTCCGGTTTTAGAACATTTGATTGATCAAGACTAGGAGAGGTTTGTAAAACCTTTGGTTGATGAAATCACCACAATTAATGTTGGTACTAAGAAGGACCCGCAGCTGGTCCAGATCGGGTCCACGTTGTCTTCGGAGGAACGCGAACGCTTAGTCGCTTTATTAAAAGATTTCAAAGATGTTTTCGTGTGGTCCTACAAAGACATGCCTGGAATCGATCCTAAGATTGTACAGCATCGGATCTCTCTTGACCTAGAGGCCCGACCTGTTAAGCAAAAGCTTCGAAGGATACGCCCGGACTGGGCTCTGAAAATCAAAGAAGAGGTCACCAAGCAGATCGATGCAGCGTTCCTGTTAGTATCTGAGTATCCAATTTGGTTGGCCAATATTGTTCCAGTGCCGAAGAAGGACGGCAGAATTCAAGTATGTGTGGACTTCAGGGATTTGAACAAAGCCAGTCTGAAGGACGACTTTCCTCTGTCGCATATCTACGAATCAGTGGACTTCACTGCTGGGCATGCGCTGCTCTCCTTCATGGATGGGTTTTTAGGCTACAATCAGATTTTGATGGCACCCGAAGACAGGGAGAAGACTGCTTTCACTACCCCGTAGGGAACCTATTGTTATAGGGTGATACCGTTCAGCTTGAAGAACGCTGGGGCTACATATCAACAGGCTGCAACCACGATTTTGCACGATATGATCCATAAAGAGGTTAAGATGTACTTGGATGACATGATTGTCAAGTCCAAAGAAAGAGAGGGCCACTACACCGCCTTGCAGAAATTTTTCCAACGGATCAGAGAGTATCGGTCGCGGCTGAATCCTCAGAAATGTACTTTCGGTGTTACAGCAGGAAAAATGTTGGGGTTCTTGATCACACAAAGGGGTATTGAGGTCGATCCTTCCAAAATCAAGGCCATCTTAGAAATGCCACCACTGAGGACTAAAAAGGAGGTACGAGGCTTTCTGGGTAAAGTGCAATTCATAAGACGTTTTATTGCAAAATTAACCTTGACTTGTGAACCACTGTTTGGTCTCCTGAAGAAAGGAAATGGGCTGACCGATGCCAAGTTACTTTCGAGCAGATCAAACAATATCTACAGAACCCACCTATGTTGTCACCACCGGAACTAGGAAAACCGTTGATTCGATACCTATCAGTGACCGAAATGACAATGGGCTGCATGCTTACACCAGACTTTGAGGACAAAGTGGAGAAAGCTATCTACTACCTGAGCAAGAAAATGCTGGAATACAAGACCCGCTACACTCTGTTGGAGAAGGCTTGCCTGGCCTTGGTATGGGCTACCAAGAAGTTAAGGCACTACCTGTTAGCTCACTCTATAATACTGGTTTCGAGATTAGATCCCATCAAATATCTCTTTGAGAAACCAGCACTTACAGGCAAGCTAGCCCGTTGGTTGCTTCTACTTTCTGAATTGGATCTGAAGTACATGATGCGCAAGTCAGTGAAAGGGAGAGCGGTAGCAGAGTTCCTAGCCGATCACCCAGTGGACGAGGATGAAGCAGTTGAGTATCTGTTCCCAATCAAGGCCATTCTGCATGTTGAAGAAGAGATCTGGACAATGTACTTTCACGGAGCATCAAACCAGTACGGGTTTGGGATAGGGGTGTTGCTGATAGCACCCGACAATTCCCGCATACCCTTAGCATTCAAACTCCGGTTCAAAGTGTCGAACAACGAGGCAGAATATGAGGCATGTATTGTTGGATTGGAAGTCGCCCTAGAACTAGGGGCAAAATGGTTGGATGTCATCGGGGACTCGAACCTTGTTGTATCTCAAGCTAAAGGAGATTGGAAAGTTAAAGAAGAAAAGATGAGAATCTATCACCAGACCTTGGACGTTCTGATTCCTCGGTTTGAGAAATTGAACTTCGCTCAACTATTAAGAGAGAACAACAGGTTCGCTGATTCATTAGCAACTCTATCTTCTATGATAAACATCCCTTTTAGAGTCCGAATGTGTCTGATCATCATCAAATAGAAATTCTTGCCGGCCTACGAGCTGATTGCTGCCATATATGAGGTACAAGATCAAAACCCCTAGTATTACAACGTCTGGAACTTCTTGGAAAAGGAAGCATATCCACCAGGGGCAAATGTCAAAGATAAGAGGGCAATTTGAAGAATGGTTGCTCAGTTCATCGTCTGCGGAGGTAAACTGTACAAGAGGGGTCATCTGGGGATGCACAAGCTGTGTGTTGATGCTAAAGAGTCCAAGTGCCTGATGGAGGCCATCCATGGAGGAGAGTGTAGAGCGCACATGAGTGGGGTGATGCTAGCCTGGAAGATCCTTCGATAGGGTTATTATTGGTCAACCATGGAGGAGGTTTGTATTGGCTTTGTTCAGCGATGCCACAAATGCCAGATCCATGCAAACCGCATGAACATTATGCCGTCGAAGCTGTACAACATGACTTCACCATGGTCGTTTTCAGTCTAGGGGATTGATGTAATTGGGGTTGTCACTCTGAAGGGGTCCAATCGGCATGACTACATTTTGGTAGTGATAGACTATTTCATGAAGTGGGTTGAGGCCCAATCTTACACGGTGTTGAAGGCATCGCATGTTGCTAAGTTCATCAAGAACAACATTATCCATCGCTATGGGGTCCCGAATGAGATTATTTCGGATAATGGTTCCCACTTCAAGAAGGAGGTGATCGACTTGTTGGAGAAATACAATGTGGCTTTTCATAAGTCATCTACATATCAGCCTGCAGACATCCCCGAACGTCCCGGGAAAAATCCCATTTTGTTCATTGGGCTCACTATAGTTTGGACTCAAATGTCACGATTCTGAATCTAATCTCACAAAGTACAATGCAAGATCGATAAATCACCAAAGAGTACAAATCCGGCAAATCGTTTTCAAAAACTGATTTTTAGAAAGAAGTGACAAACATGGACTGCTTTGCCAGATACAAAGTCGCCACCTAAATATTTTATTTTGGGGAAATTTAGGAAACCCTGACTCGTGCCTAAGGCCACGTGTCCGTCATCACCAAAGTTGCCTCGGCTCGGGAACTTGGGTACGATTGGGGAAGGTCATGCAATGAGCACCCCCGCTCGCCCAATCAAAGATCGGCCACTACTAAACATGATATCTTGTTTTTGAAAACACATGCGTTCTTATTCCAGTTTGTTAGCCTAGAATTACTATGTGATGCGCACAGCATACAAGTACAGACTGGATCACCTAAGTTGGAACAAAACATCTCATGTTTGTTTTTGAAAGCGGTTTGCTACTCGCAAGTAGGCTAAAATGCGGATTTTGCCACCCTCAAGTGGGCTTAGAAAATATGATGATTTGCCACTCTCAAGTGGGCTTAAAACTCGCAATCAATGAATTGTTCCAATTCAAATAATCCAATCTTCACCCACAGGCATTCAGGCAGTTATATCACATAAGCAGTTAGCCTCATGGTAAGCATGCTATCATGGCAGTCACTCACATGCATGCAAGGATGCTAAAGCATAAACACTTACCGAGTACTCTGAGCCAAAACAGAAACTAGTTTGTAATCAATGCATGACCCTAGTTCATGTTAAGATGGCTAATGCAACACATGCAAAATGCAACTAAGATAGGCTCGGCTATTCTAAGATGGCATATGAGATGCTACAGATAACATGTATTCAACTCGGAATTGAAATACGATGCAGTTAGTATGATGCGCCGAGCCCGGTGCATGCAAAACAGATGAATAGATGTGAACATACGAGCATAAGGATGCTAATTGAAACGTGCCCTAAAACTAACCATCATAAGCTGGTAAATAAAAGGGAGAAAGGCGTGGGGTTGGAAGACATGCGCCATACACACGCACACTTATTACAACATTGCCCTCTCTCGGAGGGTCCGAATAAATAATACAGAATCGAATTAACTAATTATTACACAACACTAGCTAATTAACAAATTAACTAAACTAGCATGCAAACTATGTAAAATGGGCTGCCTCAGCTCTACTTTGAATGGTAAAGGATGCATGCATGCTCGAGTCGCCTTGTCGGGAAATCCATCGCGATGCCCCGGCTCGCCTTTGTTTGCAATCGATTTCAAAAACTTGCACAAAGCTCCAAGGAGATGAAACTCTACCCTGGGAATCTAGAGGGAGGCTGCTGACCAACTATAGGCATTGGAGACCACCTACCGACCACCCTTGGTGGTGAAAACTAGAAAAGGTGGTCGGCCTGCCACAAAACCTGGTCGACCGACCAGTTTCTTCTCTTGGTTTCTGCACTTTTTGCACCAAAGGCAAAAGAGAGAGAAAGTAAGGTATTTGCAACACATGTGTGCACGACCACTCTCATCATCATTGCATAAGCTCTAGGGAGTGTAGTCCTTGATCCTCGGGCCACCAATCACGCATCTCGATGCATGATGGCTGAGGAGTCGGATTGCACGACTCAATGTGAAATGAATGCACATATAAACACGTAAATGCCTAAACTCCATCATGTGTTAGTCAAGAGTGTCGGCGATCGAGAATCGAGGCACATTTCATCACTTATAGTATGAAACGTCCCTCATTTCCCATGTTTGGACTAACTCCTATCCCGAACACAATGCAACAAGTAGAATGGCATGCACAATGCGACCTCAAGCATGCAATCCTAAGGTGATGCAACCAAGTCATGCAAACATGCAAAGGATGACGTGCAAACATGCAAACTAGCATACGCAATGCTACGAACTAACAATGGCATACTCAATGCACATGATACTATATGTCATACACAATGCACATGTGAAGACTATCATACACAATGAAGTGAACAAGGCATGCGCAATGCAATGATCAAACATGCGACAACGCGACATACTCAATGCTATGAACTACAATGGCATACTCGATGCAAAATAGACTTAAACCAAAATGAATGGACCTCAGCCACACCCAAATCAGTGGCCATACATGATGAAAATGAGGCAACAAAACACATGCAAACATGCAAGATGCAAGGGCCCAAAGCCTAGGGCACAAGATACAACTGTATGAAAGCATGGAAATGATGAAATATGGTGTACAACAACACATGTTCCAGCTCTGAAATGACATACAAAATGGTCCTGAATCATGCAAACAACTTATGTTATGCATGTTGAATGGCTCAAGTACCGAAACTAGTGAAGTGCATTACACTAGAGGTATGCACAGCAATGCCCAAATGAACAAACCAACCCCAAAAAGTCCCTATGTAGGCCCAAAATAGTGGCAAAATGGACTAAGATGATGGCTTGAAATGCACAAAAATGAAGCTCGTGTAATGGCCCATAAATGAGGTATACAAGCACAACTCTCAAACGCATTTAAAGAGTGGAAAACATGGGAACATGGCCCAAGTATAGGCTCTAAAATAACAAGCTCAATGATGCCAGGACATGGAAACACCTCAAGTTAAGCATGAAAGGGGCTCTAAAACTCAAGGCTAGGCAAGGATATTACACTACAAGTATGCGTGGCAAGCATCATTCGACCAAGAGGCCTCAAAACAGAGCTAAGGTAGCCCAAAATATGAACAAAATCATTTTGAAGTATGGCCAAAATATGCTAGAATCAATGGCCAAAACAACACGCAATGTAAGCTAGTGAGCATGGTTTACACTACAAGCATGTGAAGCATTCAAGAGGCCACTAAACCAGCCAAATACAGAGCTATGATATGCCAAAGAATGACCAAAAACCCACTGAAACATGACCAATACATGCAAGAATGACGTGCTCCTTTGATAAGCTATGAAGAGGATTATTCTACGCATGCAAGAGGCAAACATGAGGTGACCAAACTAGACCTAGACAGAGTCTAGGCTGGTCCTAAAAGTCACTAAAAATGGCCTGAACCAAGGCTAGGAAATATGAAAATATAGGCTCCTTGGAAAGGCCAAATATGCAAACAAATAAGGCCAAAAGAGAGAGGGTCACCCCTCTTTGATTTTGGCCCTCAAAATAGAATGTCAACCATTGAAAATCCATTGGATTTTAGTGGCTAAAAGGCCAAGCAAAGGTCAATACAAAGGCCTTAAGGCATGGCTCAAAACAAGACTAAATGAAGCATGCAAGAGGGTAGATGACCTCCAACATGAAAATGGCCTTAAATAAACATGAATAATGCTTAAAAGTAAAGCTTTTTTCAGTTGACAACAAACCTCAAATAAGCACGCAAATGAGGCTAAGAGAAGGATCAAAATAATGCTTAAAAAGGGAGAAAATGAGTTACCCTTGAAGCTCAACAAAGACAGCTACTTTTGGACCAAAAACCCAGCTCCTTAACCTCTAAAAATGACCTCCAAGAACCTTAGGTTGATGGTGGAAGTGTTAGGCTATGAGGTATGGTGCAAAAGGGTCAAGAACAATACACTCCCTAAGCCTAAATATAGAGACAAAGAGAGATATGTGTATGTGCCTTCACCAAAATCTGAACCCTCACCAAGGAGGGGGAGGCCTTCCTTTATAGACAAAGGAGGCCAAAGCTTCTCAAAGAAGCTAAAAACCAAGGCCAAAGATCCTCCATACACGTGTATGGAGGATGCAGTCTGTGCCTTCCAATTGGCACAGCTGGCAACAACTCACAGAGACAAAGCTGGAGGGAGCAGGCCGACCAATTAAGGTGGTCGGCCAACCACTTCCCCTGGTCGGCCGACCAGGGTGAGTGGTCTCCCTAAAGGAAAAGCGGTTGGCCAGCCCATTTGATCGTCTCCCAACTGAATGCAAGCTAGTGATATGCTGGGAGACCAGCAAATGTGGCTCAAAAATCAAAAAGACAAGTTTCCCGACAAGAAAATCAACTACAATGTGGCTTTTCATAAGTCATCTACTTACCGGCCGCAAACCAACGGAGCAGTTGAGGCCGCCAACAAGAATATCAAGCGCATATTACAGAAGATGGTGGAAACCTATCGGGATTGGCCAGATAAGCTGCCGTTTGCTCTATGGGGCTACAGGACTTCGATCAGAACTTCTACTGGGGCGACTCCATACTCATTGGTCTATGGGATGGAGGCCGTTCTGCCTATTGAGATTGAGGTCCCGTCATTACGAGTATTGGTGAGTGCGGATAAGCAAGCAGTTGGCAAAGAAAGCATTTGAGGAACTCATGCTTTTCGATGAAAGAAGGCCGAAAGCACTGTACCACATCCAAGGCTATCAACGCAGAATCGCCCGGGCTTTCAACAAGAAGGTTAAGTCCAGGAACTTGAAAGAAGGAGATTTGGTACTCAAGGACAACCGAGCTCCCATCCACGACCCAAGGGGCAAGTTCAGACCCAATTGGACTGGTCCTTACATCATCAAGTCAATCTGGTCAGGTGGAGCTGTGGTTCTGATGGATCTAGATGGCTTGGAGTTCTCCCAACCGATCAACATGGACAAGTTGAAGAAATATTACCCTTGAGGGGCTCACACCGAAAACCGAAAAGGCGACCTAGGCAAAACTTCGAGCATAGAAAATTTGAAATTATAAAACCGAGCTCATAAGGTTGAAAACCGCAAAGGCGACCTTGGCAAAAGTTAGAGCGCAAAGGAGAGCAAAAATACTCGGCGAACTGAGCTGAACTCGTAAGACTTGATTCCCATTTTGGGATACGAGGCGACTTCATCCCGGTTCACCATAATCTTTTCCCGATCAACTTTGTCCATTTTGATCATCTCACCATCTCTATTCAAAGAAGATTTATTGTGATCTCCCAGACAAGGTTATTCAGGACTAGGGGCAACTTTCTAGTTGCTAGGATTCGGCGTTGTACATTTCAGTGACAGATCTCAGGTGTGTCCAGTTCTGATCCATATCGAAAATAGTTTTGAAAAGTTTTAATAAAAGTTGACTTTGTTCAAATTAATCTTTTCACAACTAAGACCATTTTTGGACCAAAAGTGGAGAATTCTCAGTACCACAACCTTCAATTTCATTGATTTCAAAACAGAGTTCTTTTGCTCTTGCATACAATTGAAGTTGCTTTTTATTACACTCATAAAGAAAACTTGAAAGTACTAATAAAGCAATAAATCTGGGGCATAGTCGAGTCAGGTGTCCCTGCGCCCCCTTCCAGAGCTAGTTGAAGCCTCTGATGCCAACCTAGGCCCAACCTGTGCCTCCTCGTTGAGCCAATCCCAGCACTCATCAGATAAAGTGCAACTGAAAATAGGAGCAGGGGCCAGAAGCTCTCTAACTCTCCATGCTGCGGCCTGTCGAGCCAACTGTGCGCCTCGAATTGGAAATGTGGCCGGATACTCTATCTCCTCCGGTGGGCAAGTCTGATCGTGGCCGAACTGGCGCAGAATACGGAAAGGGAAGTAGAACACGCAGTGAGTCAAGCCGATCAGTCGAATCCCGACTTGTCGGGACATGCTATAACTCATTGCCGGGAGATTGAGCCAAGGGCAGCGCCAAGCAATGCGATCTGCCGACAGGTTGCACATCCATTCAAACCACCAGCTCTCATCAAGAGCATTCACTAGGCATTGCCGAAAGAAGTAGCCACGGGCTGAATAAGCGGGGCAAGAGTCCACAACTTGCAATTTATCCATTAACCATATCTGGAGAGGGATGAAAAATGAGAGAATAAAGAATAGAGAGATGTGCGATGAGAGAAAAGTAAGATAAGGGTTTTGTGAGAAAAATCGAGCCCGAGGGCCGAGTGTTGTAAGTGAATATACATGTGAGCATGGGTGGGAAACATTACTGCAATGAGTGGACTCCTGCAAAACTGGTTGTCTCCGTGGTAGAAAGCATCAAGCCCATCAATGTCTCGGCGAGTCATGGCGATACTCTTTCCTTCTCTCAAACCTTGAGCGACTTCAATCAAGCAGACGCTGGATCCTCCGGGTCCGAGACAAACAGAAAATGAGATAGTAGGCACAAGCAGAGGCGTCTTTGGGAAGCCTGCCAATAGTGGTTCGCGGTCACCAAAGATCGAGAATCGAGAATCAGCTCGGAATGTCTAACAATCCATCACCAATCAGAGATCTAGCATCATGCGCATTAAGACCACACATCCGCCCTAAGGCTTGGGCATAGCTAAAATTGAGTCAAGAATTTCCTCGCCTCGCTCGGACTCCATCAAGATTTGAAAATCTTCAAAAGTAGGACATACCTCTTGCCCGCCAAAGCTAAAGACGTGCGTCACCGGGTTCCAAAACCTCGCCGCGGCATGGAAGAAAGGAAGATGTAGTGGAGTCCGGCTTAGCGTGAATAGTGCATTCAAGCCAAACCCCTAGAAATTCAACTTTTCCGAGCCATCCAAAGAAGAAATCCAAGATGTAAGATTTTCGGTGAGAAATGCTTCCATTTTGAGAGGAAATGTGATGAAATGAATGGGTTCCAAGATTGGGACTTTTATAGGAGGCCAAAACACTATTCACGGGACACTTGTCAAAATTTTGGAGGTCACGGGAGGGGTGGCCGGCCGGCCACCTATTCTAGTAGGCCGGCCACCCTCTGTTCTCTAGCTACAAAATGCTTTCGGCCATGTTTTGGTCCTGTCTTGTCCTCCGGAAAGAAGTTTGAAGCATTTCTAAGCATCGGGAATGTCGAAGGCCTCCCTTCATCCAGATCGTCTGTCTGAAATACGTTTTTGTTGTGTTTTTTGCTTACCGAGTTGTTGTTTTGTTTATCAAGTTGTAAGTTTGTCGAGCTGTCACATTTTATGTTTTGAGTTGTTACCCTTCGGTTACACAATTTTGTTAAGTCTTGTCTATTGAGTCGTTAACAATATTGTATTTTGCTTATCGAGTTGTAAACTTGCTAAGATTCTGCTATTTCTTAGTGGGTCGGTTTGTTTTGATTTGTTGCGTTGGTTCACTACCTGACCCGGTAAATACATGAGGCACATTTTCATTCAATTCCATTTTGTGCAAAATAAAGTGATGCGATGCGATGCTAAGAAATTTCAAATACAACATTCTTTCAAAAAGCTGTTTCATTCCATCATGTTTTTCAACAAATAAAGGTACAAGTTTTACAGAAAATAAAACTGCCTAACAATGTGCGAAGTGCTACAAACTACTAGCCAAAAAGTAAAATAAAGCAGGAAATAACATCAGTATCCTCGGGAACGAGAATGTGGAGGCCCTCTCATCCTCTTCTGTGGGATAACCTTTGCACCATCATCACCGTCCGGATCAGAGCTGTCATCCTCCGGATCTCCCTCAGGCTCATCTCCGCTCCCGGAACCGAGACCGGAGCCTCCCTCCCCAGGAGATGTCTCTGATACACGGTCTGCGACCTCCTCCTCCTCATCCTCGACAATGGATGCCCAAGTCTGTGAGGCGACCACCTCCTCGAGCTCCTCGGTAAGGCCTGGATGGCCCAGCTCCTCGAGACTCTGTACCTCGAGTAGGTCTAACACCTCGACCTCTCCGAGAAGACCCGGGTGGCCCACCTCGTGTCGGAGCATATACGGGAGGCATCTGAAAATAAGAAGTGCAATACATCAGTTCAAACACAAGAAGCAGGTGCAAGTACAGTGTGTGAGTGGGATATGTGCCAGATGTGTTCTACACAGCCTATCAGTGCAGCAGAATGCTCAAAACCAGCATGTTAACAGAAATATGATAAATGCAAGAGAGATGAAGGGTACCTGGAAGCCCATGATGGACATCTGTGCCTCTCTACGCAGGACCATCCCCTCAAGCGAGGCTACCACCCCGAGCATCTCATCTATGTACTCCCAAGGTGGCTGCGGACACAAGCTCAAGTCATCAATAAATAAGTAACTGCCAAAATGTCTGTGTGACAAATGAAAATGGTGGAACATACCGGTGGTGAGTCAGGATCACTGACATATCTGTGGCCAGGCATCGGAGGCTCCATCGGGATCAGGATCGGAGAAGTAGTCCCATACTGCCAACTCGTCAACTCAGTCGGCATATCTGGCCATCCAGGATGATCGAGGGTCGGAGGGATAGGAGGAATCGAACTGCCTCTACCTCTAGATGCACCAGCCCTGCTAGAAGAGGGGATGCCTGCAGCATGGGCACGACTCAAAGATGGTGCGCCGGTAGGCCTCAGTGGCGGAACCCGCACTCTCGTCAAGGGCATCGGATATATCACGGCGATAGGTGGCGTAGTTCCCCTCGATGAGATATAATAAAGCATCGCTGCCCTGCATATCCCTAATGACCTCCTCAGCAGATAGCTTCGTGCGGGTCCGTGATAGTGGGTGGAGGCCTGCCAGGAGGGTCTGGGAATCATATCCCCACACAACAAAGCGTTCCCCAGAACCAAGCCTACCGGGTCCCTCGGCAGAACTCATTGGGAACTAGTCGACCCTCCAGGGTACTGATTCTCGAGATTGTCGCCAAACACTGCCCAGGGCTGCCAAGTGATCTGCGGACAACCAGTGCATAAATCAATCAGAAATCAAGAAATACAAAGCAGATCAAAGATGAAAATGAAAAGAATTGAGAGTTCTGAAATACCTCTGTCGCCCGAACAGTGTCAAAGTACTGTCGCAGATGAAAGAGAGTCTCTCGAGGCCTTGATAAGTGCTCGCCCTCAAACATCAATGAAAATGGAGTCATAAGAGGTCCTGCCACCTCCATCTCCGGAGCTAATGTGGGGAAATATGCATACACCCATAGCTGAGAAAAGCAGTGCGGGATGTGAATACCATGTGCTAAAAAGGCGGCATACAGAATGCAAAGTGCGCCGTGTGTGCAGTAAACAAGTAATGAGGAGCAAAAATGTAAGTCAAGAGGACAGAATGTACCTCCCAAGCTCTCCAGTAGCCGCCAAGTAAGTCTCCCCGCGTGCGAGGCTAGGCGCTCATGTAGATAAAAAGGTAGCCAGCCAGTGCCTCAATCATCTTGACCGACTTTGTGATAGGTCGACAGAGGCCAAGAATACAACCCGACCATGTTCCTCTATCGGCAAACAGTAGTGGTGCCAAAGAGGAACATGAGGAAGCCACTAGTATCTTGCTCAACCTCCTCGGGAGACTCGGGCTCCATCTGTGGCCGGAAATGTGAAGAGAACCAAGTATCTGAACCCTCCCGCACCTCTGTCTCTGATGGGCGTGCCCCAATAGATACATCCAAGCAGCCTCCCACTGACCCATATCCTCGTCGTAGGGAATAGGTCCACCGCCTAGGTCTAGGCCGGTGATCATAGCAAAGTCCAGCGGGGTCATGGTCATATCCCCGGTGGCAGAGAAATGGAAAGAATTGGTGGTGTCCCACCATCTCTCCGCCAGAGCAGCAAATAATGTCCTACTGATGAGGCAGTGTGATAACCCTCGGCAGAATGGTCCGAATCCTGCGAAGTCGACCAAATCCCGGACAGCTTCCGGAAGCTCGGCATACCACTCCCTCGCGGCAGTGGAGCCATACCCTCGCCTTTGTCGGCGAACTTAGCATTTAGAATGAATGCGTGTATCAGCAAATGAAATGAAGAAGCTGTGTGCAAATGAAATGAAGAAACTGTGTGCTAATCAGTGGGCTGTGTGTTCACTCCAAATCTGGGCTGCGTGTTCAGTACATCAGAGTTTGGGACTGTGTGTTCTACTCTTAATCAGTGGGCTGTGTGTTCACTTCAAATCTGGGCTGCGTGTTGATAAATCGAGTTTGGGACCTGTGTTCTACTCTTAATCGATTAATGTGTGTTCACTTCAAATCTGGTGCGTGTTCATACATCGAGTTTGGGGTGTGTGTTCTACTCTTAATCGATTAAGTGTGTTCACTTCAAATCTGGGCTGCGTGTTCAAGACATCGAGTTTGGGGTATGTGTTCTACTCTTAATCGACTTCTTAATCGATGGGTCAATGTGTTCACTTCAAATCTGGGCTGCGTGTTCAGTACATCGGAGTTTGGGACTGTGTGTTCTACTCTTAATCAGTGGGCTGTGTGTTCACTTCAAATCTGGGCTACGTGTTCAGTACATCGGAGTTCGGGACTGTGCGTTCTACTCTTAATCAGTGGGTCATGTGTTCACTTCAAATCTGGCTACGTGTTCAAGACATCGAGTTCGGGATCGTTCTACTCTTAATCGATTATGTGTATTCACTTCGAAACCTGGGCTGCGTGTTCAGAAAAATCTGAGTTTTGGGACTGTGCATTCTACTCTTAGTCAGTGTGTGCCGTGTGCTAATTTTTAACTTCGGGCTGTGTGTTCGGTGAATCGATCTTTAAGCTGTGTGTTCAAGTTCTAACTAATAAGTACTATACACTCGCGATCAGGCGATGTATTGTGCGTTCGTGAAATTCAAGTGGCTGAGTTATATGCTCGGGATGCAAGTAAAGTACTGTGTCGTAAGCTAAACTGTGTGTCTAAGCATGGCAAAGGTATAAAATGCACGAAGGATACAGGAAATAGAGTAAAATACCTCTACATCGTAGGAGAGGTGCTGCTCCGGTTCTCGCAGAAGGAGATCCCCGGGTACCCGATCGTTGAAATCGGTGAAATGACGAAAAGTGGCTCGTGGAAGCCCGTCTGCATTGGGGCATACCGCCGAATAAAAGGCGAACCCTCGGGCAATGTCATAATGTCATAATCATCTCCGTACCGGAAACCCTCTACCACGAGGGAAATGACCCGCCATGTCGAGAAATCTGCAAAGAGGAGCAAAAATGAGCAAAACGAGCCGAAATTGGAAAAAGTCAACAAAAGTCAACTCTCGGGAAATAAAAAGTCAACAAAAGTCAACTCCCGGGAAAATTTTCCAAATAATGAGACGAAATTACCTCAAGTGATGAAAATGAGAAGAGACGCCCCGAAGTCAAACTTTAGTCAGCTCAAAGTGCTTAAAACTGAAAGATTTCGCAAAAACAACTTGCGTGGGAGGCCGAGGGGCGTGTATAAAATCTTGATCTGAAGAGAAAATGGCTTAGAGAGCAAGAGGAGAATTTCACACTTGGGGTGTGATTTCGAGGCAATGGGCAAGCATATATATAGAAATATGAAAAATGACCAAAATGCCCTACTTTGGGCAAGTGGTCGGCCACCTAACTGGTGGCCGCCACCTACTTTTTCCCACCTGGCCGATGGCCTCTCCTAGGGTGGTGTGCTGGCCGACCATGCTCCCCTCCCCCTCCCCTACCTCTCTGCAAATTTTGAGGAAAATCGGAGTTCCCGGGACTTAAAAAAGTTGAAGAAAAGTGCACTTTCTGGCGCCGAATTGCTCCACCGGAACTTTAATTGCAATTATTGACATGTGTCTCATCATCATTCATCAAAATCGGAGTGTATCCTTTTTAAACCTGTTGTGACCGCTTCGGAAGGTAAATCAGAGGCCGTGATCGAGTTGCCGTCGCCGGAATGCGCGTTTTTTAGCTCGTTGTTGCGCAACAAACCAGCATCCCGATTTGTGCTCGTTTATCATTACTTGGCTCATAATTTTCATTCTCATGAATGTTTTGCGTTGTCATGCGTGTTTCCTTGATGTACCATACTTCTATACTCGAGCATGCATTGTCGCGCGTTATCTTTTCTCGCATTGTGATGCATCCTTTCACCGACACGGTGTGTGTCAAACTTTTCGAATCATAGGAATCGCATTGAATATATGTTGTTAGCATATTGTTCTTGTTGGGTTTCTCTCTTTTGCAGGCACGATGTTGTATGTACGGTTCATTTGAGGCTGGTGCGACCAAACGAATCGTGCAGGTATCGTATCTTCTCCGTGTGAGACGCGACGAGAATTGAATAATTCTCCGCATTCCTAACTGCATGAAATGTAGTTCTTGCTTTGCATTCTTGCTTAAAACTGTTGCATTTATTTGTCAATACTTGCTTCATTACAGCTTGTTGCACTTGCACAATCACTTGGCTCCGTGCCTATCATTTGCATTCTTGCCCCCCCTACCTGCGGGCACACATCTCTGTTTATCCTGTATGATCGTCTAAGTTTTCGGCCTTGTCAAAAATGGGTCGTCTCTGGGCTTTGACATTCACTCTCGTCACTTCTTGACTCCCGAGTTACAAAGAGGGCAACTGAGACACCCCATTTTTGACCGACCTTAAGACTCGACACACCGATTGAGCGCTTGGTGATGTTGCATACCGTGCTCGCTCGAAGTTTCAGAGTCGCGGCAGGCGCCCGCCTCCCAAGCTTCCGAACTCCTTCAGGCCTTGTCTCGGTTTGCGAACTGACTCGGTTTTCTCTTTTTCCTAAGGGAGGGAATGGTCCCAGAGACTATCTCCTGGGTCCGTGAGCTACTTTTTGTAGCCATAGGCCATTTTGCCCATTTCGAGCTCGGTTGCCGGAGTTGCTGAGTCAGGTGCCTCTCGGACCGCCAACCATCTCCGAAGTTCTCCGGTTTTTGGCATGCACTGCTTTCATCATTCCGAGGAACACTGGGCCTTCGATGCCCACTTCGTGGTCAGATGCCACTTTTGCTTAGGCCGATTTTTCGGACTCGAATCGCAAGGTTTGGGCCCCGAGCATTCATTTTACATCGATTTTCTCGATTTTTGGCAGAACCTCTGCTTTGTCATTCCGAGGACACTGGGTCACAGATGCCCACTTCTTGAACACCACTTCCCAGACTGCATTTATTTTTGGGATCCCGAATTGCCCGGTTTTGGCCCCGAGCGTTCATTTCTCATTAGTTTTTGTTCAAATTTGGCAGGTACTTATGTTTCAACACCAGGAAGATCACTGGGGGGTGGGAGGTCAGCAATTATCCTAGATAACCAGTTTCGCTCTTCCGACGCCCGTTTTGCTCACTTCCGGGCCAATGTTGAACACCCTGGGGATATTTTCTTCCAACCAAAGCTACATATCTGTAATCAGGGGACATGGGAGGACTCTAAAAACTACTGGTCGGCCAGAAATTCAGAGTTTCATTTTTGAGCCTCTCCTTCAAGCTCTATGTTGTGGCTCCTGCTTCAGTGTTGCCAATTTCCGACCTTAGAACCTTGTTCCACACATCTGGGAGGACCCTAAAAGTTGGTGGTCGGCCAGCAATTGTTGATTTCATTTTTGAGCCTCTCCTTCAAGCTCTATGTTGTGACTTCTGCTTCAGAGTTGCCAGATTCCGACCTTGGGGCCTTATTCTACACACTTGGGAGGACCCTAACACATGGTGGTCGGCCAGTAATTTTCATCTTCAGTTTTGGGCTATGGCCGGCCGGTGAGTGAGTGGTCGATCAGGTTGGGTGGCCCTACACCTCCCAGAATTTACTCCGGGCCACTGCTTCGCTCTTTCCAGCTGTCCGGATATTTTTCAAAATATCCCGGGCATCCGAGGGATATTTTGGGAGGGAAAGCTTGGGTGCTTTTCCCTCCCCTTTTACACCCCTTTCTTGCCTATTAAAGGGGCTGGCCCCCTTCTTTGCAAGGGTTGGACAATTTCTTCTCAAGACTTCATCTCCCATAGCCTCCATCTTCATCTCCAAAACCCTAAAAAACCTTTGAGTTCCTAGGTCAATCCTTCATCAACCCTAAGCTCCACCATCACCACCTCCATTCCAGCAGCAAGGAAGGGTTCCTCAGAGGCTTAGAAGCAACTTTCATCAAGGCAAGAGGAAGCAAAAGACCTGTCTTCAAGGGTAAGTCATCAAATCCCTTTTTCTAGCATTTTCTTGCATCAATTCTTTACCCGTTTTCCTTTTTGTTTTGGGCTTTGACCCCTACTGGTTTTGTGCTCATTTTGAGCCCCTCTACAACATTGTAGAAGGGCTCAACTCTATTTGGTGTCTCCTTGATACACTTGCTTCAATACCACTCCTTAGGCCATAAAATTGCATGCTTTATTTGGATTTTGAGTAACCTGATTTTGAGCATACTATGAACTGTTGAAAGGCCTATTTTGAGCCCCTCTTCAACATTGAAGAAGGGCTCCACCCTGTTTGGTGATTCTATCATGCACTTGCTTTGTATTTCTGCTAATTTACTGTAAAATTGCATGATATATTTGGCCTATTTGAAATCTGAGTTGGAGCATTGCATGAACTGATGGTGTGCTTATTTTGAGCCCCTCTTCAACATTGAAGAAGGGATCAACCTGTTTTTCTTGCTCTACATGTCACTTGCCTTGAATTCATGTCCTACGCATATTTTGCATGCTTTGTTAGACTCATTTGGCTTCGGATTTCAGCCTTCATCAGGCTGAGAGAATACCTTATTTTGGTCCATTCTTCATCCTTTGTTAAGGATATTAATCCATTTGATGATTGGTTTTGGTACTTCATGTTATATCCCTCACATTTATCGTAAAATTGCATGCTTGTTTAGGTCATTCTATCTTCTGTTTTCAGCCTCCATCAGGTTTAGAAAGTGTCTTGTTTTGATCTATTATTCAAGTTTTATTAAGGGTCTTAGGTTGTTTGGCCATTGCTTATGGTACCTCTCTTTATAGCCTTGTTTGCTCATTATATTGCATGCCATTTTGAGCCTATCTACACACTGAATTGGAGGCTGTCATCTATTGTAAATATGCATATTTTTTACTCCTATTTAATGTTGTAGAACTGATTTTTTGGGTTTGAGCGTTGTAAATACTACTTGCTTTGTAATTCCCCTCTTTTCCCGTATTTTTGCATGCCATTGTTGTCATATCTATGCTCATAATTTGGCCATGTTTTGTACTAAAAAAATGCTATTTTTGGGGATTCCTTGCTACTGTTTTTGCTTTCATGTGCCAATTTTGCATGTTTAGCATAGCCGTAGGCCACTTCGGGCACTTAAATTACATTTCGGGATGATTGCATGCGTTAATTGTCATTTCGCATCTTTTTGGGGTTGTTTTCCCCTTCATTTAGTGGCAGAAATTTGTTTTGAACGCTTGCATATCGATGTCCATGTCATTTCATGCCTTAATGCATTGCCTCGGTTTGCGTGCCCGTGGGCACGCACTTCGAGGCACTCCGTTTTCATTCATTGGCATCTGATGTGAGTGTGGCTGAGGTCCACTCATGTTAGTATAAGCCCAATTTGCATTTCCATCTCATTTTATCATTGCCTCGGTTTGCGTGCCCGTGGGCACGCACTTTGAGGCACCTCTGTTTTATCCGACGGCAGCCTATGTGAGTGTGGCTGAGGCCCTCTCTCGTTGGCGTAAGCCCAATTTGCGTTCCGTATGCCATTTCATTCCATTTTGTCATCGCCTCGGTTTGCGTGCCCGTGTGCACGCATTTCGAGGCACTTCAGTTTTATCCGATTTGCATTTCACATCATCGCCTTGGTTTGCGTGCCTGTGGGCGCGCATTTTGAGGCACTTCAGTTTTATCCGATTTCCATTTTATCATCGCCTCGGTTTGCGTGCCTGTGGGCGCGCATTTCGAGGCACTTCAGTTTTATCCGATTTCCATTTTATCATCGCCTCGATTTGCGTGCCTGTGGGCGCGCATTTCGAGGCACTTCGGTTTTATTCGATTTGCATTTCACATCATCGCCTCGGTTTGCGTGCCCGTGTGTACGCATTTCGAGGCACTTCGGTTTTATCCGATTTACACTTCATATCATCGCCTCGGTTTGCGTGCCCGTGTGCGCACATTTCGAGGCACTCTATTTTGTCCGATTTGCATTTCATGCCATCGCCTTGGTTTGCGTGCGCTGCGCACGCCGAGGTATATCATTTTCATCTCATTTTCACAAAGATAGTACATACTAGGTTGTATCTTAGATTACATTCATACATTTCTCGATTTGCGTGCAGTGTGCACGTATTTCGAGGCATCTCACTTTCATAGCATTGTGCATGCCATGTCACATGTTAATCGCATTTCATGCATATCATGCATATTGCATCGTGTTCGGATAGGCATTAGCCCGCACGGAAGCAGGTACATTCCAGATTCGGTGACGGAGTGTGTCTCAATTCCCAAGTTCTGACACTCCGGATTACCCATGATGGAGTTAAGTTTTGTTGTCGATTCATATGCATTCATCCTATATTGAGTTGTGCAATTCGGCTCCTCGGCCATCATGCATCGATGTGCGTGATTGGTGGCACGGGGATCGAGGCATGCATATACTTGTGAAATACATTGCTGTGCCCCTTTCCTGCTCTCTGTTGCAGCATAAATCAAGAATCAGCAAATTTTGGGACTTGGCACGATTTCGAGAAAAGTGCAAACAGAGGCTAATCGGCATCGGTGGATTTCCAAGGCTTTCAAAGATACACTATTCATCGAAGAAGGCGTCCTTGGCTTATGCGTGCGATTCACTTTTTTGTAATTAATTTGTTAATTAATTAGAAATCTGTACTATTCTTTCATTCGGACATTCGGACTGTATATTTATTCGGACCCTCTGGCGAGCATAATTGTAATAAGGGTGTGTGAGTGTGATGTATGTCTTCCAACCCCATTTCTTTCTCCCTTTATTTATCCGCTTACAATGGTTAGATATAGGGCATATTTCAATTAGCATACAAAGATGACAACATGTTTGCATCATTCATCTGCTTTTGCACGCACAAGATCATACAAACTGCATCTGTATTTCAATTCCAAGTTGAGTACTTGATAGCTGTTGCATCTCATATGCCATATTTAGAATAGCCGAGCCTGCTATAGTTGCATCTTTGCATGTGTTGCATTAAGCATTTCTGTATACTTAGGATCATGCACGATTTCTAACGAGCTTCTGTTTTGGCTTGGAGTACTCGGTGAGTTTTTATGCTTTAGCATCCTCGCATGCGTGTGAGTGTCTGCCATGAATAGCATGCTTACCATGAGGCTATGTGCTTATGTGATATAACTGCCTTGAATGCCTGTGGGTGAAGGTTGAGTTATCTGAATCGGGACAATGCATTGACTGTTTGTTTTAAGCCCACTAGATAGTGGCAACATCACTGTTTTCTAAGCCCACCCGAGGGTGGCAAATCCGCATTTTAGCCTACCTGCGGGTAGCACCTTCACACCATTTTCAAACAAACAAACATGAAATGTTTTGTTCCAATTCAGACGGCCCAGTCTATACTTGTTTGCTGCGCGCATCACATAGTAACCTAGGCTAATAACCGGAATAAGAACTCACAATGTTTTCAAAAACAGATATCATGGTTAGTAGAGGCCGGTCTTTGACCGGGCGAGCGGGGGTGCTCACGATGTGACCTTCCCCAATCGTACCCAAGTTCCCGAGCCAACTTTGGTGATGACGGACACGTGGCCTTTCGGCACCGAGTCAGGGTTTCCTAAATTTCCCATTTTAAAATATTTAGGTGGCGACTCTGTTATCTGGCAAAGCAGTCCATGTTTGGCACTTCTTTCAAAAAATCTGTTTTCCTTCAAAACGATTTGCCGGATTTGGACTCTTTGGTTCAGATTTAGAACCATAACAAAATCGAGTCCGAACTGTAGCGAGGTCCCCCGCGGGCGTTGTTACAAAAATGTAAACATGCAAGTAGGAATACCCATGAAAACAACCTCAAAACTTCAATATAAAAACATGCATGCATGATTTAAGCTTCAATTCAACACTTTAAGCCATATCTTGGCTCTAGACTTCAAAATTATCATGGACCATGCAAGACACAACTTAAATTCATAAACCAAAGGATGAATATCCTACCTTAGGTCTTCAATTTCAAATGTGCTAGCTCAAAATTGCTATCTACACTTCAATCCTTCCAAATTCAAACAAGAATTCTAGATGGACTCAATTTTCTCCTACCTCTCTCTCTCTCGATTTTGCCTTCAAAATGGGTGAAGATACAATGCCAAAAGTGCATTAATCAAGTCCAAACAAGTATTGACAAAGTGGCCCACTAACATGGCAAAATGGTAGATAAGTCCAACTAATGTAATTTACCATTAAATAATCTAATTTAATCATGCCAAATCAATTTTAAATTAAATCTACCATAAATCCACATAAATTCCAATTAGCATAAAACATTACTCGATTTCAGATTTGGCCGCCGATAAAGCCTTCAATTTGCAGTTTAAAACATAAAATATGGACAGATCAATTAACAGTAAAATAGATAAAAATGCATTTAAACTAATACACTCCAATCAATCAGTCAAAATTTCAGTCACTCAGTCACTTAACATGCTTAATCACAGGTTAGCACTAATCTGTGGTATTATCAGTAAACAATGGTGAGGGTTGTCACAGAGGTTGAAGGCAAAGAGGACTGGAAAGTAGTATAAGTTAGTCCACAAACCTATACAGGGAACCCTGAACGGACGCTTTGTCCGCCAAGGGGAAGATTTCCTATTCTGTGGATTCTCCGGAGCCTTGATATGACTGGGAGACAAAGACAAGGTATCCGAGGTTTGAGATCTTTTTCGAGCACCAGTTACCAGAAGATGAAGATAAACAGGCAAGCCTAAGCATTAAAATGGATCAAGGAAGGACTACAAACCTGGGCATTAAAGAAGAGAAACTGTTAGGAAAAGCACTGGCTAACTTACTGATGAGTTCCACTACGGGAGCTGAGACCGCCAACTTGGGGGATAGTTTTACTATGTCAATGATCGGGGATAACCCAACAACGGATTTCTCCAATCCTATAGTGGATGCATTTGAGGCTCCACGCCTAGTTTGGAAGTTTGAGCAAGGCGTCATCAATTGTTCTGAATCAAATAGTGAGTCCAGATTTGATTCCATCAAGTCTGTGGAGTCAGAGTCAGATTCGAGTTCTTCTGAGTTTGGTACTTCTAGGAGTGGTAACCCGGATGCCAAGGTCCTATCCAGGTCATCTTTTAGCTTTTCCTTTGAGTCCACTGTAACCGAAGATCCAAACTTTTTGAATGGAAATGCTGTGAATGTTGCCTATTTCTCTGTGCCTTTGGTTTATTGTACTAATCTTAATTTTCAAAATTTTGACATAAACGAAAAGGAAGAAATTCCTCGGGTTTTGAAAAATTGGTTGATCATGAGGAGGAGAGGCGTGTTAAGCCCTGTACAGATGAAATCATATCAATTAACGTGGATACTGAGTATGATCCTCGCTTGGTCCAGATCGGGTCCACGCTGTCTTCGGAGGAACGCGAGCATTTAATCACTTTATTAAAAAGTTTCAAAAATGTTTTCGCGTGGTCCTACGAAGACATGCTTGGAATCAATCCTGAGATTATACAGCACTAGATCCCTCTCGACCTTGAGGCCCGGCCAGTTAAGCAAAAGCTTCGTAGAGTTCGCCCAGATTGGGCTTTGAAGATTAAAGAAGAAGTTACCAAAAAGATTGAGGCAAGGCTCTTGCTTATATCTGAGTATCCAATATGGTTAGCCAATATTGTTCCAATTCTGAAGAAGGATGGCAGAATCAGAGTTTGTGTCGACTTCAGGGATTTGAACAAGGCTAGTCCAAAGGATGATTTTCCTCTACTGCATATTGATGAGTTGGTAGACTTCACCACGGGCCATGCATTACTCTCGTTCATGGATGGATTTTTCAGGTATAACCAAATCTTGATGGCACCCGAGGATATGGAGAAGAACGTTTTCACCACGCTGTGGGGCACCTATTGTTACCGAGTCATGCCATTTGGATTGAAGAATACTGGGGCCACTTATTAGAGAGCTGCAACTACCATTCTAAATGACATGATCCACAAAGAGGTTAAGGTATATGTGGACAATATGATTGTCAAGTCCAAAGATCAAGAAGGCTATTACATCGCTTTAGAGAAATTCTTTTAATGGATTAGAGAGTATAAATTAAGGTTGAACCTGCAAAAATGCACCTTTGGCATAACAATGGGAAAAATGCTAGGATTCTTGATTACATAGAGAAGAATTGAGGTAGATCCTTTCAAAATCCGTGCCATCTTAGAAATGCCACCATCAATGACTGAAAAGGAGGTATGCGGCTTTCTAAGTAAAGTACAATTCATAAGACAGTTATTTCAAAACTAACCTTGACTTGTGAACCACTATTTGGTCTCCTGAAGAAAGGAAAGAAGTTCTAGTGGGACGATCACTGTCAGTTCGCTTTTGAACAGGTCAAGCAGTACCTGCAAAATACACGTCTTATCACCGCCAGAACTGGGAAAACCACTGATCTTGTACCTGTCGGTGACAAACTCAACTGTGGGGTGTATGTTAGCTCAAGAGTCGGGGGTCAAAAAGGAGAAAATAGTTTACTACTTGAGCAAGAAAATGCTGGATTACGAGACCCGTTACACTTCCTTCGAGAAATCTTGTCTAGCTTTGGTATGGGCTACCCCGAAGTAGGGGCACTACCTGTTAGCTCACTCTGTAATCCTGGTTTCGAGATTAGATCTCATCAAATATCTCTTTGAGAAATTAGCGTTTACGGGTAGGCTAGCTCGTTGGTTGCTTCTTCTCTCCGAATTTGATCTTACATATGTTACACGCAAGTCTGTTAAAGGGAGAGCTGTAACGGAACTTCTGGCAGATCACCCAATAGAAGGGGATGAAGTAGTGGAGTACCTTTTCCCAGATGAAGATATTCTGCAAATAGAAGAGAGAACGTGGACGATGTACTTCACGGAGCAGCCAATCAATACGATTATGGGATCGGTGTGTTGTTAATAGCACCTGATGACTCCCATATACCCTTAGCCTTCAAACTTTGGTTCAAAGTATCCAACAACGATGCAGAGTATGAGGCGTGTATCGCTGGTTTAGAAACCGCCTTGGAACTAGGGGAAAAAAGGTTAGACGTCATTGGGGATTCGAATTTGGTTATGTCTTAGGCCAACGGAGATTGGCGGGTTAAAGAGGAGAAAATGAAAGTTTACCATCAGGTCTTGGACATGCTAATTATGAGGTTTGAAAAGTTAATGTTTACCCATCCACTAAGAGAGAACAATTGATTCGCTGATGCATTATCAACTCTATCTTCTATGGTAGACATTCCATTGAGAATCAGGATGCGTCCAATCATTATTGAACAGAAGTACATGTCGGCCTATGAAACCATTGCCACGATAGATAAGGCTTCAGACAAGAACCCCTGGTATTACAATATTTGGAATTTCCTGGAAAATAAGGCATATCCGCCAGGAGTAAATGCCAAGGACAAAAGGGGAATACGGCGTCTGGTCGTTTAATTTATCATCTGTGGAGGCAAATTGTAGAACAAAGGCCATCTGAGAATGCACAAGCTATATGTTGAAGAGGAAGAATCAAAGCACCTTATGGAGACTATTTACGGAGGAGAGTGCGGAGCCCACATGAACGGTGTGATGCTCACTCGAAAAATCCTTAGACAAGGTTACAATTGGTCAACTATGGAAAAAGATTGTATTGATTTTGTTCGACGATGCCACAAATGCCAGATTCATGCCAATCGCATGAACATTCTGCCATTCAGGCTTTACAACATGACTTCACCATGGCCATTCTCTGTTTGGGGGATAGATGTTATCGGTGCAGTTATGCCAAAGGGGTCAAACGGGTATGAGTTCATTTTGGTAGCAATCGATTACTTCACGAAATGGGTAGAGGCCCAGTCTTACTCTGTATTGAAAGTAGCGCATGTGGCTAAGTTCATCAAGAACAACATCATCTACCGGTATGGAGTTCCAAATGAGATTATCTTTGATAATGGGTCACACTTCAAGAAAGAAGTGATAGATTTGCTCAAAAAATATAACGTGACTTTCCATAAGTCGTCAACCTACAGGCCGCAGACCAATGGAGTCGTTGAGGCTGCCAACAAAAATATCAAAACAATTTCGCAGAAAATGGTAGAAACCTATAAGGACTGGCCGGAGAAACTGCCGTTTGCGCTTTGGGGTTACAGAACTTCAATCCGAACATTTACAGGGGCTTGCCAATCGAAATTAAAGTTCCCTCGCTACGAGTTATAGCTGAATGTCAGATAGCAGAGGCAGATTGGCAACAGAGCAGATTCGAGAAATTGATGGTATTTAATGAGAGAAGACTAAGGGCATTACTAAGGCTACCAACGCCGAATTGCTAGGGCTTTTAATAAGAAAGTTAAGTTTCGAAATCTCAAGGAAGGGGACATGGTGCTAAAAGACAACCAAGCTCCCATTCACAACCCTAGGGGAAAGTTCAGACCCAACTGAACTGGTCCTTACATCATCAAGTCAATTTGGTCAGAATGGGCAGTTATTCTTATGGACTTGGATGGCCTGGAGTTCTCGCAACCAATCAACATGGACAAGTTGAAGAAATATTACTCCTGAGAGGCTCGCTAGGCCGAAAACCTGAAAGGGCAACCTAGGCAAAAGTTCGAGCATAAAAAATTAGAAATAAAAAAAAATTGAGCTCGTAAGGTTGAAAACCCTAAAGGGCGACTTTGGCAAAAGTTAGAGCGTAAAAGGAGAGAGTTAATACTCGAGTGAACCTAAACCAAACTACGTAAGGCCTGATTCCCATTTTTGGGATACGTAGGCAACTTCATCCTAAAGTTCAGCCGTAACTATCTCCAGTTCAATTGTCTTATCCGTTTTCAAGTCATCCTTGTTTATCATCTGTTAGTTCGATTATGCTCTATATTTTGGGCAGAAAAGCTGAGCATAGAACAGCAGTAATGATACGCAGCCTACGCAGCCAAGGGCAATTTTGATTTCTTTTGATTTGAGATTGTATATCTTGAGGATCGATTCTATACATGTCAGGTGGTGATCGCTTCCGAAAATTGTTTTGGAAAGTTTTAATAAAAGTTGATTTTGTTCAAAATTTTACCCTTTTATAATTTGGACCATTTTTGGGATCGAAAGAAAAAAATTTAGTACTCGCAACTTTAATTTTATTGATTTCAACATAAGTACATTCTCCCTCTTTGATTCAGATCAAAGTTACTTTTACATCTTAAACTTGAAAATAAAAGATCAAAGCAGTAAAACTATCACAGCTAAGTCAGGCGGCTTTATGCCAAAGATGGCCCAATCTCAGCCTCCTCTTTAAGCCAAGCTTAGCACTCCTCAGATAGGTTGTCACCGAAACTAATGGCAGGGGCCAGAATCTCTCTCGTCCTCCAGGCTATGAGATACCGAGGCAGATGTGAGGCATTTACCGAAAATGAAGCTGTGTATTCCACTCCCTTATCTGGACGTATCTGATCATGCCCAAATTGGCGTCGGAACCGGAGAGGAAAATAGAACACGCAATGTGTAAGGCCATTTAACTCTACACCCAATTGTTGGGACATGCTGTAGCTCATCTCGGATAAATTAAACTAGGGGCAATGCCAAGATATATCAGCTGCGGATCGGTTGCACATCCAATCACACCATAAACCCTCTGAGGGGAAATCTATTAGCCGTTGGCAAAAGAAGTAAGTCCTGGCCGAGTATTTGGGGCAAGGGCTTACTACCTGCAGTTTATCCATCAACAATACCTGGGAAGGGATGAAAAATAAGAGGGATTAAAGAATAGGGAGGTGTGCATTGAGGGAAAAGTAAGGAAAAGATTTTGAAAATAAAAATAAAAAAACAAAGAATGAGTGATTAGCGATGTAAGAATCATAAATTAGAAGGGTGAAAAATAATACCTAGAGAAGTAGTGGGCTCCCTGCAAAGCGAGTAGTCTCTCCCCGATGGAAAGCATCCAAACCTATCAAAGTTTCGGCCAGTGCTAAACCTATGCAGCTCTTGCCCTTTCTCAAGCCTTGGGCCACTTCAATTAACCGGATACTAGCTCCGCCAAAACTAGGGACAAAAAGGAATTGTGCAAGAAGGCATAAACAGAGAGCATATTGCTGGCAACTTAGCCAAAGAAAGTCACTCCTGTCTTCAATAACGAAAAATTGATGAACTAAATCGGGGATGTCTAGTTCCCCATTATGTACAAAGGATTGAGTCTCATATGATGTTAACCCACACATCCGTCCCAAAGCTTGGGCATGGACAAAACAGGGCTTCCGTATGATTTCTTTGTCGCACCGGGACTCCATTAAAACTCGAAATTCTTCGAATGTCGGATACATCTCTTGTGACCCAAATTGAAACACATGTGTGACTGGGTTCTAACATCGAATAGCGATATGTAGGAATGGAAAGCAAAGGGAAGTGCGGCTTAGAGAAAAAAGGGCATTTAGGTCAAAATCGTAAAAATTCACCTTTTCCGAGCCATCCAAAGCGGCTATCCAATCTCGGAGCCTATTGTTGCATAATGCCTCCATTTTGAGAGCAAAATATCAAAAATTTGTTATTCTACCAGAAAACTAGTAGGGAAGCACCATTTGTAGAAGATGAGTAGGAGCAGTGCATGATGATAGGCAAAGACTGACCGACCACACCGAGGCCTCGGTCATGCTCAATAAAGCCCAAATTAGTGCCTATTTATGCCCAAATTGTGTCTTGATGATGACTCGCATCAAAGGCAATTACTGAAAAATTTAATTTCTTTCTAGATGCACCACAACTTTGTTTTAAGTTTTGTTTTGTTTGTACCAAGTGTTTTTTAGCTTTTTGAGTTGTTTTCATTTCTGCTTTTACGTTATTGAGTTGTATTTACATTTTGATTGGTTGTAAGTCATTATCCGATTCATGAATCAATTCAAGAATAAGCATTCACACTTCTAAAGGTTACAATGCAAAGGTTACGCTATTCATTACATGTACATGCTCATCACATGTAAATGCTCATCATATGCAAATGCCATTCATCACATTGTGCAAAGAGATCATTCAAAAAAACTTATCTTTTATAAACTAGCAGGTCCAACCTTCGTCATTGTTTTACAGGGCAACAAAAGGAAACAAAATCTTTCAAAATAAAACAAAAGGTCTATTTAGAGCTAGTCTTTAACTACATAGCAAAATGAAAGCAAAAAAAAAAAAAAAAACACAACAAAAGCAAAGTGATCATCCTCATCAATAACCCATCCTCGCCCTTTTCCTCCTCGGCTGAGGAGGAGGTGCATCACTGTCATCGCTGGGGCTGCTCGACTGCAAGTCAGCCTCCTCTCTCTTGTCCTCAGGGGTTATGAACCCGTCAAAAGACACCTTGAAAGGCAAGCGCTGCCTCACTCGACCTCTCCCCCGATCGATTCATCCATGGCCCCCCCTCGACTTCGCCTCTCGCTTACTAGCCGCAGAAGGTCCCGCAGCAATCTGGTGCTAGCCTGTCAAAAGAGGATGAGATATCAGCTTGAACAACTCTGTCTGCACTGTTTTCACTTCAGAACACAAAATAGAGTTTTTCACAAAACTGAGGCACGGCCGACCTTCTCTATGCTCGGCCGGGCTTCATTGAAGGCCAACCAGCCCTTAAAGTTTGGTCAGTAGTGTATTTTTGCAAAAAATAGAGGACAATGATTGAGGTGAAACAGAGCAAGCTTGGGGTAGACAGGGTTGTTCTTGAACATTGTGTATGTGCATGCATGCAATTCTTGCGCATCCTTGCTCACGTTATGATCATTACAATTAATTTATATTGTTTATTGTAATTATTATTTTATTTGTTCATAACTGTTGTAACTACTTAGCTTAGATAGCTAGTTTGTTTACCTTGATTATCCTTGTTGTAATAGCATAGTTAGCTAGTTAATTAGCTTACCCCATTCTATTCATTTGGTTCAGTTTTGTAATAATTAGTTTAATTCGCACTTTCGGACTTTGATTCGCACCCTCCTACGTGAGGGATCAAATGTTGTAATAATGTGTATGTCTTCCAACCCTACGTCTTTTCTCCCTTTTACTTATTTGCTTATGATGGTTAGTATAGAACATCATTTTTTAAACTTTGTAGTCTTATGCTTTGCATCCATTGTCTTGCATGCATCTGAGGTTCGGCTCATCATACTAACCCAATATCAATGTTCAAATTCATTGCTTGAATACGTGATTTATCACATGTCTTGAATGAAACCCTGTGCCATGCTCATAGCCGAGCCTATTAAAATTACATAACCTGTGCGTTGTATTTAGTCATATTGCATTAATTTGGAACATGCATATTTCTCTAATTATTTTGCTTTGTTTTGACTTGGAGTACTGGGTGAGCAATTTTATGTCTTAGCATATTGCATGAGCGTGGATGTTACCATGCCAAAGTACACCGATGAGGCTAATTGCTTAAATGATATAATTGTTTGAATACTTGTGGATGAAGGCTAGATGCTTGAATTGGGATGGTTCGATTAAATGTTCCATTTTAAGCCTACTTTTTTCAAGTGGCAAATTTACAAAACAATTTCAAAACAAAACATAAGATCAAAAGTTCCAATTCTTGCAAACTAGTCCATACCTTGTGTGCGCAACACATAGTCATATAGTTAATAATTGGAACAAGAGCATATAATGTAAATAAGAATCGCATCATGATTAGTAGAAGCCGATCTTTGATCGGGCGAGTGGAGGTGCTCAACTCATGACCTTCCCCTCTCGTACCTAGGTTTCCGAGCCGAGACACTTTGGTGATGACAGATAAGTGGCCTTTGGCACGAGTCTTGTGTTTCCTAAATTTTTCAAAAATATTTAGGTGATGACTCTGTAATCTGGCAAAGCAGTCTATTTTGGCATTTGATTTAAAACATTAATTTTCTAAAAATAATTGCCGGATTTGAACTCTTTTTGTGTTTTCACTGTTTCACATTGCACTTGTGAAATCAGATTCAGAATCATGGGAGTCTGACTTGTAGGGCTTATTTTGCCTTTCGAAAGGGGGAGCGAAAAAGTCAAGCTACATGGACATGTGGGTATCAAATCTTATACTCATACCAGTATACTTATACACCCAATTCGCTTTTGTCTTATGGCATCAGAGGTATGTTCTATTTGAGTGCAGCCGAGCTTCCTTTGCAAGATTAATTGGGACTACGGTGGTGAAGAGAAATAACTATAGTTATTGGACATGTTGTTTGGACTTCTTCTGTCTTCTTGAGGTTAGTGTTGATATTAGTTTAAGTATTTATTATTTTTTTTATAACCTTAATATTTTGATAATTTGGCATAATTTGTAACTTTACATTATTTAAGTTATTTTGACTATTTATTGTTACTTTAATGTTGGAGGTATTGGCTAGTTATAAAATTATGGTGGATGGTTTGGTTGGTGGTTTGTTATTTTATTTTTTTATTTTTTTTTATCCCCTGTAATCTTTGAGTATGGAAATTTACTTAAACTTTATGGAGACGTGAACATTTAGATTTTGTTTCACTCCTAGGATTTGGATGATGGAATATTGATTGGGGTTTAGTCCTATTTTAATATTTAATTGTCCAAATTTTGGGACGTGACAATTTGGTATCAGAGCTCTAAGTTACCCTAGACTTGTGAGAGTTTAAATGATCCTCGGATTGTGGAAACATGGGTTAGTTGGTTTAGTTTGGAGGTTGAGTTTATTCTAAGTATTTATGAATGAATGATTTTTGTGTGTTTAACTTGAAGGTGATAGCTAGAAGGTATCTTTAATTTTTTTTTTAAGAACCCATTAGAGTTCTTTATGATACTGGTGTCCCTCATTGTTTCATATCTAGGCAGTTTGTAGAAAGAGAACACCTTGTAACTACCTCATTGTCTAGACCTATTCGAGTTGAGACCCCTTTAGGAGGGGCAGTTACTCTTTATGAGATGTGTAAAGATTTTGAGATTGACTTTGCGGGTAGAATCTTGTATGCACCTCTAAGTGTGTTAGGATTTGAGGGTTTACAATTATTTTAGGTATGTATTGGTCATGAAAATACTTTGTGACTCTAGATTGTCCGGGAGGACTATGAATATAGATATTCCCTAGATGCCACGCTTACCCACACTTCTAGCAATGGAGAAGAGCTTCAGAATGACGAGTTTTCTATGCTCGGTAGATATCTCTAAGGTGATATTAGTGAGGTAGATGCGTACGTGAGTTTGAAGATGTATTTCAGAGATACCGACCTCCACCTCGACGGTAGTAGAATTTCAGATGACCTAGTGCCGAACCGCACCGATTTCTAAAACAAAGATACAGAATGGCGCCTAAAGAGCTTGTGGAGATGAAAAAACAACTGGAAGAGATGCTTCAGAAAGGGTTCATACATTCAAGTAACTCCCCGTGGGGAGCACCTGCGATCTTTGTCTCCAAGAAAGATGGCACTTTCCGCATGTGCATAGATTACAGAGAACTAAATAAGGTGACTATCAAGAACAAGTATTCGCTACCTAGAATTGATAGCTTGTTTGATTAGTTGAAGGGGGCAGCCATATTCTCTCAAATTGATCTCAGAACGGGTTACCATCAGATGGGTGTGTCAGAGGAAAGTATATTGCTTACTGCTTTTCAGACTCGGTATGGTTTGTACGAATTTCCTGTAATGCCTTTTGGTTTGACCAATACTCCTGCCTATTTCATGGACTTGATGAACAGAATTTTTTAACCATATCTAGATAAGTTTGTGATTATCTTCATAGATGATATCCTGGTATATTCTAAGAATGAAGAAAAGCACAGAGAACACTTGAAAGACATGTTGCAAACTTTGAGGGAGCAACAGTTATTCGCTAAGTTCAGTGTCACTTTTGGGAGAAAGAAGTTCGATTTTTTAGGCATGTTGTGTCCAATTAGGGGATATCAGTAGATCTTGAGAAAGTTGTTGCGGTCAAAGAAGGGAAGCAGCCCACTAACCCTACAAAAGTGAGAATTTTTTAAGACTAGCAGTTATTATAGGAGATTTATAGAAAAGTTTTCCACTATTGCAACACCCATGCCCAAGTTGACCCACAAGAATGTGAAGTTCGTATGGACAGATGATTGTGAGAGAGCTTTCCAGGAGTTAAAGCAGCGGTTGACTACAACACTGGTGTTAACTATACCAATACAAGGGGAAAAGTTAGTAGTGTTTACTGATGTGAGTGAAATTGGGTTGGGATGTGTGTTGATCCAGCATCAGAAGGTTGTATCTTATGCTTCTCGATAGTTAAAACCTCATGAGAGACGATACCCTACTCATGACTTAGAGCTGACAGCAGTTATTTTTGTGTTAAAAGTGTGGCGACACTACTTGTTTAGGGAACGTTTTGAGTTATTCATAGATCACAAGAGTCTTAAATATCTTTTTTCTCAGAAAGGGTTGAACATGAGACAATAGAGGTGGGTTGAATTCATCAACAGTTATGATTTTAAGATCCTTTACCCCCCGGGAAAAGGAAATGTGGTCGCAGATGCACTTAGTCGACAACATGGGGTTATAGCGTCTTTAATGATTCAGGAATGGAAGTCCTTGGAGTTAATTTCGATACATGATATTCAACCAATAGAGAATGTCGAGAGGGCATACATTGGTAGTTTGACCGTGCAACGGACGTTATTAGGTAAAATTCGTTAGATGCAGTATTTAGATGGGTTTCTCGTCAGCAAGCTCGATGACCTTGTAGTGGATTTGATTAATGATTGTCCTCCTGATTGGTCTATGGAGTCAGATGGGGGATTGTGATTTAGGGACAGATTGTGTGTACCTAACATAGTTGAATTGAGGAAAGAGATTATGAATGATGCCCATAGGTCCCGATATACTATTTACCCTAGCAGGACTAAGATGTATCATGACCTGAAGAGGACGTTTTGGTGGGAAGGTATGAAGAAGGATGTAAGAGAGTATGTTTCTCGATGTTAAGTGTGTCAATAGGTTAAGGCAGAACACTAACGACCGTTTGGAGTTTTACAGCCTCTCGAGATCCTTACTTGGAAATAGAAGTACATCTCTATGGATTTCGTGGATGGATTGCCGCAGTCTAAGTGAGGTAATGAATCTATTTGGGTGATAGTAAATCGACTCACCAAGTCTGTTAATTTTATTCCGATCAGTGTTCACCGAACTGGAATAAACTAGTTAGGTTGTATATTTGGGAGGTGGTGTGACTTCATGGCGCACTGCTTATAGTTTCGGATCGTGATCCATTGTTTGTGGCAGATTTTTGGGAGAGTTTTTAGCATGCTTTGGGGGCTAGGTTAGACTTGAGCACAGCTTATTATCTTCAGACAGAGGGGCAAACTGAGCGAGTAAATCAAATCTTGGAAGATATGTTGAGAGCTTATGTCCTCGATCTTAGTGGTAGTTAGGAAGAACACTTGCCATTGGTGGAGTTTGCTTATAATGATAGCTATCACTCCAATATCGGGATGGCACCTTTTAAGGCTTTGTATGGTCACCTGTTTGTTGGATGGAAGTAGGAGATGCGATATTATTAGGGCCAGAGTTAGTGAGAGAAACCACGGAGAATGTGAACATTATTTGGGAACGTATTAAGACTGCACAGAGTCATTAGAAAAGTTATGCTGATAGAAAACGTAAGGGGGTTGAGTTGAATGTTGGAGATTTTGTGTTTTTAAAGGCCTTGCCGATGAAGGGTATCATGCTGTTCGGAAAGAAGGGAAAGTTGGCACTTAGATTTGTAAGACCATACGAGATCACTGAGAAGATTGGTAATGTGGCTTACAAATTAGCTCTACCACCTGCTTTAGCTATGATTCACAATGTGTTCCATGTATCTTTATTGTAGAAGTGTGTGTAAGACCCTTCCCAAGTAGTATCACCAGAAGTGTTGGAGATTAATGATGATCTAACGTATGTGGTGTGACCGATTACTATTCTAAATCGGGATGTAAAGCAGTTGCGGCGCAAGAAAGTGAACTTGGTGAAAGTGCAATGGAGCGAGGATGAGAACGATATTACCTGGGAGTTAGAAGAGAAAGTTCGGCGTATGCATCTAGAGCTTTTTGCTTAGTATTCTCTCTTATTGAATTTCGGGACGAGATTCTTTTGAGGTGTGTATATTGTAGCGACCCTAATTTTTCATAAGTCATTATTTATTATTATTATTATTATTATTATTATTATTATTACTACTTTATTTTATTTTTGACTTTATTAATTGTGTGGTTACATGAGAATTTAATTTGTTATTTAATTAATTTAATGTGATAGTTAATTATATATAATTAATCTGTATATTTATATATTTATATTTTATATATATAAAAAAATAATGTTTTATATATTAATAAAATATATATTATATTTATGTATGTGCTATTTATGTGTATTTGTATAATATAAATATAACAGTAAATTATGTTATAATACACTAGACCTAGGTTACAAGTTTTCAAAGGAAGCAGCAGCAAGCCACATAGAGAGAGAGAGAGAGAGAGAGAGAGAGAGAGAGAGACTTTGTGATCATCAAAGAGAAGAAAATGAAGAGTGCTCACTGTGTGCGGAAGACAGAGCCGAAAGAGAAAGGGATAGCAAGGAGAAAGAGAGGTGAGGTAGAGAGAAAAATAAAAGGGGTTACGGTTTTATTTTGGTGGCTCCATTAATTCTCTAAGTGATTCTTTGATCTTTAAAAAAATATTGTGAGTACAAAACCCATTTTTTATTTATTTGATATTAGTTTGATTTTGTATTTACATGAAGATGATGGATTGATTTTAATTATTTTGATTAGTTGTGTATGTCAGGTTTAGGGTTTTTATATGTATTTATTTTTATGGTTATAATCACACTTATAGATACATGAAATCAAAATTAATTAGGAACCCATAAATAAATTCCTTATATTCCATCATGACTCCATGGATTCTTGTTTTATTTGAGTGTTGGTGAGAAAGAGTGTATAAAAAAAAAAAGTGAGGATTATGAGATTTATTTAAATACCTTAGGCTTGGCATTATTATGTTTGCTCTCATGAGTAGATGAGAAATTGTGTATATATATTATTGTCTCGTTCTCATGAGTAGACGAGTGTTTTGATTTACACTCATACGTATATGCTAACCATCCGGGGAGTGTGGATCAAACTCGAGACAATATCCCCGTACAAGTTTGGCTTCAGAGCTGTGTTAGGTATACGGGAGGCACATGGGATATATGTGTAGGCCAGAAGTGAAGGACCGAAGTGGTGGAGTTAAGGCACAAAGAATTAAATATGAGTTTATTGTTATAGTGTGAATTGTATTGATTTGTACATCTTGAAAAATAGTAAACGACCTTAATAAATTATAAAATTTGAACATAGGTATGTATACGTGATTCTAGACAACTTTTGTGTTTTAACTTTTTATTAAAAAGATCGATTAGAACTTGTAATTGGATGATCTTGATTACAATAGTTTTTATTCATTTTAGCAGTACAAAATTTAGATGCTGTTTTAACCCATGAAACGAGCTCATTTTTATTGGTTTCACGTAAATTAAAATAAAACATTATTCTGCACATTTTTCGTGTTTTGAACTTTTCAGAAAAAAAATCATCTTAGAGCAGTTTCTTTTCGTTTTCAGCTTTAGATTTTTTGGTTGAATTCCGTTTAGGTTCTTCTATCAAATTTTTCTCTCAACCTATTCAGTTTCTACTAAATTGCTCGCTGCTTCAGACAAATTTTATGATAACCCAAAATATTTTTTTTAAATAGTCAAGGCAATATATTAATTGAGTAATAATTGGATTGGAGTGTTGTGAAAAGTTATACGTGAAAATAGTTCAATTTTGTAATAATTTTTTTTTAAATATAATTTTCGATCTTAGAAATTATGAAAATTTTATTATGTTGTTCTTATAAGAGTCTAGCATGTTGGATAAAATTTTGGAATTTAATGGTATGCATTTATTTTATGTAAATTTGCAGACTAATTGGTATTCAGTTTAATTTATAGCAGAATTTGAAATTTGAGTTTTGGGTGTTTGGATTATAATTTGAGATAAATTTGTTGGATCTATTTTAGTATATAATTGGATCATGTTTGCCTTATGGGTGGGACCCATGATTTAAATTTACTTTAATTTGAGTTTGTTTATTTACTCATGTTTAACTGTTTGATCCTTTTTAATTATGTGATTGGTAATAACCACTTTGGGAGTTGTTATTATTTATTATATAGGATTATAATAAATATTTAATAGTTGATTTTATGGTGTGTACCATATGGTGAAAAATTATATATTTTTATAGTGTATAAAATGGGTGTATATTTCGTGGTGAGCAAAATATTATATTTTATGTTGTACAAAAAAATGTTATATTTTGTAGTGAAAAAAATTATATTATTTTATAATTTATATTATAAAATTTTAAGATATTATTATAAAAATTATATTGTATTTTTTTGAAAAACCCATTTTGGAGAAGGGAACCCACGTGGGGTTGTTCCCCATGCCTTCTCCCTTCTCCCTTCTTTTTTTTCCTTTTCTTTTCTTGGGCTGGTTTGGCAGAGAGCTCATCACTCTCTCTCTCTCTCTCTCTCTCTCCCTCCTTGTTCTCCATTGATACTCAATATTTGAGCTTGAAATGGGAGTCTTTAAAGTGAGATTTTGCTAAAGTAAATTAAATGAAAGTCAGAGAGTTCATCATAATCTTCACAACGGTGGTCTCAGATCCATAATCGGGTGATATTTGCATTTTTGGATTAACTTTTCTTCATATTTGAGATAAGAACTTTCTTCATATTATTACATTAAAGTTATGTTATGATTATTTTGAGAAAATATGTCATTATAAGAAGTATTGTATATATATATATATATATTTAGATTTTTTTTTGGAATATTTTTGGAAGAAAGATTATGTTGAAGTGTTAAGGAGATTGATTTTTGAAACTTGATTTGGGGGAGAAAAAAAAAATTATGTTGAAGTATTGAACTTTCTTCATCTTGTGTTGATAATTTTGTTTTAAAAATTCAAAAATAAAATTTATAGTTGTATGGGTTGTATCTACCTCATATTATGGTTAGATAATTTATTTTAAGAAAAAAAAATATTGAAATATTTATCTCATCCTTGAGTTTTGGAATTTATTTTTGAGAAAAATAAATTGGTATTGAGAAATATTGTGTAAATTATTGAGTTGGGACTATAAAGTTGTTTTGGGATTAAAAACTCTAATAGTGTCATAGTCATGATATTTTATGCAAGATAATATATGTTAATGATTATGTTGTGTTCATTTTTATGAAAATAAAAATGTGAAATGTGGACTTTTGAACTCATAACCTTGAAAATATTTCTCTTGGGCATATTTTATAATTTTTGAGGTAAATATCATGTTGATTAGGTAATTTTAGAAAAAGTTGTGAAATTGTTATTTGTAGAAATTTAGGGGAAATTGGCTAAGCATGAAATGTGGGTGTATTTGAGAGATGAGACATGTGAGGTTAAGTTTGGTGTTATTAATTTGGAAGATGGTGAAAATAATGGACTTACTAATTTGATGAATTAAATTAGTGTAGTTAATATTTTAAATCTTTCGTAATTAAAGGAGTGTCATTAGGTTTTATTCATAACTTTAATATTATAAGATTAAAAGTGATGAAGTTGACCAAGTATGAGATTTGGAGAAATAAGCGAGATTAAGATGATGTGGTATGGTGTTGGATTCCTAATTTTACTAGTTGAGTAATATTATAATAATAATTTCATACTTTAAAATTTTTATGAGATAGTTGAATTGTTTGGTGGTTTTTAACAAGAAAATAATAGAATGTGATTTTTAGCTCGTTTGGAGCAAATTGACGAATTGGATTAAAACGAAAATGAGTTATCAAGACTTTTATTTATTTATTTTTCATTGGTTTAATTTGATGGGTGTTAATGTTGATAATTGGAAAGTGAACACTCGTGTTATATTTTATATTTATAGTCAAGATGAGATTTTGATATAATTAATTAAGTGTTAGAATATTCACTTATACTTAGTGAGAATTATGATTAAACTTGAAGATCCCGATATTTCACTTACATGAGAAAAATAGGAATTTGATTCTATTTAATGTTTGGGGTGGGAATGAGTTTTGGAAAGATTGTAATTACATTTCATTGATAAAGTATGTAAATTAGAAATTGATGAAACCTTGAACCCGCCTTGGTGTTATATGTTATTGCTAATGATGAACCTATTGTTTAAAAGTTTTGATTTTGGTAACCGGTAGAGGATTTCCATGCTGGTATTTAAATGAGATTCTTGAAAAGATAAGAAAATGTTTGATTTTGGAATTTTGTTGTATATAAAGAATGTTGTTGAATTGTCTTGAAAATACTAAGTTGGAAATTGTTGATTTATATGTGGTAAATATATGAACATTGACATTATGATATTATCTCTTGGGATTGTATCGTGGTATTACATTGACAGAGATATGGAAATTGATCACGATGGAGCATTGTGTGGTGGAATTGAAATTGAAACTATTCTAATGCATTGTTACATATTGCATTACTATTCCATTTTATTGTTATTATGGATTTCGAATTGCAATTGAAAACTAGGAATTGTTTTTGGAAAACAAGATCATTTGGATTTGTTTTGGGTAAATACGTTGGTAAGTCTGAATAGGGGGTGTAGTTCGATATTAGATAAATTGGCCTGAGTGTCAATGGTAAAAGACCAAAAACATGCGCGGAGGAGGTATCGTGTGCCTTCCGATGAGAGACCAGTAAAGTGGGGATTTGGTAGTGCTTGATATGCCTACTTGCAGACACGAGCCTTGGGATTACCTGAGTCGTATTTACCACCTTGAAATTATATTGAAATTGTTGAATTAATGTGTTTTCAAATTGGCATTATGCATAAGATTTTTAAAAGATAAGAAAAATATTTTGAGTATGACATGACATATGGATTCATCTCATAAGACTGTATAAAATGTATTTGATACTTTGTTAAATGTCATTATGAATTGTTTAATTATTTATTCAATTGATAAATGGGTAATTGAATGAATTGAAATGGATGTCATGTTGTATTTGAGGCATGCTTATTTATTTAAGTTAACTAGTTGTGGTTAATTAAATAAATTGAATTTAAGAATTATGTAATAGAATCATATGGTTTTGACATGATATAATTTTACGTATATGTATGAGTATCTTTGTATCCGCATATCTTCTAATGTTATAATATGAGATTGTTTGGTGAGCTAGTGGTTACTCAACCCCTGCCTGTACATGTATACAGGGAATGCTTTTCGGATTTAAAGATCAAACAATGGGTTTTATCATTTCATAAGTGCAATATAGTGATGGATCGTACTATTTCATTTGTTTGTTTGGCTGGGTGCTATCTTTTTGTAAATAATAGTGTCCTCTCTTTTATTGTAAACCTTAGGGTATTTCTTTTATTCGTATGTAAATGTCATTGTTGTATCACGAGAGAAAACTTGCATATTTAATTATTCATCAATTCATCCGAGGATAAATTATCTATTGTAAATGAACTTAATTAATGAATTTTGATAATGTTATCCAAGTAATAAAATACGGGATGTGACAACTTTTGTTCTTTAAGTTTTAGTCAATTTGAATTATTTAAGCATGAAACGATGTATTTTTATACTTCTTCAGCAAGTTACTTATGATTAAATTATACTAACTTTATTTTTTGACAGAATAGTGGGTTTTACTAACTTTTTATGTAGGGCTGATGTAGCGACTTTGATTTCTTTGTAAATCTTTATTTATTTATTATTATTTGATTTTATTTCTGGCATTATTAATTGCATAGTTATATAAGAATTTAACTTAGTATTTAATTAATTTAATGTGTAAGTTAATTATATATAATTAATCTGAATATTATATTTATATTTATATAAATTTTATATAAGATATTTATATTTATATATGTGATTTATTTGTATAATATAGTATAATAGGAAATTAGGTTAATATAAGTAGTCAACTAGGTTTTAATCACTTTTTGGTGAAAGATTTTCCATCAGCAGCCGTAGGAGGGAAAGAGAGAGAGAGAGAGATTAATCAAAGAAATTGAGAGAGAGCGGAGGGACGGTGGCAAGGGGAGAAAGGGGAGAGGAAAGAAAAAGAAAGCGTTAGGGTTTTGTTTTGGTGACTCCATTAATTCTCTAAATACTTCTTTGGTCTTTAAAAAAATATTGTGAGTATAAAACTCACTTCCCTTGATTTATATTTAATTCATTGTTTTTATTTATTTATTTTTATTTATTTAATTTTGAATTGATTTCATATTTACATGTAGATGATTGATTGATTTTAATTATTTTGATTAGCTGTGTATGTAAGGTTTATGATTTTTAGATGATTGATTGATTTTAATTATTTTGTTTAGTTATATATGTAAGGTTTACGGTTTCTAGATGATTGATTGATTGATTTTAATTATTTTGATTAGTTGTGTATGTCAGGTTTAGGGTTTTATATGGATTTATTTTATGGTTGTAATCACACTTATGATTATATGAAATTAAAATTAATTAGGAACCCATAGATAAATTCCTTACACTCCACCATGACTTCATGGATTGTTGTTTTATTTGAGTGATAGTGAGAAAGAGTGTATAAAAAAAAGTGAGGATTATGAGATTTATTTGAATACCTTAGGCTTGGCATTGTTATATTTATTATCATGAGTGAGATGTTGTGTATATATATATTGTTGCCTCGTTCTCATGAGTAGACGAGTGTTTTGATTTACGCGCGTACGTATATGCTAACCATCCGGGGAGTGTGGATCAAACTCGGGACAATATCCCCATGCAAGTTTGACTTCGGAGCGATATTAGGTATACGGGAGACACTTGGGATATATGTGTAGGCCGGAAGTGAAGGCCAAAATAGTGGAGTTAAAGTACAAAGAATTTAATTATGAGTTTATTAGTATAGTATGAATTGTATTAATTTGTACATGTTGAAAAATAGTAAACGATCTCGATAAATTATGAAATTTGAGCAGAGATATGTATACGTGATTCTAGACAACTTTTGTGTTTTAACTTTTTATTAAAAAGATCGATTAAAACTTATAATCGGATAATCTTGGTTATTGTAATTTTGATTTATTTTAGCAATGCAGATTTTAGAGGCTGTTTTAACCCACGAAACGAGCTCATTTTTATTAGTTTCGCGCAAAATGAAGTAAAACATTATTCTACACACTTTTCATGTTTTGAACTTTTTTGAAAAAAATCATCTTAGGGCAGTTTTTGTTCGTTTTCAGTTTCAGATTTTTCAGTTGAAATCCGTCTAGGTTCTTCTATCAAGTTTTTCTTTCAACCTATTTAGTTTCTACTAAATTAGTTCGAGATGTATTTTAGGAAATTTGATTCTGTACAACTTTTGTTCTTTGAGTTTTGGTCAATTCAAATTATTTAAGCATGAAACGGTGCATTTTTATACTTCTTTAGCAAGTTACTTATGATTAAATTATACTAACTTTATTTTGCAGGATTGTGGGTCTTACTAACTTTTTATGCATGGCTGACCCACCATATTTTTATTTCTATTTTTTTTAGTTTATATTCAATTTATATTTCGTTGTGTACGGGTAAGAAACTAAATGCCACCGTATCTCGAGAAACTACCCATTCGTCTCGGTGCGGATAGAATTACTTGTATTGTCTTGTAACAAGAATTAAATGTATTTTTGTTTTTGTCTGGTAAACACGTAGGTGTTAAATCTTGTACTCATACTAGTATACCTGTATATTGACCCGTTTTGTCTCCTGGCAACTCGGGCCATGCTTATGCTCGCTTGAGCTTAATCGAGCTTCCTTCGCAGGATTAGTTGGGGTTACGGTGGTGACGTGGGATTACTATAGTTGTTGGACTTGTCATTTTGACTTCTTTTGTTTTCTTAAGCTTAGGGTTGATATTAGTTTATATATTTATTATTATTTTTTTTTTATGACTTTAGTATTGAGATAATTTGGCATGGTTTATAACCGTACATTATTTAAGTTATTTTGTTTACATATTGTTATTTTAATGTTTGAGGTATTGATTAGTTATGAAATTATGGTAGATGATTTGGTTAGCGTTTAATTTTTTTTTTTTTGTTTCACTCCTAAGATTTGGATGATGAAATATTAATTGGGATTTAGTCCTAATTTAATGTTTAATTATCCAAATTTTGGGACATGACAGCTAACCCACCATAATTTTTATGTTTATTTTGTTTATTCTATATTCAATTCATATTTAGTTGTGTACGGGTAAGAAACTAAATGCCACCGTATTTTAGGAAACTACCTCTTCGTCTTAGTGCGGATGGAACTACTTGTCTTGTCTCATAACAATAATTAAATGTATTTTTTGTTTGTGTCTGGTGGACACGTGGGTGTCAAATCTTGTACTCATACCAGTATATTTATATATTGATCCATTTTGCCTTTTGGCATCTCGGGTGCATTCTATTTGAGCACAGCCGAGCTTCTTTTGTAGGATTAGTTGAAACTACGGTTGTGAAGAGAAATAACTATAGTTGTTGGACATGTCGTTTGAACTTTTTTTGTTTTCTTAAGCTTAAGATTGATATTAGTTTATGTATTTATTTTTTTTTTATGACCTTAGTATTTTGATAATTTGGCATGATTTGTAACTTTACATTATTTAAGTTGTTTTGACTATTTATTGTTATTTTAATGTTGAAGGTATTGGTTAATTATAAAATTATGGTGGATGATTTGGTTGGCATTTTGTTATTTTTTTTTTTTTTTTATCCCTTCTAATCTTTTGAGGATAGAAATTTATTTAAATCTTATGAAGACGTGAACATTTAGATTTTGTTTCATCCCTAAGATTTGGATGATGGAATATTGATTGGGGTTTAGTCCTAATTTAATATTTAATTATCTAAAATTTAGGACGTGATATACTCTTTCACCAATCACTATTCACCAATTATAATGTAATGGTGTATCACATATTCATGTTCTGGGATTACTTTATAATCACCCTTAATTTTTTGCTGTAATAAAGGGTAGGGTACTGTTAGAAGCATTAATGCCATCAAGTCGTTAAAATTTAGGGAAGTTTTCAAAATAGTAGTGAGTAAAAAATATAATTACAAAATGATGAATGATGAATGTACAAGTCTTATTTGCATAATTCAATGCATGAATTATTTATACATTCATTATTTTGCAATTATTTTTCCTACTCTTCATTTTTTATATTCCTCCAAATAAAATTTATTAGTTTAACTAACGCCTTTAATTTAATAAATATGGAGTAAAAAAAGTCTTACTATATTCAAAACAAATCCATTAGTCCATTCTACTTATCTTTTTATATCACATTTCACAATCATTAAATTAAATATTAATACAATTGTGGGATTGTTTACTTTAATAATTTTAAGGAGTTTACCATAACCAAAACCTAATTTTAATTATGTTATATGAGATAGTATATCAAATCTGGTATAAAAAGATGAATTTATTAATATTTGTCTTAAGATTATATATTAACAAAGTGTTAAATGAGTACAACTGATAAAGTTAAAAAGTTATTTAAATAAATTTTTATTTTTATTTTTATTTTTTATAATGGGACCAAAATGTCCTTTTTGCTTTGCCCTTTATTTTACCCCCTCATCTCTCTAACGGGTTGCTGAAATCTTCAACGGAAAATGATTTGTCCCCTTAAAAATGCCCCCCTAATCTCCCTAATGTCCAAAACGATGTCGTTTTGGGCAATTTTTTTTTTTTTTTTTTGCCTTGGTCTGAAATTTCAAGGGATTAGGAGGCCAAAAATTAGGGCTCCCTAGCACAATCCATCTTCAACCCTCGTTCAAGAGCTAGGCTTGGACAACTTATGTTTCAAATGTATTTTATCAAATTTTATTTTAATAATTTGTTTGATTGTGTTTTTAGAGTCAATTTTTTCCCAAAAAAAATGAAAAAAATAAATAAAAATCAAATGCACATTATTTTCAAATGAATCTCTTTTTATGATAGAAATATTTTTAAATTTTCAAAAATATGATTTTTTTATATTTATTTTTATCAAATTAGTTTCTATGTTTTTTAAAATAAATTTAGAAAATAAATTCTAAAAATTCAGCCAAACTTTTGCAATTAGAGTTCTTTCTAATTGGGTTCAACTCTACCATTGTAAAAATAGTGACAGAGATATAGTATATAAAAAAATAAAAAATAGAAAGATGATAAATTAGAAGGATAACGGGACAAGCATTTGAGTACATTAAAAAAAAAAAAAATACACTACGTGATAGTTTTATTTTATTTATCTACGGCAACACATTATATATAGTAATTAAAGAATTCTGTGACTATGTCAATTTCACCATAATGGGGTATCTTTGTTTATATAAAAAAACACACAAGATTTGTAAGCTTTTCAAAGCATCATATTTAATTCCACTTTTATTCGACAATCCCCCAAAAAGATAATAAATAATAATATAAATATTAAATATAATTTTTTAATCATTTAAAATTAAAATTTTGACCGTTGATTCCGGTCTTGACCCTTTGGCACCATTTGAAGAAGGTACCATGCGAACAAAAAGTAAAAGCAGAGGATGTCTTGCCACGTGGCAACCCGGTTAAGTTGCTTCCAAAGTAGGACACTTAGGCCTTGTTTGAGTAGTGCAAAATAATCTAAAAAGTCAAAAAAAAAACAAAAAAGCTTAAAAGCTTAACACTATTCACCAAAAGCAACACACAATTACTACAGACAACTCCCAATTCAAATTTTCTTCTAAAAACTAATTTTCACAATTTTTTATTACACATTTTTTCATAAAAAGTCAAAAAGTTAACCCAAACATCCATATTTTCAACCTCAATTTTTTAGTCAAAAAAGACAAAAAGTACACTTATTTAGTCTTCCCAAACAAGGCCTTAGTAAATACGCGTCCGGATCCTCCAGAGTCATTTCCTAAAATGATCCTCTAAAGTGGTTTTTTGTGGCCTGACATGTGTCCTATTGATGGAACCAATGGCTGAGATGATCTCTCTCCAAAACGACGTCGTTTTGGTTGCCAACCTAATATTTTTTTTTTTTTTTTTTTCAGTTTGTAGATCCAGTTTGCAGAGATTGATTTCAAACTCCCCAAACTCACTTTGCTGAGATTTTAATTTTTTTTGGCAAAGATCTAATTTTGGGTATTGAAGAGATTGAAGTTGAAAAACTCATTTCCTAAACTCATTTTGCAGAGATTGATTCCAAACTCATTTCCCATTGAAGGTGAGAAACAGAAGGTGGGTAACAATGAAGTTGTAGTCTCCATTTTGGGTATTGAAGGAACTTCAAGGAGAGACCAAGACAATCAAAGTGAGAGTTCTAAAAGTTTCACAACACTAGAATCTGGGTCATCCTCTTTTCCAAAGAATGCCCAAACAGGTTCTCCTAATGCTGGATTAACAGAGCTTCAAATGTCCACACTTCCAAACTCTTCTTCTCCAGAGATAACCAAATCATGCACAACACCATATAGGCCTCTCAAAATCTCAGATGAAAATGTTACTCGACGAAGATCAATTCCACGGTCTGCGTATTCGAAACCCAAATCAAGAGTTTCTCAACTTCATTGTTAGAGATTGATTCCAAACTCATTTTCCAAACTCATTTTGCAGAGATTGATTTTTTTTTACAAAGATCTAATTTTTTGAAATCTCTACGTTCTCTAGTTTTTTGATCTCTATTCTTTAAGAAGCTTCAAGGACAGATTTTGCAGAGATTTTGATGGGTTTGGGAGATGAAGAAGAAAATGGGTGGATTTGCAAAAAAACCCACATGAAAATTGATTTGGTGTCATCTATGGCTATGAACTTCCTGAGAACAATAAACAGAGAAACCCAAAGAACATTTCAACCTAACTATAAACAGACCAAAACAATAACAACCCAAATCAAGATCCACGAAGAAACCAGTAGATCAAGAACGCCAAGACCCATGAAGAAGAAAAAAAAGAAGATGAGAGTGAAGAGATGGAAATCTGAAAAACAACCCTTTTCTTTCTCTCTCAGATGTGTGTCTCTATACTGCTTCATATGAGATCTGTAGAAATTTTGAATTTTTATAAAAAAAAAAAAAAAAAAATACTCACCAAAACGACGTCGTTTTGGTAAGTTTTATTCTCAGCTGTCAGATTAAGCACTTTAGGAGATCACTCTAGAGGATTGACTCTAGAGGATCCTTACGCCAGTAGATACAATCGAACTAAATCGATTCTAAAAAGTTAATTAAGAGTTAATTTTTTGATCGAACCGGTTTTAAAAAGTTGGTTAAAAGTTAATTTTTTTTAATTTTTTTTAGCTTCTTGAGTTGTATATATATTGGTACTTTTTTTTAAAAAAAAATTTAAAAAATAAAAAAGTCAATTTTTAACTTATTTTATAAAATAGGCATTCATCTATTTGAAATATTTTTAGAGGTTAGTGTGATTTACTACGAGTCTTGTTTTGATTATTTATGTAGGAGCCGAATATATGGCTAAATCGGAAGGGGCATGTTTTAGTACTGACGCTAACCGGTCGTCCAGCAAATATTAATCAGTCCCATCCTGCAAGACTAGGATGGGCCGGATACGATACGTAAGCCGATTAAACCGATTAAGAAAAGATCGCTAAATGTAATATAAGAACGGGTAATGATTGAAAACTAAGCCCAGGCCCCGAGGCCTCAGGAGGAACAGATATAAATAAAGAAGCAGCGTTCTTGGAAAGGTATGTAAAAAAAAACAACACTTCACTAAATTTAGTAAACAAGCTTTCTTGAGTAGAAGAACTGACTAGCCCGTCGAAGTGCTAATCTCGCACCCCGATCGAGTATTTGCCTTTGCAGGTGACTAGCTGAGTATCAAGAGCGTCTCCCAGGATCTGAAGAGTATTTCCAAAACCACTTCCCCACAACTGGCGCCGTCTGTGGGAATACTCAAATACATCCATGGAAGGCATGACGCAAGATTCTCCGATAGCCACCGACGAGACCACACAGAGAGACGACATCACCCTGGCAGATATGCTCGGGAAGGAAACCATCGCTGCGAGACGCGCCTTGAATTTTGACTCACCAACGACTTCAGCGCAGGAGACGATGCAAGCCATCATAGAACAAGCTAAACAGAATAAGCAAAGGCTGGAAAATATGCTCGCAGAAAATGAACGCCTCCGACAAGATTTGGCCTTGGAAATAGCAAAATCCAAAGAAGTCGCGCGCCAAGACTCTTTAACGACCTCGAGGGTGTAAACAACGACTCGAGCCAATTAAGGAAACCGATAAACTCCAATTCATTATCCACGAGCATGACAAGGACGCCAGACATTTCAGCCTCAAAAAGCCCACACATAAGGAACAAGCGCAGAAGAAGCGCCAGTGAAGAGGACCGCAGACGATCCTTTTTATCCGATTTAATTATGGGTGGCCTGTCCAAGAAGTTCAAAGCTCCATCATTTACTCTCTATGACGGAAAATCAGACCCCACTGATCATATACGTCACTACAAGCAGGCCATGACGTTGCATGCAGACAATAAAGCCCTCATATGCCGAATATTCCCCAGCAGTTTAGGGCCATTAGCTGTCAGATGGTATTACAAGCTAGAGCCGGCTTCGATCAGAAGTTTCCATCAATTGCAAAAATCCTTCAGAGCCAGGTTCATCACCAACGAGGTACAAACCAAACAGCCGACTTCTCTCGGGCTATGCAAATTCAACCGGAGAAACGCCGAGCATATTCGCGCAATATTGGGAGTGCTTCAATCGCTGACGATGCTTGCAACGACTCCATGGCCGCCACCGCTTCAAAATGGGACTACATCCGACAAAGGTTTTTCGCAACTCCGACTGTAAGACCCCCAAAACAATCGGGCGTTGATGAAGAAAGTCAAGAGTATTGCAAAGTGGAAGACGATGCCTTGAGGATCAAAGCTAGACAAGCGCCCACCAACGGACCTCGATATTGCTCACCGATAAGTTCAGGTTACCTTCGAGCCCCGAGCCACGCATAACGCATAAACGAGACAAAGGCGGACTTCGCCGACGAGTGATTAATGCTCCCACCCGACGAATGAGCAATTACAAGTCGACAGTAGGCGCTCGAGGCGCGCTGACAAAAAGTACACAGAACTGTCAGAGCCAATCACTGTTGTAATGACCAAAATCCAATACCTTCCATTCAAATGGCCGTCAAAGATGGTGGGGCCACCCGATACACGACGAAGGGACCGGAGGTGCGAATATCACAAAGATCACGGCCACGAAACAGAGAGTTGCTACGCATTAAAATATCACCTGGAAGAACTGGTGCAAAACGGCCGACTGCAGCAGTATGTGAAACAGGGAAAGCCAATCAAGGCATTAGCATTAAGGCAGGACTCTCCCCCACTTGGCGTGATCCATGTAATTTACAGCCTGCCTACACTCCCAGCCATGCACACAATTCAATCGCACCCAACTTTACAGGGGTGCCGTATTTCGACTCACCGGTCCGAAGAAGCTCCGACAATTGCCTTCAACGACTCCGACCTCAATGACGCAACGGCTTCCCGCATTGATCCGTTGGTCATTGGATTACGCATAAACCGGTTCATCATTAAACGAATCCTCATAGATCCAGGGAGTAGTTCAGAGGTCATGTATTATCAAACTTTCATCAAGCTCGACCTCAGCGAGGTGGATCTATCTCCGGCGGCTCACCCACTGTTCGGCTTTAATACGAACCCCGAATATCCATTGGACAAGGTCACATTACCTGTTCGAGCGGGGTCCAGAACGGCCGGCGGAATTTCGGTCGTGAAGCTCCTCGCCAGATAATGCCATAATGAAGAACTCGCTACATATCATGAAGGCCGCCCCAAGCACCTACCATCGATCCTCGCTTTCCCAACAACCCACTCAAGATTGAAGAAATACGTGGTTCCCCAATTGGTACAAGCAGAGTTCGACGAAACCCTATCACCGAATCGATCTATGGGCTCGAGCATTTGTAAATATATTTACCGCAATATGAACTATTTTTCCTCGACAAAAATCATATGTCAATTCCTGGGGCACTTGCCAGATTGGCCAAATTAAGTCTCGGATTCGAGCCCCTTTGGAGCATGCCACCAAGGTCGATTAAGTCTCCTGATTCGAGCGCCTTCGTGATACCACGACACAAATTAAGTCTCCGAATTCGAGCCCTTTGGCGCATGAAGCCTTAGGGCGATTAAGTCTCCTGATTCGAGCGCCCTTCGTGGATATCACGACACAAATTAAGTCTCCGGATTCGAAGCCCCTTTATGATGTCACCAGTAATTAAGTCTCCTGATTCGAGCGCCTTTGTGGATATCACGACACAAATTAAATCTCCTGATTCGAGCCCCTTTGGCGATGAAACCTTAGGGCGATTAAGTCTCCTGATTCAGAGCCCCTTTACGATGAAGCTCGAGGGCCGATTAAGTCTCCGATTCAGAGCCCCTTTACATGAAGCCTTAGGGCGATTAAGTCTCCGGATTCAGAGCGCCTTCGTGGATATCACGATTGTCAATTAAGTCTTCGATTCGAGTCCCTTGGCGATGCCACCAGTACGATTAAGTCTCCGGATTCGCCGCCTTCGTGGATATCACGACACAAATTAAGTCTCGATTCGAGCTCCTTTGGCGCATGCCGCCAGGGCCGATTAAGTCTCCAGATTCGAGCGCCTTCGTGGATATCACGATTGGCCAAATTAAGTCTCCGGATTCGAGCCCTTTGCATGATGTCACTAAGGTCGATTAAGTCTCCGGATTCGAGCGCCTTCGTGGATATCACGACACAAATTAAGTCTCCTGATTCAAGCCCCCTTTGGCGCATGAAGCCTTAGGGCCGATTAAGTCTCCGGATTCGGAGCGCCCTTCGTGGATATCACGATTAGCCAAAATAAGTCTCCGGATTCGGAGCCCCCCCTTTGGCGCATGAAGCCTTAGGGCCGATTAAGTCTCCGGATTCGGAGCGCCCTTCGTGGATATCACGATTAGCCAAAATAAGTCTCCGGATTCGGAGCCCCCTTTTGGCGCATGAAGCCTTAGGGCCGATTAAGTCTTCGGATTCGGAGCCCCCTTAGGGCCGATTAAGTCTCCGGGTTTGGAGTTGATTAATCACCTTAAGGCCAAATGGGCCCTGGATTCAGGAACGGATCATACAGTGCTAAGTGCTAATCGCGTCTCCGAATCCGAGCAAACGTTGGCACGAACAAAAGATATTGATAATTGACCCTATGTAATATACTAGAACAGATCATGCATTCGAAGTAATGAGCTTTAGTACACAAGCAAAATTCAGAATAACACGCAAATAGATTTAAAATAAAACCATTTATTTGATTAAACAAATTGTTACATAATACAACCCGCATTCAACATTACAATATCGAAAAGCAAAAAGGGAACAAAATCACGTAAGATCGACGCATCGCCGCCTCTAAACCCTCCACGGCTGCACTACCTTGAACCAGTTATGCTTAAGCCCACGACTTGCATAACGCCAACCTGCTCCTGACACCATTGACAATGTCAAGGCAAAGATCCAGGACAAGGAAGAATGAACTTGACAATTGTTGACTCTCCTTTCGGTGATTCGCTTGACGACTTTGAGGCTCACAGATCTCAAGCCCTTCACTTGGAGACTCACAGAACCTGGTTCTTCGGTGACCTAACTTCTCACGGATAGGTTTTCGCCGCAAACCATCTCAACACCAAACTTGACCGAAGTTTGAGCCTCTATAACCAAAAATCACCATCCTGCATAAAGAATGATGAGTCAAATGGGATTATTGGTGCGCCCACCTTTTTATCCTCAGCAACGACCGCGATCTCCAGGTCCCAATTCCAAGAAAATTTTATTAACGCCCAAAAATGCATTGGTTGAATAAAACAAGCGTCGATTGACATTCGCCACGACCGCCATCCCGACGGCTGGCCGAAACGCGCGCTGGCTGGGCCAAAGCGAAATAGCTTTATTAAAACCGATCGGCCAAATATTCACATGCCGATCACCCTCGACCAGCCCACTAATCCAAATGGTCAAGCGTCGATACGCTCGCCCAAATCAAAGATAAATGGCCGTTGAAATAGCCTCAATAAAATCTTAACTGCCATGACGGTTTAATTTCGCCTATGTGCAGATCCTACCGATAGGCCCGCGTCTTGCCGGGCAATTAACAACTATCTGGGTCGGGCAATATTTAGACATTCAAACATTTAAGCAACACGAAATACACATATGCCGAATATGAATGACAAAAAAACAGTTATAATGAAACAATCTTTATTCAATAAAACAATAAGTTACATAGTTTCGAACACACCCTGCGTTCCAATCTTACAACTATAAAATTCATACGGCGTCACCCTCATCCTCACTCTTCTCAATCTCAAAGGCACAAAACGGAAAATCTTTACTCCTCAGAGCGGTGATGCTAAATCAATTCCCGACGCCGAAGAGCCTTCGCGGCTTGAGATGCCTTGATCCAACCGCGTTCAACCCGCTGGTTTTCACATCTAAGATACTTCTTCACCAAGATTTCGGTTTTCACGATTCTCACCTTCGCCCTCATGGAAACCTTTCATAGGCCCTCCTTCGTGACTCTCTATTATAACATACTTGCCGCCTCGACGGCAAGTGCGGAGTCGATAGCCGACTCAGAACCCTCTCTTCCACAATTGGGTTCGCGGTGCGGTGGATTGTGCTCGAGCCGCCTTTGGTATTCCTTAGTTCCCGCCGCTTCCACGCGCCCGCAAACTTCGAATACGCTCGTTCTTCTTCTTCATCTCTTGACGAATAGCAAATGTGATGCCGACTTCAGAAGTAAAGCCCCTTCATCGGCCGTGAATGCCCTCGCTAAACACCTCGTAATCTCGCTAACCCAAAGATTGATTTCAACCTCAGCGGAAATATTTGTCGCAAAGTCGACCGCTACATCCGGTCTCAACGATCGAGTCCGCCTATCATCGGTCTATTCTTCACTTAATACCGCAGCTTAATGGAACGGTTTCGCCGGACCTCTCGACTCGGATCTGGAGCCTTACCGCGATCGCTTTGCTCGGGCGATCTGCGACGCCGGGAACCGACGCCTCTCGACTGCACTCCTATTTCTCGCCATGAGGGTTCACCACCTCGATGATATCTCCGCCAAGCTCGCCTAGGGTCTTCGCCTTTATCGTTAAAGAAAAGTCGGTTCGACATTCGCAAATCGCCTTCCCCAAGAGCTCACCAGCTTGTCTACCAAGCACGTAAAGGATGTACGTTTCCTCATTTATCCTTCACAGAGGCAGCATGTTTGAGGCAATCTCATTAATTGGAGATCCTGAATCGCCCGACGCCGGCTGAGTCGACAGTAGGGGCACGATTCTACCATAATCACGAACTGCTTAGGGCGGCGGCAGATTCATCAACCCATTCGGCTCCATGGCGCCCCCCGCAAGGACCGCCTGGGGCAAGGGCAGATTTATCAATCTATCCGGCTCAAGTCCCCCAGCCGGCCCTCCACCTCGCAAGGACCGCCTGGGGCAAGGGCAGATTCATCAATCTATCCGGCTCAAGTCCCCCAGCCGGCTCTCCACCCCGCAAGGACCGCTTGGGGCAAGGGTAGATTCATCAATCTATCCGGCTCAAGTTCCCCAGCCGGCCCTCCACCCCGCAAGGATCGCCTGGGGCAAGGGCAGATTCATCAATCTATCCGACTCAAGTCCCCCAGCCGGCCCTCCACCCCGCAAGGACCGCCTGGGGCAAGGGTAGATTCACCAATCTATCCGGCTCAGGCACCCCAGCTGACTCTCGAATTGACAGTTCATAATTCGAATCCAATCAGCATGAGAAAGATTCACCAATCTATCCGGCTCAGGCACCCCAGCCGGCTCTCGAATTGACAGTTCATAATTCGAATCCAGTCGGCATGAGAAAGACGAATCCATATTGACACAGGATATTCAATCCCTAAAAGCTGAAACTCAGCAACAATTTTATTAACATAATCCCTAAAAGCGAAAGGCTTTGAGCCAAACTTAGCAAAATGTTTCATTAACATAATCACACAAATTGTGCACAATAATTAGTGACATTACAAGGAAATGTTCATTAATAAATTGCGTACAAGATAGTAACCAATTTATACATGAAAACTACCCTGAAAACTACCCTACCAAACAAAAAACTTACAAAAACAAAATTAGGAAACGCCTCTCAAATCACTCCTCGGTGTCGGATTCGAGTGGCTCAACATCCACTTGCTCGTAAGGAATTGGCAAATCCGATGTAACCCCAGCGGCTGCAAGGGCTTTGAGCCACCTATGTTTGAACCCTAGATTCTCAAACTTGGGAACTTCATCAACATATTCCGTGTAAGCGGCACTTTTTCCCGCCTCGAAAGCATCGGATTTGGCTTTCTCCTTGGCCGCCTTCAGCTCCTCTAGCTGAGTCTCCACCTTGGCAAGTTCGTCATTTGAGAGCTTGAGCGATTCCTCACTCGCATTCACTCTAGCCTCAGCATCAGATCGAAGCTGTTCAGCAGTGCGAGCCCTCTCCTTCTCCACTTCGGCTCACGCGCTTTCCATTGCGGCCCTTATTTTTTCAAACTCCGCTCTACTCTTCTGACCTTCCACTTCGGCTTGCAAACGATCAATTCTGCCAAGAGCATTATGCAAGCGACGGCCCAAGTCGGCAATCCTGCCGACGGTCTGCAAGAATAAGGGATCATTAGATACCTTTATAAAAAGTAAATTTAGAAACAAATATAAGATTCCTACCAGGAGTGCTGACTGCGCAGATAAGGCTACGGCCAAAATATCCCAGGCGCAAAAAGGTCAGATTGTCACGGCAAGGAAATCGAAGCCGCCAAGCTCAACGCAACGGCCGGATCCTCAATGGCAGAAGCGTTGGAAGAAATCGGCGTATCTCTGATCTTTGGTTGAATAACAAAATGAGCAACCACGTCCGATTCTTCGAGGTGAGGCCGTTTGTCAGAAGGACTAGCTTCTGAACTGGCTTCCCCCTCGGCACTGCGTTTTTGACCGCGCTCCTCCAGAATTTGCCGTTCTTCACGGGCCGTTCACCCTTTTTCCGCTTCAACCGCAGAATCTCGAACGATCCCTTCAACAATGGGTATGGAGGCCTTAGGCAAGCCGGGATCAGATTCGCCGGCCTCGGCCTTTGTCTAGCCCATTCGCCGGCGCTTTCCCACGCTACCATTTATGTAAGGTTTTCCTTCGCCATACCTTCAAGAAATCGCCGTAGGTCGCCCAAATTTGTGAAAATGTCTCCTAAAAGACTTCCCTAATTCGACGCGGATGGTGAAGGTCGATCAAGTCCCAAGAAATTTCAACGCCGAAAGACGGCCACAACTTCTTCGCCTCCTCGAATCCTCCAAATGGATTGGCAACTACTTTATTACGGCCTGCCTCGCCTGAGTCAGAATCTTCGAAACCAATTTGCCTAAGGTTCTTGTAGCTGGGGAAGATAAGAGCCGAGAGCTGCTGATTGTCGGATGGAATCGGAATGTTGTCCACAGCCGAGAACGTGGTATAAGTGGGCTCGTACCGAAGTAAAATGTGGGCGGCTCTCCTTGTTTTTGCATCGCCATGGCCAAAGTAGCCGAGTGCAATCTTAATATCCCTAAGGACCACTTCGTCAACGCAAGTTAGAACCTTCTTCAATTTATTACCTGCAAAAGATGAGTGATTAAGGAAAGAAAGCCGATTAAAAGATAAATCATTAAACACAAGATATTACGTGGCAGCCTGGGTCACCCTTATGTCTGGGAATGGGGTCTAGGCGATCTTCGCCAAGAACTCCTGCCATTCTGACATCGACCATTACATCGCCAACCCTCTTACCAGAACTGGCAAGCATAGTCACCAAATGATGGTCAGCATCCTTGGCCCTAAGGAAGTACCGACCCAGCCGACCAGAGGATTTGGCTAAGGCGTAGCAATGCCGAATGGCCGAAATTCCGAGATCGATCCTAAGACGTCGATTCAATTCTATAACATCCATAATGATTCGAAAGAAATTTACATTTGGTTGAGAAGGAATCAGACTCCAATATCGAAGGACAGCCCTAAGTAATGGATGTAGGGGGAAACGGACTCCGCCTTCTGCTATGGACAGGAAGGGGAATACGATTGTATTCTGATCCTCCCTCTCCATATCTAGAGTACTGTCCATTACAAGAGTTAGATGGACGTCATCGGGAATGGAAAAATGTCACCGGAATTCGGAAATGCGACTCTCATAAGGGAGGTCCTTCAAGTGTTTAGCCATTTCGACGGGGACCCAAGGATTCGCCGAAAGTAAAAATGATAAACAGAAAATAGGGCTGCAAAGAAAAGGGAAGAAAACTTACGAAGAGCAGATGAGGCAAAGGTAGATGGACGAAAGTTGCAGAAAACGCGAATGAGAGAAGGGATGCGCGCTAGCGGTCCAGACGTATCAGATGATCGACGAAACGTGCACCAAAAAGGACTGAAGTTCCAAATAGCAATAAATGCGAGAGACGCATGAATGAGGCGGGAAAGTGTAATGATAAACGAAAAGGCGAGCACCTTCTGACATTTTCTGACGCCTTGGGATATGCGAAGCCGCCCGATCTATAATGGGCTTTTTGAATTCTGAACCAAACACGCCGATTAACTACAGTCAATAGGCAGTTCGGGGGGCAATTGTGGGAGCCGAATATATGGCTAAATCGGAAGGGGTATGTTTTAGTATTGACGCTAACCGGTCGTCCAGCAAATATTAATCGGTCCCATCCTGCAAGACTAGGATGGGCCGGATACGATACGTAGTTTATTGCCGATTAAGAAAAGAGATCGCTAAATCAATATAAGAACGGGTAATGATTGAAAACTAAGCCCAGGCCCCGAGGCCTTAGGAGGAACAGATATAAATAAAGAAGCAGCGTTCTTGGAAAGATATGTAAAAAAAACCAACACTTCACTAAATTTAGTAAACAAGCTTTCTTGAGTAGAAGAACTGACTTGCCCGTCGGAGTGCTAATCCCGGCACCCCCGACCGGAGTATTTGCCTTTGCAGGTGACTAGCTGAGTATCAAGAGCGTCTCCCAGGATCTGAAGAGTATTTCCAAAACCACTTCCCCACAATTTAAATTATTCATTTTGTAACACTCTCAACATCTATCATCCGTGAAAAAATTAGATTGATTTAATAATTGTAATATTTTCATTTTATTACATTTGTCTTACAAAATAATGATTAATATTTTTTTTTTAAAAATAGATCATCTATTTTTATGATAAAATAAAAAGATTCAAATTATCAGATCAATCTATTTTTTATGAATAATATATATACGAATAATTTTATAATATAAACTACTCGAATTACCAAAACATAACCTATAACCCACATATCCCCGAAAAAATCATTTTATTTTAACAAGTCTGTCATATTATTTTAACAAAATCGTTTTGACTTGAGTCAACGGGATATTCTTGAATGATTGCTATTGGTATGGCCAAACACTTCACCACTCCATTTGCCCGTATTCTTCACCACCTTCCTCACTCCACCTCCAACACTTCTCTGCTCTCTCTATTTTCAGGGCATTTTTGAGCTTACAAGAAAGAAAGATCAATGGGTGTTGTTACCTTCACCGAGGACATCGCTAGCCCCGTCCCGGCGCCGAGGCTATTCAAGGCCTTGATCCTTGATGTTGATAACCTCATCCCCAAGGTTGTACCACAGGCTATCAAAAGCATCGAAACAAACCAAGGAGATGGCGGCCCTGGAAGCATCAACCAAATGAACTTTGTCGAAGGCTAGCTACCAACTTCACTAATGCTGTGTTTAAATCTTAGGCCCCATTTTGTTTTGGCAAAAAAAATATTTTCTACGAGAGCTGAATTGAAATTGTATCTCGTACCGTATTGAGTAGCCCAGCAAATCTAATGTGGGCCGAATAAGGCCCAAGCCCGCTGGGCTGGGTAACCATCGAATGACAAGTGAGTATGGTGAACAGGAACATTGAAGATATTTTTGATAGACAGTGAAGTCCGAATAGTACATATCAGCAGGAGTCCACTTAGTGGGATGAAAATTTCTTGAAGAGTATAATATGAAAATAAGCCCTAGAGAGTAATGATGAGAAGTTAGGTTACATGGAACAAGGGTTAAGAAAGATGATACCATAAAAGGTGAAGAAGAACTTAACGAAGAGGGGGTAAGAAAAAAACAACTAACTTAAGCCTTTAAGAAATAGTGACGCGAGTCTTTTTGAGAAACTAACTTGTTCATTGGAGTGTTAATTCCGGCACTATTAACCGGATCATTCGTTTATGTTTCAGGTGACATCACAAGGATCTCAAGGGTTTGACTAAATTGAAGAAGTATTTCCAAATCCAATTCACCACATTTTCATGTCTTTTCTGTAGAATTTTATTTCTCTATATGATTGCAATTTTAAGACTAATGTGTTAATGGTGGTGTTGGTGGTGACAAAAGGGAAGAATCTTATATTATTAAATGTATAACAAATAAATAATTAACATGTAATATCACATCATTGTGGTACAATTATGGGTATTAAATATTTTCCATTAAAAATAGAGAATATCGTATAAAAGAAAGAATGAGTTTTTTCTTTTTTCCTTTTTTTACCAAACCTTTTTTTTTTAAATAAAAAATCAAAGAACAGATTCTAAAAACTCAAGCAAACAAACTTGACTTTTTTTCATTGTATCTGCTAAAAACAAACTGAGTAAAATTTGTTGGAAATGGTTGGAAAAATTCTGGATAAAACAGAATTTTTTTTTAACTTTGGTCTATTATTTAGGTGGGATCCATGCGTCAAATTTGGCGAGTCTAAGTGGTAACGCGTTGTATGCCGCGTTGTGATTCACGTGATATATTTGGTTGCTCAAAACCATTATCGAGTGAATGAGAAATTGAAACCAAAGTGAGCTCCATGGAAATGAAGTTTTGGTAGAAATTCTTTAAGGTTGGAAAATGGCTTGTCCCACATTGATTTAGTGAGAAGTTTTGAATGGGTTTTTAAGGCATGGGATTGGAACTTGGGATATGCCCCAAGGGGTACCCAAGTTTTGTAGAGAGGGAAGTTATGGGCAAAATGGGCTAGACCCATTAGACCCAAAAAATACCACACATGCACCGTCTGGGCAACATGGGAACTGGTGTGAGGTTGGGTTGGGCTTGTCCGACCTAATACTAATCTTTTTGGGTCAAAAACATTTGAATTTTATTTTATTTGGTTATAAATAAAATCTGTCTGTTTTTATTTCAAATTCTAAATTCAAATTTTTTGGTTTGCACCTCTTTAGAAATTTTGCACAGTTTCGGATCTGTTCAAACCGAAATTGTTCAAATTCAAATCTAAATTGTTTAAAATTCAAACCAAACAGTGCCTACAGATTTTGTATCTGTTTAATTTAAATTGAACAGGTATGCTACCTGTTTAATTCAAAACCAGCCGCCACCAATCTATCTATAAATAGGCAGCCCTCATTTAATGAATTCATTCACTTTTTTCGTCCTTCCTTGCTGCAAATTCATCTCTGTATTTTGCTGCATTTATTCTATTATTTTTCCTGTCAGAAAGAGTGTATACACTAAGTGTGTTCGTTGAACAAATAAATTGTAGTGCTGCATTTATTTGTTGTTAATCATTTCATCCTGAGAGATAGACGTCTATATTCTGATAAGCACCGTGGAGAGGACGAATTTGTCTTAAGGACACAGTGTCGAACACTAAATTTGATCAGAATAATATTCAAGATATTAATCAAGTAAGTTATTTATTTATTTTCTGTTTTATTATTTATTTAAATCAGATTTTAATTTTGTTTATGTAACAAAATAAAATCTGTTTTTATTTATTTAATTCTAATTCTAGTTTGATTTTTATAATCAAACATTCTCTCTCCTTTTTTATTTTTTTTTTTATATTCTGTTTGTCGTTTTGTACCCAAACAGAATTAATTATTTTAATTACGGTGAAGATTGTCCAACACAATTAACATATATAATGCAACATACGTGATTTTTTACGTTCCCTTGCAGGTAGTCATTTGAAATACTTGAAACATAGGATTGATGCATTGGACAATGAATCGAGTCCATTTCATATGAGACGAAGCTTGAGTCTGATCCCAATGGTGGTTGCGTTCATATGAGCATTGGCAAGTACTATACCAAACCAGGCGTTGAGGTAAAGGAGGAGGACATCAAGGCTGGGAAAGAAAAGCCTCCGGCATGCTCAAGGCCGTGGAAGCCTACCTACCTCTGGGCAAACCCTGATGCATATGTTTGATCATCCTCCATTGTTGAAATGAAACATTCCCTTGCATAGCATATCATATCATATCACTCTCTTCCATTTTCATTTTAGTTACTAGTGTGGCTTGTATGTTCTCTTCTCTCCAGCCAAAGTTGCCAATTTGGCTTGATAATAAGTGTGTGTAATAATATATAGAGTTGTATGTACTGTTTGATTGGAATGAATAGTGAATTGATTTCTTTTTTTTCTTTTTTCTTTTTTTTTGTTGAACGAATTTGATTTCTAATTATCGAAATCTGTTTTTGCATGTTTTCAAATATAGGTCAAAACAATCCTAATTACTTTTTGAGTCTCCATTCAAACCAGCAAGAAGCCGCCCTTGTGTATCAATCATGTGGTCTATTGAATGGGATCTTTTCGGGGAAAAAAATAAAATAAAGTTGTACCAGATGAGAAAAAGTGATGTTGGGAACAAGTCATACATATGTTTGATATGACCACGATGTTTGAACAAATGTTTGAAACCTTTCAGTATTACATCTGTTTGGCTTCTCTTCTGCCAATTTCCAATGGATTGACACCAAACCTACCCCATCTCTCTCTCTCTCTCTCTCACACACACACACACACACACACACACATATATATATAGCACAAAGCGGTGCTCTTCATCTCCACAAATAAGCTTTTTGATCTCTATAATCAAAAAAGAAGATGGGGGTGACATGTTTTAGCCAGGAGTTTACATGCCCTGTTGCACCAGCAAGAATGTTCAAAGCATTGATCTTAGAATCCAACAACCTAATCCCAAAGCTCTTACCTCAATTCATTAAAAGTGTGGAAGTAATTGAAGGAGACGGAGGACCAGGAAGCATTGAACAGGTCAACTTCACTCGAGGTTAGCAAAAACCCACATAAGTTTCAGCCCATTTGATTGTGTTTTCGTTTTCTTTTTTCTGTTTTTATTTTTTAGGTGTAAATTAAGGAGTCATGTTTTTGGTTTGTCATGCAATTAGCCACTTTAAGTATGTGAAGCACTAAAAATAATATAAAATACAATCAAACAGACAAGCACTGTCATGATTCACAAATACTAATTTGAAACAGTTCTGATTGTTTTTGGTTTTGTGATGCAGACAGCAACTTCAACTATGTGAAGCACAGAATCGACGAGCTTGACAAAGAGAAATTTGTGTGCAAGTACACCATGATTGAAGGTGACCCATTGGGCGACAAGCTTGAATCTATCGATTATGATGTCAGGTTTGAAGCAGCCAACAATGGAGGTTGCATCTGTAAGATGATCACCAAATACCACACAGTTGGCGAGCTTGAGATCAAGGAAGAAGAGATCAAGTCCGGCAAGGACAGCGCTATGGGGGTTTACAAAGTTGTTGAAGCCTACCTTTTGGACAATCCTCACGTCTATGCTTAATTAAGCCTGTGTTGTACCACCAGTCCTTTATATACATAATCTCATATCTGAAGATTATTTTTTGTGTGAAATTGAAATAAAGTTCAAAACAAATTGGTTTCTTTTAACTAAAGCTATTTTGGAACTTTTAACAAGAGTTGGTTTAGTTGGTAAGGATCGTCCCCTTCGCCCATTTGGCTTAGGTTCGAGTCCCGCTGCCGGTAGTCCTTTGTTGGTGGAGCGATATTGCGTAACGCTTTCCCTGACCCTAGAATGGGGTAGCCTCCCCTCCTCCTAAACTTTTTTTTGAATAAAAAAAAAAGAAGTTCAACAATATGGGATCATATTACATATTGTGAGATGGGTAATTTGCTTTTCCTTGAATTAATGTTGGATAATTCAAACCCAAATCAAAGATAAGAGGTTTGTTCAATTTGCTAAACTTGTCTCCAAGGAAGTTCGAAAATTGAACTCAAGAATTGGATCCTCCCTTTGTCACAAGCCTCTATTTAGAGTTAGAGAGATAAATCCCATAATAGAGAGGGATTTAGAGATAAGAAAACAGAGAAGAATAAGACAGAGAATCCTCAATCCTTAAGAATTGGTTTCAAGTAAAAAAATTTATTATAAAAGCAAAAAAGTTTGGTCTAAAAATGTATGTTAGTTGACAATTTAAAAAAAAATAAAAAATAAAAAAATTGATTTTGATTTTTTGGATTTAAAAAAAAAAAAAAAATTGGCTGGAATAATATTGGAGAAACTGCCCTCCATACTCTTTCTTTCTCTCTCTTCAATCACCTTCTCTGTTTCTCTTCAAACAACCATCCAATTCATGTCTCACAATCCATATATCTATAGATGGCCTAATTTCTTTCAAGAATCTTTATCCCTCCCACTCCAATGGCTTCCTCAATAGCTGCTAAAAAATATTTTTCAAAGGAAATGCTTCATGGCTTCATTTACAATTCTGTACCAATTCTTGATTCAGCAACAATCACAGTTCCCCCACCACCACCCTCTCGCCTTCCTCTCCGGCCACCACTCTAAATAATACGACTAGCTTTCACCTATGGCGACATTTTTTTTTACATCTCTTCCAAAACTATTGAATCATACTGCAATATAATATATTTTATTACTTGATACACATAACTCTAATCAATTTTCTTATTATGTATAGTATATTGTGTTGTGTTTTATTTTTTTTATTTTGAGATGTTTTTTCTTTTTTGTTTTCAAAAAGTGCAAATCAGTAATTTACAATGACAGGATAAATTTTGTGTGTTTAAATTTAGACAGCTCAAGCCGAGCTGGAGCCCGAATTCTTTGAGTTAACTTGGACTCAGGCTTGGGCAAACAAATTCTGACAGACAGGTATCAGATTCGGGTAAGGGCAGATAGATCCCTCCATCTTTTGGACTAGGCCTTCGGACAAAGATCGGGCTCAGACTTGAGAGTTGCTTGCAGAAAACATTTTCATTGTTTTCAAAAGTTGCAAAGACTTGCAGGCACAAAAAGTTAAACGATAAATGCATATCAAGGAATTGTAGGATAGAGAGAATCTCAGGAAGCAAAATGTCACAACGTGGAATATAACTTGTTTAAGCAAAAACAAATAATATGTTTTTATCATATACTCAACTGTGGTCATAATCCAGTATACATTACGTTCACAACAAGTATCTTTTCCTATGGATATCCTTTGTTTATTTCTGTAGAAATATGTTCCACATTTTCAGACATTTAGTATGGAAAACATTGTCCCTAATTAGCAGAAAACAAGTTTATTTGGTAAAAAATATTTTCATTTTCATTTTCATTTTTAAAATGTAAGATATATTTTTCCAAACTTCCACCTCCACTACTAATACAACTACTAACACATTAGTTTTAAGATGAAAACCAAACATAAAAATTTGTTTTTACAGAAAAAAAAAAAAAAAAAACGTTTTTCATTGTAAAATATTTTCCCAAAAAAACAAAAAACAGAGCATGAAAACAATTCACAACAGGAACAGCAGACGACCTAAGTCATGATGAAGTTCAGATTTTCCCAAAGAGATGTTTTTGTTTTTTTGTTTTCTATTTTTGTTTTCTGGATAACAGACAAGATGAACTATTTCCAAAACTGTTATTGAAAAGATTTTTATTTTAAAAAACTACTTTTACACACAAATGAAACAATATGATTTAAATTTTTCATTATTTTGTTTCTGAAAAACACAAAATTAATAATAAAAATAAAAGTGAAAACACAACCAAACAGGGTAGTGAAACTCGAACCAAGACAAATGTATGAAGGGGTATTGTCCTAATCAGAGTTCATTGTCAACCCTTGCTGGTTAGCATATTAGTATGTGAAGTGTACCTGTCACCTGCAATGAACGAATCTGATCTCCATCAACCTTTTTGACAAAAAGGCAAGTGTGTATTGTGCTCTGGAACCCTTAAAATATCATTCATTCAACAGTGACATAACATATATTGGCCATTTTGGCCATTTTTAATATGTTATTTAGTGCTCTCTTTCTTGCAAGAAAAGGATTCCTACAGAGTGGATATGCTTTGTAAAGCTACTTTGATTGTATTTGACCAGTGAGAGCCATGGACGAATGATCATCATCTATCTATCTTCTTTTTCTTGTCGGTTTTGGATATCCTAACTTCACACACAAAGCCTCCCAATTATAGATGGCCATCCATTGTGAAAGCAAATTCCCTTTGGCTCTCAACATTCTAAGGTCCAAACAAAACACCAACCCTTTAACTAGTCTTTACATCAACTTTGGTCCCTAATCATGATCACATAAAAATAATAATAATAACTAAATAAAAATAAAACTCAAAATCTTGCTTTGTCAGTAAACCCTACCCCCTTCCTTGTTTGGTGCAATATTTAACAAGTTGAAAGCTAATAATCAAAATTTACAAGTACCTCCTCTCCACCTTACTAGTAATCAATTTTTTTTAGCTTATTAAGCTTTTTCTGTCTAATAAAGTTTTTAACTTTGGTCCCCAATCCACCACCCTTCCCCTCTTTTACCATTTGACAAGTATTTGCGATTCCAAACCACCCCGTCAACTTTGATCTTCAATCAATCATGGTCTGTTACATAAGCAAAAGTAAAACTCGCATGTTACATAAGCAAAAGTAAGACTTGAGATCTTACTGTGTCAAGCCCTCTTTCCCCCTTCCCTCTTTTATTATTTGACAAGTCCGCTTTTAGTGATCCCAAATCACCGCGTCAACTTTGATCTCCCAACCAATTATTATTGGTTACATAGGAAAAAATGAGACTCAGTATCCCGCTCTATTAGGACTCACTATCTCAAGAAGGTAAAAAAATAAAATCTCAAACTCCACTTTTTTTCTTTTTTTTTTAATTTTTTAGTTGAGACCAAACTAACATGATAGTCACATACCACCGAATATATTTTTTGCCATTTCACACTGACTTCTTAAAGCAAATCTAGCAGCAATACTACCTATCCCTCTCTCCCTCTAAAAAGAGATTCCTTACATGTCCCACACACTCTGCCTTTTAAATATTCCCTCCACAAGTACAAATGAATGCAATGTATAGATTCTCCATTCGCTCTCTCCACCCTCAAACAACTCTGATTGCTTCTCCATTTTTCCTCCAATTCTTCACTCATGATTCCAGAGTTACAGGTACACACATCAAATCTCTAACATCATAACATAATATTATTATACAGCATTCTAAGTATTTCAACTTTTCATGTTTCCACTTCACAACATTTCCAAATTCCAAGCATTAAAAATTTTCATTAAAAATGCAGAAACCTCGAGTCACCGAGATACAAGTCCGGATGGACTGCAACGGGTGTGTGCAGAAGATCAAGAAGGCTCTACATGGCATTAATGGTAAGTGATAAGTGAGTACCTCAAAATAACTTCAATCTGTTGTTTTCTTTCCTGTTGTTCTTTCCAATAACATCTCAAACTTTGTCCGGGATCTTTCAGGTATTTATGATCTTTACATCGACTTCCCTCAACAAAAGTTGACAATCATCGGGTGGGCTGATCCTGAAAAAATAATCAAAGCCATTAAGAAGTCAAGAAAAATAGCCATTATTTGTTCCCATTCAGAACAACCCGACCCACCTGCTCAGCCAACAGAGACAGCACCAGGTCAGCCAACAGAACAAGCACCAGCCCCTGACATGGCAAATCCACCACCACCTGAAGGAACCCCACCAGCAGAGCCGCCGAAAGACCCACCACCTCCACCACCAGAAAATCCACCACTGGGTGCACCACCACCAACTACCGCCGATGACCCTGCAAGCCAGCCTCCACAACCATCCAGACCAAAAGATGCAGAAGAGGTTCATGTAATATACCACCACCCACCTGTCTGTGACTACAGATCCGGGTATGGTCACGGTTATGGCCATAGCTATGGTAACAACTACGGTGGACAATGGAACAATTACCCAAATAGCCCTCAATACCGACATGAGCCATCCCCACCTGTCTATGTGACCCGCAGCGACAACACGTGCACTCCATTGCCTTATGTCACGCACAGCTACAACACATACAAGCCATTGCCTTATGTCACTGAATATGAATATAGCAACAGGTCACCGCCACGATACATGCATTACAGTAGTAGACCGGAGCGCTACAGTGATGACTATAACAGCAGCAACAATGGCAATGGAAATGGAAATATCACTTCAATGTTCAGCGATGAAAATCCAAATGCTTGTAGAATAGTCTAGAAGGAACGAAGAGGACAGTATGGAAAAAGTGCAGTGTTTTGTCACAAAGAATTGGCCTCAAATGTTGATGCAGAATAAGAAGTGAAATTATATCTTCATTGGCAATAATATTTTCAAATGTATGTGAGAATGAAGAATGAGGAATCAGATTCTAAGCTTGTAAGTGTAGGAAGAATTTATCCTACATTCCACTTATGAGAGGAGTGATACAATTACGTGATGTTCATTTCTTGTAAAAGAATCCTATAAAGCTATTTTATTCTACAAACACATTCCTCAGCCTTTAATTCAAAGAATTAATATTTTTTTTCTATACCTAACAATATCAACTGGAAACTTCTAGAGCTTGAAACAGAGTAAATAACTTTCAGAAATCACTATCCAATATAAAGTTCCTTGAAGCTAAGCAAAAAATATAACTACAACATATAAAGTTCCCTGAAATGCCTTCTACATATTCCTTACATATTTCTCAATCGATCAACTTTACCTAAGACATGTTCCTAATCTATTATTTTAAAATTCAAAATATCACAATAGGCATGAATCTTCAATAGATGCTCTATATTAATGTTGGTTAACAAAGCCAATGCTCAATGGCTCTCTGCAGCAGAAAGAAAAAAACCCTAGTCATAAAATACTATGAAACATGACTGATGCATTTTTCCAACCATTTCCAATACTACTAATTGTCAACATGTGTATATGACATATGGTGCTACTGAAAAAAAAAATTTAAATAATAACAATAAAAATAAAATAAAATAAAATAAGGCAGCACAAAATTGACGGATATTCAGAAAGTTTGAAACAGTTGGCACAAAGATTGAGGACTACAGTGAGAAGTTATACTCTTTCTTGAGTTTCCATTCCTAATATTCTTTATATATCATCAAAAGGTTCTTGACATGCCATAAAACCTCAAGACTTATGCACAAACACCAATCCCGAGGGTCTATAGCTTAGTCATATCCAGAATTAATCCAAGCCCTTGTCGGCAAGAACAAGTTTCCACATTTTGGTGTTATCACTGTATTAACTAGGGCAAACCAAAAGACAAAAGTAGCCACCAAGCTCTTGACTGTGCCATAACATTTTAGATTATTGAAAGAAAAGTCACTCACAAGCACAAAAAAAGAAAAAATAAAACATAATCCAAATACAATAAACGCTACAAAATATGGGCTGTAAAAAACTTTATTCATGATGCAAAAGAAATTAAAGGAATGTCTGGATTGTGGAGGTTTGCAAATTGCAATCTGACAGGATGGATGGAGGGAAGGGGGTTAAGGCTGGTTAAAAAGGCAAGGTCCACAAATATTTGGGTCTGTTTACTATGTCCATGTCTCTCTGCCCCACACATGCATAGAAAATCAATGTAAAGATCTACACTTACCAACGTTAATCAATATTATCAAATAGATTAGTTTAGGAGAACCATGTCACCACTAGCAGATTAGGCAATATCTTCATGATCTATCTCAACCAAACTCAGGCCAAACTTTGCCAACTTAAGTTGGTGGCATTAAACACCATTTACAATTGTTAAACCTATTGAAGGCAAAACACAGATTCCAAGAGCTAAAACCAATCAGCACAAGTTCTGCAGAATCTACCCAAAAAAAATAGCACAAGCCTAACAAAATTAACACTTTTATTTTATCAGCTACAATAAACACTTGCGCTTAACAACATTTGCAATTGTTAAACCTATTGAAGCCAAGAACTAAAAGCAATCAGCACGAGTTCTGCAGAATCTACCAATAAAAATAGCACAAGCCTAACAAAATAAACATTTTTATAAGCTAAAACAAATCTGTTGCACACTAGTGCCTCTGGGAAACGCAGAAAGAAAGGGGAAAGAAAAAGGAAATTACTTGCTATCAATAAAAAACAATAAAAAAAACTATTAAAAAATGGTGGGTAATGTAAGCAGGGATAGAGATAGACATAGACATCCTGCACTGTGGGTAACAACAGAACAATTTAACTTGTAGTTACCAGATTACAGCAATGCAGAACTTATCAATAGTTTGGCAGCAAATTCATGGATATGTCCGCATCAAGTCTATCTTTGAATCCACTGACGAAAGCACAAGCCCGGCAAATGAAACCTGTGGGGGAAGCCAAACCAATGCTTACCCAATCAATTAATAAATTATGTGAAAGGAAGTCTAAGGCTGTGTTTGGTTATGTGTTCCAAACACATTTCTACCCACTCATTTGAGTGTGGTGTTTATTTTGAGTTTTCAAATTATAATTCCACACCTACTTTTGAAAACTCCTTTCTAGGCAGGAAAATTTGGCTAATCCGTCGTCCTCCCAGACGTTCCTTGACGTCCGGCGTTGACCAAACAAAGGTTCGATTTTTTATTTTTTTTTCTTCTTCTTGGGCACCTATTATTTTTATATTGTAAATAAAAATTATTTTCGAATTTTTTAAATTTTTATATGAATTTTGAATAGAATTTTGAGTTGTGTTTGATCATGAGTTGTGAATTTTGAATCAAATAACTTTTATAATTTCAAAACTCAAAACTCCTCCAAAACTCAATTCAAAACTTATAACCAAACAAATTTTTAAGCTCAAATCATAATTCCAAAACTCACAAACTCATAAAACAATGCTATTCTCACTTCATATATAGAAAGCTCTACCAAACGCTACCTAACATTTTCATCCAAGCACTTCCTAGAACTACAAACAAGGCAGCATCAAAAGAATATTTGATTGACAAACACATAATCACCTTTTTTAGAAGAAAAAACCTAGTCATCATCACCACTACTATTTTGGGATTCTTTGTCTTCATCACCATAAAGAAATTCATCTTTACTTTCATCCATCTGGTGATCATGCAAAAACCTTGGACCTTTGTTCTGAATAGCCTTGTCAATCTGCTAAAACAAAAAATAAGAGAGAGAGAGAGAGAGAGAGAGAGAGAGAGAGAGAGAGGGAACATTTTTTCTTGATCTAAAAATTCAACCATGTTTGTCGAACAAACTCATTTGACATAAAGAAATTAACCTATACTGTTACAAACAGCTTCAATATAGACTGAATAGACACCCCTTTGAACTTGGTAAGCTAGAAGAAGACGATGTAATGAATATCTTACAAGAGTTGAATGATGAACAATCCTCAAGGGGAGCGAATGAAGTGCGATACTAAAGTGCAAGTGTATCGCTGTGAAGAGTTAAGGCATGAAAATCCATTGCAAATAAGAAAACTTACAAGCATACCAAACAGATCAACATGAGATTTTAATGGTACTAGAGAAATTTAAATATTAAAAATATAAAATGAAAACGCAACAAAACTGAAGCTTGTAAATTATTTCAATTATTTTGGGTTACTTAATCATGCTTCTTTGAGAGACGTAAAGTAAAAGTATCGTCAAGCCATCAGAACAGTGAACACCCTGCCAAACCCAAAACAGTCCATGGAAACAAAAGTCATCACTCCCACTTGGGTATGTTTATGCACAGTGGACACCGAAATACATATTCAATTTATTAAAAAACGAGAAGCATTTTCTGACCAAAATCATCCAAATTGTTTGAATCATATTTGATTGAAGGGAGAGTTGAAAATTTTATTTCCTTTCAAAATTAAATTTACTATTCAATTAATTTGTTTGGAGGGGATGTTAAATTTTTTTAATTTCTTTAAAACTAATAACTTTTTTTTTTCTTTCAATTATGACTTTATTAAATATTATGCAACAATTTTTTTTATTATTTCAACAATTATATATATTTTCATTTATGTATAATTTATAATTATATTTATAATTATATAATATTAATTATAACATTTTCGACCGTTTTAACCTGACAATTGAACAATAAGCTGTGCACCCAATTCCTTTTTCGATTCACTCGCCGGTCCGATTTTCAAAACATTACACCAAACTCAACACCGATTTTGACATTGCTATAATTTCGCATGGAAGATGGCACACCATTGGCTAAAACTCATTAAATCCATTATCAAATTATTATTATACAGATTCACATATATACACTACTTTCACAGCTACTTATGCAACTTGCATTTTAACAACAACAACAACAACAACAACAAAAAAGAAGAAGAAGAAGAAGAAGAAGAAGATTTGGTACCTTGATTCGACAATCTCCAGAACTGATAGCGAAAAATTGCAAAGACAGGTCTCTGATATTTGAGAAGCCATTATAAACCTGAAACTCAAAAGAAGGATGAGTCATATATATATATATACGAAATTCACACTCGTTTGTGTGTGCGAGTCCTCCCTAAAAACCATAAGAGAAAAGCTACCATAAAAGCGTCGTCAGCTGTGGCGGTGGCGGAAAGGCCAAAGGTGGTGGTTGGCGTAGAGAGAAAGCAGCCTCCTTTCTTTTATTTATTTATTTTTTTACCTCCTCCTCTTCCCACCGACCTCTTTCTCAGGCCAAGTTTGGGTAGTATGAAAATAGTTAAAAAATTATTTAAAAAGTTAAAAAGTTAATATTATTTATTAAAAGTTAACAATTACGGTTGCACAATTCTTAATTCGAATTTTTTTTTAGAAATTAATTTTTACAATTTTTTATTACACATTTTTTTATAAAAAATCAAAAGTTAACTCAAATATCCATGATCCTGTTTGGTAGAGCTGTGGGAAAGTGCTTATAATTTATGCCTAAACAGCTTATACCTTATAACTATGAACATAAGCTGATTTCTGACTTATAAATTAAGCATTTCCTGCCCCACTCAAAGAATAAGTTAATTTCTGACTTTCAAAAAGTTATAAACTATAAGTTATAAGCTAAACTAAACACATCAAAATAGTTTAAATTAGGGCTGTCAATGGATCGGATTTAATCCGAATCCGACCCGAATCCGATCCGATAATCCGAATCCGTTTATAAAAAATCCGATCCGATAATCCGATAATCCGAATCCGTTTAATCCGTTTATTAAACGGATTGAATATGTAAAAATCCGACCCGATCCGGTAATCCGATAATCCGATCCGATTATTCTCAATTTGAATAAAAAAACACAAAATGAAAAAAAATAAATAAAAATAATCAAATTATATAAAATTGTAGCTCAATAAATAAATAAATAAATTGGATCGGATTATCGGATCGGATATCCGAAATCATCGGATTCGGATTCGGATATCTATAATCGGATATAGACTTAAACGGATTCGGATCGAATTCGGGTTTGTCTTAATCGGATCGGATTCGGATTTTGACAGATCCGATCCGAATCCGATCCATTTACAGGCCTAGTTTAAATTAAGCTGAAAGCTGAAATAAGCAGCTTTTAAGCTGCACCAAACAAGCCTCATATTTTTAACCTCAATTTTTTAGTTCAAAAAGACAAAAAATACACTTATTTAGGATACTCTACACAAGTCCTTAAATTTTTTGACTTGAATTTTAATTTATTTTTTTCAAATATGTTTATGTGACACTTTGGTAATCAATTTTTTTTTAGAAAGATAAAAAAAAACAGTTATATTAAGATGGAAAATACTTTCATAATCATTAATTATTGATAAAATCAACAGTAGTACCTCATAATTTTTATTTTAAAAAAAAAAAAAAAACGCGCATATACTACCACATCATTTTATATAAATTTTTGAGTGTATTACTAATAGATCTTAATAATTAGATTTAATTCTCATTAAGTCTTGTCGAAAGTTAGTTCTTGTAAAATTGTTACTATAAATAATTTTTTGTAATAATTTTTTTTATATATGTCGTTAAAAATTAATAATTAAATTTTTTTTCACGATTTTTATAATTGTCGCAAAAATTTATAATTAGTGACATTTATTATGACGAATTTTTTAAACTGTTGGTAGAAGTTAAAAATTAGTGACATTTTTTTTGACAATTTTTTAAACTATCACAAACTTATAATTAGTGACTTTTTTTAACAAATTTTTTAATATTGCTGAAAATTAATAATTAGTGATGTTTTTAATAGAGTTTGATAAAAAACATCATTAATTATCACAAGATCTGTTAGGCAATAAGTCCACCTATTAAAACCTATAAATAAGTCCTCCTAAATTTTTTATATAAAAATTCTATTTTTGAAATATTTTTTTCTCAAACAATTATAGCATTCACTCTTAAAACTAGCCCAGATTATCCCTAAAAATTATATAAAATAGGGACCCCAAAATTGCAAAATGTATCATTTTTATAAGTTTCATACCAGGTTCTCTAAAAGCATACATTAGCAAAATTTACAAGTAAATAAATAAATAAAATTTTTTAATTCTCATTTCATTCACAAACTTTTTTTTTTTTTTTTTTTTTTTGGAGGGTATGAATATTTATTTAGAAAAAGCTCTAACTTGATAATTGGGTATCTAAAGATTCAGGACCAGCCCCGGATACACTTTTCAAAGGGCAAATTACAAACAGCTCCCTCGAGGTTTGGTGAAAATACAAATTCCCTCCTGAGGTTTGAGAAATTACATCCCGCCCCCTGAGGTTTATATTTCCATAACAAATTACTCCATGAGGTTTTTATTTTCATACAGATTCCCCCCTAATTTCCCCTAATTTATTATGAAAATTTGACTCTCAGGGGGCAATTTGTAATTTCTCAAACCTCGGAGGAAAATCTGTATTTTCACCAAACCTCAAGGGGGGTGTTTGTAATTTGCCCCTTTTCAAAAGTATGCTAATATGCATGTGTTTGAAATAAATTTTGTATACATGCTTCTCATATATGATAACCGCCTTTTGTAGTAATTTTTTTATTTTAAACCAAAACATTCGTCATACCATTCTAAACGGTATAATCATTTGTTGTGCCAATCAATATAAAAATGGATTCTTGAAATTGATTTTCAATCAAGACTGGTGTTTTGTTCTAAGAAAAGTGCAAATCTGCTGCTTGAACCATCAAAACGGAAAACAATCCATTGCTCTATATAGTTACATGTATAAACCACATATGTGCTAAAATCAACTTGCTTTAAATGCTTTAGATGCTTTGAAGCAAAAACAACAGAAGAGAAGAAAAAAAATTAGTTTCAAACATGCATTCATATTTCATTTCATATAGCATCACCATTCAACACACTGACAAAAGAAAACAGACACAGAGAGAGAATGAAAACCGAATATAATTATACTCTAAAAATAGTTTAATAACCGACATGTCACTCCCTCTAAGGTTTACAATGAAATATAATGCACCAAATTCAGAAGAAAGAAAAAAAAACAAACAAACACTACCAAAAATTCCTTGTACATGAATGAAGAAATGAAGCTGTACACAATATGCAAATGGTAATAACACGCAAGAATGCAGATGGGTAGGTGAAATAAACATGTATTCTAGACATTGTGTCTCTTATTGGAAAGAATCTGTCCTAATTGGAGATTGTAATGGTAAACGACTTCAGGCTTTTCTCCCTCATATTGCGGATCCAAAAGATTTGATTTTCGGTATTTGGGGAAACGAAATGGCATCATAAAGCTGCAGCCCGACCCTCAGAATTCAGGACAGAGAAGCAAGCCAAAGAAGAATTCGAGAACGAGCTATTGAGGTCAGGACATGGTTCGGGAAGACAAACTGAGGCGATCCCAAAACATTTGAACATACCCAAGAACTAGAAGAGCAAGAAGCAACATATAAGGTAATATTGGATAGACATATAGAAGTGAAAGGGGATTCTTGAATTCGGTGAAGTTTCGGCAAGAGTGATGTTTGTGCCAATCACATTCTCCAAGGTGATCTGATTCAAAACCGGGAGTGCGTTGGGATCGAAATCATCGTCCGGATGGGACCCACTTTGTCCCGTAGCACCAAATGCCGTGTGGACATTTTGCATCTTGACATCTGATATAATAATGTCTTTGATGTAACCACCTCTACCTCTAGTTGTTCGGAACTCAATGCCGTAAAATGAATTGTATACGTGGAGGTGCTGCACGAGGACATCGGAAATGCCACCAGACATTTCACTGCCAAAAGCTAGAGCAGAGCCGGAAGATGCTTGAAGGTAGACTTGTTTGATGTGTACACTTGTTGTAGGTCTGCCATAGGCGATCCCATATTCATCCCAGCCACTCTTGAGTGCAATAGCGTCATAACCGGTGCAAATGCTGCAATTCTCTATGCATATTTGATCAGAAGAATCTGAAAGAGTCAAAGAACATATTTCTGTCATATGAAGTAGAAAATTTCCGAACTTGTCCGAATAGCCCATTTTGTATATATAAATCTAAACAAAAACAAAAGCCAAAAAAACAAAAACAAAAACAAAAACAAAAACCAAAACCAATCTTGGGCATCTCCATGCAGCAACCTGAGCACCACAACAAAGGGCAGAAGCTGAAGTATAATCCAAAGTTAAAACGAATTATCAGATTCGTATTAGCATAAACATATATGGTGAATATATTTGAAACAACCAACATTTAATAAATGAAAAGAGTAAGACATATAGTTCTGAACTAAAGCACCAGAATACAAATACGCATATGCTAGATAAATGAATTCACACACACAATCACTTCACGAGATGAATTGAAAAGTACAAAGTGAATGTGTGGATCAACATACGCACCTGGTACTATGCCAACAACGTAAGGTGATTCTGGTGGAGCATGGACTGAGACGTTCTGAACTTGCACATTTCTGCATAGAATCCGGTTTATAATGAAGTCAACTCCAAATGCTCATTAATTTATTAATAAAAATTGGAAAAAAAAAAAATCAGACGAATCAACTTACGTGCAATAAACTGGATGAACATTAAACGCAGGAGCATTGAGGAAAGTTAGGTTTGACACTACAATATCCTTGGAACCAACAAGCTCAACAAGATGAGGCCGACTATAGTTTAATGAATGGGAGGTGAACCAATCCCACCAAACCGAGCCTTGCCCATCAATCGTTCCATTATCACCTAGTGCAGTGTTTGTAAGAATGATCAAATGAGATATACAAAACTAGACGACCAAACAAAGCATTGAGTGGTTGGTTATGACAGCATAAGCTAAGAATAATACTACCTGTTATTACTACATCATGCAACATATATCCACTTATCAGGCTTCTGTACCTCCCTCCAGGAAGCTCAAGTCCTCGACCATATGACGGTAGGGGTTCCTCGACCTCCCAATGAGATGCATCCTGATCAAGCAATGAAAATGGGAAAAATTGAAGGTTCACAAAAATGTCTCCAGTATAAAGTGATGCAATGAGACGAGGGCACTGAAATCGACAATGGTCGAGATATTAAAGGACATCGGTTAATTTGTGGTTCAACTTGGCCCTTGATCGAGCATAATGGCAAAACAAGATTCATGTAGCTAACCCCAAGTAGTTGGGAAAAGGCGGGGGGGGGGGGGGGCTGTTTGGTGCCATTTTTGTAAGCTGAAAGTAGATAATCAAAAAAACTAAACTAAGCCTTGTGTCCCAATCAGAATGGGTCAGCCAAATGAATTCTTTTTTCACATTTCGCTCTATCAAAAGTCATAACGATCCCTCCCCTAGCTTCCCGATAATCAATTCTTCAACTTATTTAAGTTATTTTTACTTCATAAGTTGTAAGCAAAAGGTGTGCCAAACATTTTGACACAAGTTCCCAACACCCAAAAAAAAAAAAAAAAAGTGTCATAAGCAGCTCAATACCAAACAGGCAGATGTTTCGTACCATATTTTAAGCCTGCCTTTTTAGGCTTTTTGGTTTTTATGACGACGACGACAACAAAAAATAAATAAATAAATAAAATAAAACCTTTAAAAAGCCCCCCACTAAACAACTTAAAAGCTGGCACCAAACACCCTTGGTAGAGTTGAGTCATTTTATTTTCTTTAATGATGCAAAATTAAGAAGAAAACAACTAGAACACGGGGGAAGAAGTAAAAAGAATAGAACAAGACCTTCGATCCAAGAATGACGGCACCCCTTGCCAAGAAGAGTGTGAGATGGCTGGTAAGATTGAAACTTCCAGTAAGCCACCTTCCTGGCGGCACATACAGCTGAGCACCGCCCTTATCAGCGAAGGATTTGAGATAGAAAATTGCATTCTGGAAGGCAATGGTGTTCAATGTTTCCCCGTCCCCGACAGCACCAAACTCTCGGATGGATACGCTATGCGGTCTGGGCTGTAATGTTGGTTTATAATCACACAGTCCCTCTCTCCCTTTATCATTGATTTCAATAGCACTGCTCAACTGGAGAAGCAAAAGCAATGGGACCTGAAGGGACAAGGAAAAGAAAGGAAAAAAAAGTTAGACAAGTTTGGACACGTATCAGTTCATTAATGAGGGTCACAAATTCAATGGAAACGTACTCAAAATCAACGGAAACGGTGACTGGAAAAAACAGGGACAACAGTTCATTTCAACGGAATCATCACACTACATAGGACAGATGATTAAATGCTAGAATCATAGAAACACCAAACACAACAGTTTAATGCCAGGATAAGACAATCGCCGACACGCTCATGTGCACATGCACATGCACATAGGTGAACAAGAAAAGAAAATGACAGAAATAAATAGAAAGAAGAATTCAAGACAAACAAAAACAAAAAGGAATAAATATAAAGGAAAGAAAATGGACAAAGCCATATATTTGTATTAATACCTACATTGTATTAATACAAACCCAATAATGAACTACTAAACATCAACTTCGATTTCCGGAAATTACTTGGGAAAAATAAAATCGAAAGACCCTGAGAGCCAACTAAATTCATAATAAGTAAATGGATATAACAATAAATAGAAATGAGCAGAACAACCAAAAATAAATAAAACATACAAAAATAAATGCACATGAATATGCACACACATATACACAATATTAACAGCAAATGAGTGCATCTCTAATCTTTTAGAAATAGGAAATAGCATCTGCACATTACCAAATTGTTAGAAACAGTGATGGGGGGAAAAAAAAACATAAAGCATTAATGGAAGAAATTCATATCACAATGAACAACGGCAGATAATTAAAGGGTTTCTAGTCAATTTCTACAGTGTGATGAGACAGTGCTAATGAAAATGAAGAACAGCTTGACATTATGAAGAACATTTTCTAAACAGATGATTTTGACAACCAAAATAAAACGAAAAAAATGGCAGGAACTAAAAACACGAAAAATGATGAGAAAACAACTGAACTGTTCAAACACGCAATCAGACTAACCTGCAGTTGAAGTATGTTCAAATTTCATTATTTCAAAAAGCAAGAAAAAAAAATGCTGCAGTTGATCTCAACTAGCCACTGACTAGTGACTGGAAATAAAAAATAAAAAATTTCTGGGAAAGTACCCCTTGATAACGAGAAGAACCCAAAATCAGAAAAATCACAACAGAAAAGATAAGATCCAGAATTTAGGATGAAAATGTGATAAGAACATGAAATTCAATCAAATCATGAAATCCAAAATGATAATCCTAGTAAGTCAAAACTGTCCCCTTCAATCGTGATTTTACAAAAACCCACAAAGGTAATCGACCATAGACCTCAAAAGATTGCACTTTTAATGACAATTACATATATACACATGGAATACAAAACCCTAACATCAAATTTCTGGATTAAACAAAAGCAAAAGAGAAAATGAGAAAGAAAATAGGAAATCAAAATAGAAAAAGAAACGTACTTACAAGCATCTTCATGAGTCTGGGAGTGTGAATCAGCATCCGAAGAGAAAACAACAGACTCTGATGCCCAAACAACAACTGCATCAGAGGAAAAAAAAGAAAAAGAAAAAGAAAAGAAAAGAATAAAAAACAGAGTAGCTTTCTGGGTATTACGATATACACACAAAAACATAAGTCTTTAGTATATAAATGACAACAAAATTTATTATACATGGTAATAGTGAAAAAAAGATATATGATTACCCAAAATTGAAATAGAGCAAAGGTAATAAAATATATGATTACCAAACGCAAATCAGTAATTAAATTTCATCAACATAACGTCTGTGGCCGACAATATTGTTTTGAGACTGTAACGGACCCATTTGAGTTCTAGAGAGAGAGAGTAGCAGTGTTGCTGTGGAGAGAGAAGCTGGAAAACAAAGTGGCACTAGTGTTGACGTGTGATTATTCAATACTTTCGTACTATAAATATAAATACGTAGTATTTTATAAAATTTTGATGGATAAAAATGATAAAAATTCACAATTTATATTAAGAATAAAAAAATAACATAAAATTAAATAATTAATAATTAATAATTAATAATTAATTTAAAATATAATCACGTTATATTTCAAAAATATTAAATAATTGGCCTTGATGTTAAAAAGTCTAATGTTGTTGGAAGATTTGACTATAGATAATTAGTGAGAGAAAGGAAATAATGATAAAATTACCTCCTTTCGCAACAATTCTGGTTTTATGTTTTATTTATGGGAAAATTATATAAAAAGGCACTGACTTTGGAACTAGGGCATGCTGTTGAGCTCAGAAGGGTGCAATATATAAAATTCATCAAATATTAAATATGTGTAAAAAATTACGATGATCAGATATCGATAATTATGTAATTAAATTAGTTTTGTATAAATAAAAATAGACGGTGAAAAAATAAACAATTGAAAGAAAACTGATTAGATGAGATAGTTATCGATATCCGATCAATATGATTTTTTGTAAATTTATAGTACTCGACGAGTTTTACATATTGAACGCTTTAGATTATCGAAACAAGACACGTGGTGGGGCCTCACGAATCTAACAATACCTTCCAATTGAATCTTGGACTAAAGAGAAGTCAGACCCATATAAAAAAAATAAAATTTAACCCTTACAATGAAATAAATTATGAATTTTTAATTTTATCAATTTAAATTCTAATTTTTATTTTTTTATTTTCAATCTAAATCATATGGTAAAACTAAAAAAATATATTTTTTTTAGATATTTTATGTACACTTATATTTAGTTTGATAACTAAAATATATATTTTTTTTCAATTTTACTTAAGGTAAGAAGAATAGGCATATGATTTAGATTGAAACAAGACAAAAAATTATGATTTAAATTGATAAAATTAAAATTGTTAAATTTAATTTTATTATAAGGTCAAACTCTGAATTTATTTATTTTATGTTTTTTGTAATTTCCCCATTATTTTATTTTATTTTATTTTGGATTCGATAGTGTAAATCTTTTAAAAAAAAATAATAGATTCACTTAAAATTATAATATTCAAATTTCGAAACAGAGTTTGTTTTATGTAACTTTTTATAAGTTAAAAACTAAAAATCACAAGTTAAAATTAGTTCTTAATAATCAACTTGTTTAATTTTTTTTGTAAACTATAAGTAAAAATCACATCAAATACTTGATACAAAATTTGAAATTAAAAAAAAAAATTATAAACATTTTCACAAGCTACACCAAAATAAAGCATCACATCATAGGAGGGTTAATCATATCTTCACAATAATACGATTTAGGTAGTCATTTATTTTATTAGTATTTTTTTCAATAATAATGCTATATTAAATTTAAGGTTTATCTAGATTATTTTGGGTATGATTTATAAGATAATTTTTTTATTTATTATAAAAAAAAATGTGTAAAAAATAAAGAGATGATATGATTTGAATAAGGGGTTGTTTGGGATGATCTAAATAAGTACATTTTTTATCTTTTTACGAAAAAATGTGCAGAAAAGTAAAGAGGTGATGTGATGAAAAAAGAATAAAAAGATGGATTATTTTTAGGTTGCCAAACTTGGTCTAATAAATTATTATTATTTTAATATTATCAAAGGAGCCATTTGCCTTCAATTGGATCCTATAATAGTAGAAGTATTATTAGGTGTGGTGAGCTCACTCTATGATCTATTTTAATGATCCGTATCATATATAATTTACAAAAATTCAAAATAATTAAACATTAGCTGTCTCATTTTCTTATTATGTATAATTGTAGGATATTATTGGAGAAAAAAAATTTTGTATTTGAAAAAATAGTTGGATTTTTTTGTGATTGGATGTAATGTTTCTGAGATAAAAAGTGAAATAATTATGGGGTTTGACATGATATTTTGTTTGGATTTTTTTTTTTTTTTTTGTAACCAATTTGTCTTTTAGTAAAAAAAAACCAAAAAACAAACTTCCCAGACACCGCAACATTTATTTTCAAAATAAATATAATCTAATTATATAATTATTTTTCACATAAAATGGTATTATCAATGGGGTAAACGTTGATACTCTTTCGTTTAATCTAGTTTGATCTTAGTTAATTGAGTTAAAATAATATATATATATATATTTAAAAATTATTTTGATCCTACTATAAAAAAATATTTTAATTGAGTTTTTCTTGAATTATGTAAATTTATACATATCGGTCGATTATTCGACTGATCGTATCGGATGACCAATTAGACAATCAATAAAATTATTATTTATCGCGATTGTCACCTTTGTTAACTGTGACTGTCACTATGTTGTTAGATGACCGACTAAATAATTGGTGTGGGGATATATTTTCTGAGTACCAACACGTGGCCGAGGTGACACCGAAGTGTCAGCAGAGTTCCCCACGTGTTATGGTAGTTGTGCCGAGGTTATCTCGGCAAGGCCGAGGATACCTCCGAAGATATCAGAGTCCGAGATAAGCGGATAAAGGACAAGAGTCCTAGAATGAAGAGGAAGCTCAAACCTGGATGTGGACAAGAGTCCAAGGTTGGGGGAAGACTTCAGTTTGGGGTAAAGATAAACACTTAGGAAGTATGTCTTAATTCTCTTGAGAGTCCTAGATTAGCAAGAGTCCTAAATCCATTAGGGGCCGGGTTCTGTTGGGACTAGGATTGGATAGGCTATAAATGAGAGGCACCCCCATGGGTCTAAGGTACGTTTTTTATGCTCAAGTTAGTGTGTTAAGTACTTGATTATCCTTGAGAGATATACTGACTTGATCGTCGGAGTTCCCGGTGGTCGAAACCACCGCCGAGTCTTTTTCCATGCGAGGTTACAAGGAGTCTACTCACTGTGTTCTTCTGTGAATCACTAAGGAGGCGGTGTGATCGGAAATTCACTCACACAATTTGGCGCCGTCTGTGGGAAAGAAAGAAGAGTAGATGGCTAATAACGCCAGAAGGAAAATATTGGGGCGACACTCCATCAGGAGTGGAAGACCCGTCGATCCTAATGTGGAAGGAGGCGACCGAACGAAGAAACTCGTGATCGAATCACGCGAGAAAAGACGTCGGCCAGGCGGCGACACATCAAAGAAAGCGAACCGAGCAAGTACTACAGCGAGGATGACCTCCAGACCTGGAAAGACAGATGTCTGAGGAGGGATGAAGAAGTAAAGGAGATGGCACATAAATGGTGACCTTCAATCGTCAACTTTATGATGAGAATAATGTCATCGGCCGCCATACCATTGCCGAGACACACCAATGCCAAGAAGAACGCCCAAAAGAAGGACGGAAGAAGTCCCGAAGCCCTCAAGATACGAGAGGCGGAAGGCACTCTCACCACCCATCCAGGGAGGTCGGCCGAGAAGAGCCGAGGAGAGAAGAGTCCCGAAGGACACATCGTGAGAAGGATGCAGACCCCAAAGAACATCGGCATGTTCCGGGGCGGGTGTTGTGTTTTGATGCCTCCTGTGTAGAAGCATCAAAAAGGGGCCACCATGTGTCCGAGAGTCATAAAAATTTGAAGTCCATTGACCGAATGCGAGAAGTAAAAGTAAAGAGGACTTGAGAGACTACCTCAAGAGGAAGCAGGGAGAATCTTTGGAGCCAAGTAACCTCCCCGATTAAGCCGAGGACTCCATTCTCGGTGGAATTGGACAAATTCGTGGCACCAAAAAGATTGACATGCCAAGGTTCGGATATATGATGGTAAGTCGGACCCTAACTTCCATGTTGGATTATTTTTGAATTCAATGGCGTTATCTGATGGGAACGAGCCGTTGCTTTCGCAAAGTGTTCCTTCATCCTTTGGGGAGATTGCATCGATTGGTTCCACAAACTACCTAGAAGGGCGTAAAGAATCTGGGAAGGCTGGCCGAGATGTTTGTGGCGTGTTCATTACAAACAAACTGCAGCCTTTGAGGGTGGATGCATTGATGGCCCTGAAGATCGGCAAAGATGAGAGCCTCAGAGTACTACGAGGTGTTCAATCGAATACCTGAATGCAACCAGGAGGTGGCGGTCGTCTCTTTCAAGAACGGCCTGAAGGATGGTATCACTGCGGAAGTCATTAGCAAAAACCCTGCCGAAGAGTATGGAAGAGCTCATGGCGAGGATTGAGAAGTATGCACGAGCCGAGGAGGATACCTCGGGGGACAAGGAGTCAAAGGCAGAAAAAAACGGCTTCATGAAGCGAGGCCGAGGCAACAATGGACAAAACAAGCGAGACGAGTTGAGGACTAAACAAGCGATGGCACGGTGTTTGAATTCGATCAAAAGGTCCTTGACCAAATTCGAAATCACCCTATTTGGTATGCAAGAGCACAAGGAGAATTCATGGGGAGAAACCTCGGTAGGCGTTGTGCCTACCATAATGAGCAGGGCCACCCAACTCAGGGCTGCAGGTCCCTTAAAGCACACTTAGAAGATCTGGTCAGGCAAGGCCAATTAAGAGATCCTGTGGGTGAGGCCGAACCAGGAAGAAACAGCACGGTTGCCTCAAGCACCAGCGGCCCGCAAAGACAAAGAACCACAGGCAAAGCGGACCTCGGGTGGTTAACGTGATCCACTCAGCGGTGAGCAAACGACATTCGGGGGGAGACGCAGAGGGTGAAACATCTACAGCATGTCAACCAGGTCGGACTGAAAAGACCTCGGCCCGAAGATTGCCGAGGACCTATGATCACCTTCACAGAAGCCGACCTAGACATGGTTCAGCACCCGCACAATGATGCCCTGGTAGTATCCCTCCAGGTTGGGGAGTGCCAGGTGAAACGCATCTTGATTGATCAAGGCACTCTGCGACATCATGTATGTCGGATGCTACAAGGAGTTAGGCCTTCACCACGATGACATGGAACATCAAGCGGCGATGGTCGGCTTCAATGGAACGCCGACGTGGCCTTTAGGCGCAACAAGCTGGAAGTACAAGCCGGCACAAAGAAGGTGAGGGCGAAATTCATTGTGATTGATACGCCGCCTTACAACATCATCTGGGGAGGCCGTGGTTGCATGCAATGGGGCGATTCCTCCACCTTGCATCAATCTGCGATTCCCAACAGAACATGGGATTGAGGAAATCGAGGAGATCGGGCCAGAAGTAAAACGCTCCATGGCAAAGAATGAAGTTAACTGCGAGATTCGAGAACCGGTGGCAGAGGTTGAAGAAGAGGACATGAAAGTCCTAGATGATGTCGGCAAGGAGCCGGAGAAGAGTGAAGAAGCATTGAAGAAAGTCTTCGTCCAGAAGGGTGATGAGGAACGCTTCTTTCTTCGAGGTGCAGGATTAGCCGAAGAAGAAGAAAGGGAGTTGGAAGACTTTCTGAGAAAGAATATTGAGGTGTTCGCCTGGACACCTTCTGAAATGCAGCATCGACCCGAGGTCACATGCCACAGACTCAACGTTAATGGTCGGCCAAACACGTAATACAACGAGAGGAGACCGACGTTGATACGTCGAAGCGGTGGAAGAGGAAGTAGATAGACTTCTAGAGGCGGGGCCATCCGAAGCCAATTATCCGACGTGGGTATCAAAGACCGTGGTAGTAAGAAAGAAGAATGTCAAGTGGAGGTCTGCGTAGACTACACATGTCTGACCAAAGCCTGTCCCAAAGACAGCTTCCCTCTGCCAAAGATCGACCAGTTGGTGGACGCCACATCTGGACATGGTAGGATGAGCTTCTTGGACGCATATAGGGGGTATCACCAGATAGCAATGTACCCCCCGGATGAGGAGAAGACAGCGTTTATTACTCCCAAAGGTCATCTTTATTCTGAGTCATGCCGCCGGGTTGAAGAACGCAGAACAACTTACCAAATGGTGACCCGGATGTTCGGACACTTGATCGGCGAACTGTGGAAGTCTACATTGATGATATGGTCGTGAAAACCAAGGAAGAAGGATCATCTCACGACTTAGAAGAGGTCTTCAACATACTCAAAACATATCGGCTCGACTAAACGCATCGAAATCGCGTTTGAGTCGGATCCGTAAGTTTTGGGTACTGGTGACAAGAAGGGCATTGAAGCCACCGGATCGGATCAAGGCCATTACGGAATTCTGAGTCCGACATCGGCTAAGCGGTTCAGATGCTTCGGAAGGGCTGACCCTAAGCAATTTATAAGCAGTTCGGACAAGTGTAAACCTTTTTCAATCTGGTGAAAAAGGCCACAGATTTTTTATGGACGAAGAAATGCGACGTCGGTTAGACCGACCTGAAGTTGTACCATACCTCGGCCCCAGTCCTCTCAACGCCTCAACTCAGGGAGGCGCTCTTATACCTAGCGGTTTGAGCACGCGATGAAGTCTTTGTGATTATCCGAGAAGAAAAGGGCGAACAGAAGGCAGCTTACTATGTGAGCAAGACCTTGGCTAACGCAGAAACAAGGTATCTGCCATTAGAAAAATTAATGCTGGCCTTGGTAATGGCTTCAAAGAAGCTGAACCACTATTTTCAGGCTCACAAGATAGTGGTTCTGACAGAGCACCCATTAAAATCCTTGTTGCAGCAAGGAGACTTGACTGGAAGAATTGCAAGATGGGCCGTTGTTTTGGGCCAATATGACCTGGAGTTTAGGCCGAGAACCGCAATTAAGGGCCAAGTCTTGGCCGACTTTGTGGCCGAGTTCTCACCAGAATACATCGAACATCGGGCTCCGTCGAGCCGAGATGAACGATGCCCAGACAAGGAAAGAGAAGCCCAGCCAAAAGCCAAAGAACCAAAGAAGGAGAAACTCAGACCCTGCAGCATTTACATCGGCAACTCCTTTCAACTTTTTGTTGATGGGAGCTCAAACCGGCAGGGGGCGGGAGCTGGAGTAGTGTTAATTTCCCCCGATGGGGAGATATTGGAAGCGATCAATTCGATGGGGTTCAAGGCCTCGAACAATGAGGCGGAGTATGAAGCATTGATTCTTTGGATTAAAGCCGCAATAGCAAAGAGATGGATGAGGTAATTATTTTTGTGATTCGCGACTTATAGTAAATCAAACTACAGAGAGTTTCTTTGCGAGATGAAAGAATGTCGGCATCGTAAAAAGAAGCCACCAGGCTGGCAGTCATGTTCCAAACTTTCCGACTCCTACAGGTTAGCCGAGATGATAACAACCATGCCGACGCGTTGGCCAATTTGGCAAGTTCAGTACAAACCGGGAAGACAAGGACAATAATGATTGACTACCTACCAGGCCCAAGCATAGAGCCACCGAACGCAATGCAAGAAGCATTATGTGCGGTTGGGATAAATTTGGATGGATGCAATTGTTGCATTCCTAAAAGAAAAATGCGCCGAAGATCGGAAGGAAGCACACAAGGTCGAATGAAGTCGGCAAGATTCACTCGACTGAGGCGACATCTGTCTGAAGATCCTTCATGGACCTCTTTTAAGGTCGTACACCCTCTTCAAGTCGAAGACTTTCTGCATTTAAATTCACGAAGGAGTTTGTGGAAGCCACTCGGCGGATCGTTAGCACATAGGGCCATTACCGGGGTATTGGTGGCCCTATATGCGAAAGATCGCAGGCCTATGTAAAGAAATGTGAACAATGTCAGAGGTTTGCACCATTGATACACCACCCAGCTGCTGACTTGAATCCTGTTCCCAGCCTTGGCCCATTGCCCAAATGGGGCATGATCTTGTTGGAAAATTTGCCCCAAGCAACTGGGCAACGGAAGTACCTACTGGTGGCTACGGATTACTTCACAAAATGGATAGAAGCGAGCCTCTTGCCAAAATCCGAGATGTGGATGTGAAGAACTTCATCTGGAAAAGCATCATTACGATTTGGGATTCCAAGAGCAATCGTTGCGACAACGGAACCGCAGTTTGACAAACTCATCAAGAATTTTTGCGCCAAATTCAAGATAAAAAATTACTTCTCAACACCAAGCTTTCCCCAAAGTAATGGGCAAGCCGAAGCATCAAACAAGGTCATTCTAGATGGAATAAAGAAGAGGCTGCAGGCAGCCAAAGGGAAGTGGGTAGACGAACTGCCCAACGTGCTCTGGGCATATCGCACTACGCCGAGAAGATCAACAGGGGAATCCCCCTTTGCCATGGCTTATGGCACGGAAGCAGTCATTCCATTGGAGATCGGCATCCCAGGGATCAGAACACAGGGAGTTGAGGACGGGTCTAATGATGTGCTCTTAGCCCGAGATCTGGACCTACTAGAAGAAAGAAGAGAGAGAGCTGCAATCCAGCTTGCAGCATACCAGCAACAGCTTGCCAAAGCTTATAACAAGAAGGTCAATCCAAGGGATTTTCAGGTCAACGACTTAGTCTTAAGAAAAGTGGTCGGCAATAAGAAGGATGCCAGAGAGGGCAAACTTGGCCCAAACTGGGAAGGCCCCTACAGAATAATTTCGGTGTTAGGGAATGGGGCATACCGGCTCGAAGATAATGAAGGCAAAGCACTGCCTAGACCATGGAACACTTGTAATTTAAAGTTTTTCTATCATTAGATATTGTTTGATTTTTTCTTGCCGATATGATAAATAAAATCTTAGCAGAATTTCTCTGAACTTATACAACTTGGCACGATGTTGAATAATGAGAACCCAAGAGGAACTTAGGTTCACATTGGGGGCAGAGAGAAGACATTAGTAATGCTTAGCCGAAGTTAAGCTGAGATAAATTCCTTATCTTTACTTGTTGAAATTTGTAGCAATTTACAAGTTAAAGTTAAGCTGAGATAAATTCCTTATCTTTACTTGTTGAAATTTGTAGCAATTTACAAGTTAAAGTTAAGCTGAGATAAATTCCTTATCTTTACTTGTTGAAATTTGTAGCAATTTACAAGTTAAAGTTAAGCGAGATAAATTCTTATCTTTACTTGTTGTATTTTGTAGCAATTTACAAGTTAAAGTTAAGCAGAGATAAATTCCTTATCTTTACTTGTTGAAATTTGTAGCAATTTACAAGTTAAAGTTAAGCTGAGATAAATTCCTTATCTTTACTTGTTGAAATTTGTAGCAATTTACAAGTTAAAGTTAAGCTGAGCAATCTACAAGTTAAAGTTAAGCGAGAAGATTCCTTGACCTCGCTTGTTGAAATTTGTAGCAATTTACAAGTTGAGCAAAAGATTATGGTCTAAACATTTGAGCAAAGTACACGATTATTTTTGAAATTTACAAGAAAAGCAAATTGAAATTGTTATTTATGGCCTTTTGGAACTTGAGAAAAGTTAACATTGAATAGTATCTCTATACTTGTTGAAATAATGCAGACGATCTCTTGCCGAAGTAAAATTTGCAAGTGTAATGCCCGAGGTATGTTACCCGAGGAGATTGTGCAAAAAAGGAAGAATCTGGAAATCATGCAAAATATTCTAAGTATAGAATCATTCAGAAGCAGAAAGAAGGATTAAAAGCCTGAAGCATTCAAGAATAAACAGCTGCATAAATAAGTTGTTTACAAGCAGCAGAGAGGCACATCGGCCTCAGAAGGAACAGCTTACAAAGAAAAGAAAACAAAGTACAAGAAATAGAAGAAAACAAAAAGCGTCAGGGCTGTCCTTCTTCAACTTGAACAGAAGGTCGGGTTGGAACCTCGGAAGGTTCTGGAAGAACCACCTCGGTGTCTTTTGGGTCCACAACCTCTGCATCTATTTCAGCCGAAATCCCAGGTTCTTTATTTGCCACGACCTCGGAGTGTTTGTCAGCTACAACCTCAGCGTCGATTTCGGCTAAGGTTTCATCAACACTTCTCCCAATTAGAAGCATATCAGAAGACAGGCGAACTGAGCCAGCTTCCTTGGATTGCTTCTCGACCGGTTCATCCCCAGTGAGGTCCAAAATCTGGTCGGCCTTGGGAGGGGATTTGGCCTTCCTCACCAAGGGTTCATCTTTATCTTCATCTTTTTCTTCATCTTCATCCTCGGCTTCAGATTCAGATTCATCTTGGCTTGGAGATGGAGGAAGTGGGCAAGGAAGACGAGCTCTCGATCTTGCGCCATGGCGAAGTCATTGGAAGACCAAGCTTTTTGGTCAGAGCATTCCAAGCTAGCCCGTATCCTTTGTTGCAAGCTTGCTTGACCTGAAGCTTGTAGTCTTCAGCAACGTCTGCCATGCCTTGGTTGTGGCGACCGATTTGACCTTTTTGTGGCGAGCATCCTAAGCTCTTTCTCGGCCTCGGCCTTCTTAGCCTCGGCTTCCTTTTTCACGGCTTCGGAAACTCCCTTCCCGTTTACAGCCGCCTCAGCCTTTTGAAGAGCAAGTGATTGGGCCTTTGTGGCCGCCTCGGCCTGCTCTTCCAGTTTTTTCATCCTCAGTTGATCTCTTTTTTGGGTCTTTTGAAGGGCAGCAAACTCCTTCTTTAATTCAGAGAGCTCCTCCTTGTTTCAAATGCCTTAGAGAAAGGCGTGGGCATGTTGAGCGGCTCGACGGTTTATAAAGACAAAGGTTATTACAGAGTGAAAATGATGTTTTACAAGTATGAAGATAAAACAAGATCATCAAAGTTCAAGACTTACTTGGATGAGCGTTGCAACATGAGAGCATAGTTCTCATATTCGCGATCTTGGAGTTTTTTCAAGATCACCTTCGATGAGAACGGCCATCTTGAGTGCCACCGGCGTTAATGTCGAGGCGCTTTCATTGGCATAAGCGCACATCCTCAAGTGTAATTTTGGGCTCGAGGAACTTTGGGAACCACGGATCCCGAGGTTGAAGGCTTTTGCTTTTTCGGTGGACGGATCGAGGAGAACGCGTCTCGGTAGACCTCTTCCGAGAGCATAGGTGGTCTTCTGCTCTCCGCTTCATTTGGGGAGATCGGCGGCGTCTTCGACCTCGGCATCGGCTTGTATAGCCTTTACTGAGCCTTTTAGTTCTCTTCGGTTTTGGTGGGGGCATAGTTTGAGGCTCATCCTCCATGTCATCTGGCGGTCGGCCAAGAGATTGAGCACCGTTTTCTTGGTCTTTCCATTTAATTTGTTTTAGAGTCTGCGTCGGCGCTTCTTTTCTGGGGCCGGTTCAGACGTGGAAGCAACTTGTTGATGAGGCGATTGATGAGGAGGTGCTCCTCTTCCTCTGTTTTGGAGCGTCGGGCAACTTTGAAGTATATGTGGGGATGAAGTTCAAGATTACCAAAGGGGCCTGCGTTTCTCAAGGGGAGGTCCAAAAGCTTTTTTCGAACTGAGGAAGTAGGGACGAAAGTCCTTGAGGAGGATTTAACGTCTGCAAAAACGTAGAACAAAACATGAAAGCAGATAAAATATTTTGGAAAATTGGAGAAAACAGCAGTTAAGTAGTTCGAGATGGGCTCTTACCCTTGCCCTCCTTTCTTGTTAGTGGGAGAGGAAAAGGTGGACTTCTTCACCGGCCAAATTCCAGTTCCAAAGTGACAATAAGATAATCCTCAAGAGCCCCTTTGTTGGAGTCTGGGAGCTCGGCTACAATCTTATATTCGGTAGACCTCGGCTTGAGGTAATATCTGAAACCTTTCTCCTTAAGGTTAAGGGCACTCATGGTGTAACAATCTTGGATATCGGCAGAGTGATTCCAACCCTCCCGAGAGCTAAAGCTATTATTAGATAAGGGTTCTATAGGCATTTATGGTAAGTTGCATGAAATTGAGGCTGTAGTAGTTAAGGACCTCACGGAAGAGGATATCAAGAGGAACCTAAGTCCACCTGGACGAAGGCGACTCTGAGGAAAGGCATTTTATCGCCATCGGGCATAATGGAGTCCTCCTCCCGGCTAATGAGTTGGGCGTCATCTGGAATGGAGAATTCTTCCTAAAGTGTTCTAGTTTTGTGGGGTATCCCTATGTTTCCACACACCCATGGCCTTTATAAGTGTTTGGCTCTGAAGCAGTATTCCTAAGGGTTTTAAGGACCTCGGCTAAAACCTAAAATCTTGATTGTTTGATTCTTTCCTAGAGATTGATGGTTCTACAAATCCCAAACTTAAGTCTGAATAAATGAGAATGGAAGGCGAAAGAAAAGGAAAGCAGGAAGCAAAAAGTTTGATTCGGGAATACAAGAAAGTGGAAGGCCAAAAGCGAAGTGAGATGGTGCAAGTATTCGGATGCAAAATCAAGAAATGATTCAAGAAATACGTGACAAAGCAGAACATTAGAAGCGAAGAACCGATACTTGATCGGAGAAATGGAAGCGAAGCGAGGACTTACGAGAAAGGATGAAGCCGAGATGAGTCTGCCGAGGTCGAGTGACTTAGGCGACGGCTTGAGCTCCACGAAATGGCAAAGGCGGACCTAATCTGAGCTTCGAGCTTGGGGCAATGGAGGATTCGAAAGGAAAAAAGCAGAGAGAGAGAACAAGAATTTCAAAATCGAAGTGAAGCGAAGAGAGAGACAAGCGTTTTTGTCAAAAGTGAAGCGGCAAAACAAACAATAATAGCGCCTAGAATGCTTGCATCGCCAGAGCATGAGAAAAAAACGGCTTGTAAGTAGCGTCAGCGGACCCGATGCAGAATGAAAGCGTCCTCGAGAATAGTTGAAGATTGGTGTATGATGCTCATACACGTAAGGAATTGATTTGAATCTGAAGAGGACATGCGAATCTGGAGCGAATGATCTCGGCTAAAAGTTCTTAGTAGATGTGCGGGATAAAATTGAAGATAGGTTCCATCACCTCGAGAACGCTTGAGGTAATAGAACCTAGGCGGGTTAATGGGGATATATTTTACGAGTACCAACACGTGGCGAGGTGACAGAAGTGTCGTGAGTTCCCACGTGTTATGGTAGTTGTCTTGAGGTTATCTCGGCAAGGTAGATACCTCCGAAGATATCGAGTCAGAGATAAGCGGATAAAGGACAAGAGTCCTAGAATGAAGAAGCTCAAACACGGATGTGGACAAGAGTCCAAGGTTGGGGAAGACTTGATTTGGGGTAAAGATAAACTCTTAGGAAGTATGTCTTAATTCTCTTGAGAGTCCTAGATTAGCAAGAGTCCTAAATCCATTAGGGCCAGGGTTCTGTTGGGACTAGGATTGGATTGGCTATAAAAGAGGCACCCATGGGTCTAAGTGCGTTTTTATGCTCAAGTTAGTGAGTTAAGTACTTGATTATCCTTGAGATATCTTGACTTGATCGTCGGAGTTCCGTGGTCGAAACCACCACCGAGTCTTTTCCTTCGCATGCGAGTTACAAGGAGCCGTCTACTCTGCCTGTGTTCTTCTGCTGAATCACTAAGGAGGGCAGTGTGATCGGAAATTCACTCACACAATTGGCATACATAAATTTTAATTATCGGATAAGTTAAAATTCGGTGGGTATAACATTGTTATTTTATTCATATATATATATATATATATGTTTAATTTTCGTTAAAAAAAAAAACAGAAAAATAATGAGTTGGGTAGGATGGGATTTGCATGTGGTGGGGGAAGTCTGCATGTGGGATGACAGGACGGATAGGAGGGGTGTGCGGGCCCACATGCAATCATATGGAATGCACCAGGCTGGCCTCAATCAGTCGAGAGAAGAGAGAGAAACAGTCCGTCCGCGGTTTAGTTTGTTTGTTTGTCACCCCGTCATCCATGCTCCTATGGTCCTACCTGTCCCATTTTTTAGAATAATATTTTCTGCACACATTATTATTTTCCATAAACTCTCCCAAATATCATGGCAAGGAAAAAGCAATTAATGACTCACCCTTCTATATTTTTCTTGAAAAATATTTCGGACCCATAAAAAAAAAGACTTTCACGATCTCTATAAATATATTGATTATTAATGTATTTAAATTTTTTTAAAAGTTATGTCTGATAGTAATATGAATGGTTCAAATCATTTTAAGAATTGTAAGAGTTTTTGTATCGTGAAGATCTCTATCATTACTGATTTTTATTTTCTCTTATCACTGCTTTGGAAAGTTTAGTTAGGGTAGGTTGGAATTAAGCAGTCATAAAAGATAAAATGTATTTTTTAATTCTAAGTTAAAAATTATCATATTCAAATTATAATTATTTTATTTTTTTATTTTACAAAAGTCAAAATAGTCAAAAAGTCTATCCTAAGAACATCCGCATCAGTCTCAATAAGTTTTGAATCAAATTATAACCCAAAATCTATTTTTGTTATTTTAGCTAGTCACCTTTTTAGTACTCATTATATCAAACTCTCTATTCTAACTCAATTTTATTAAGATATTAATTTCTTATTGTATTTGTTATTCTTTATTTTTTTATTAAATTGATGAGATGCGAGTTAAACAATTTTTAAAAAAAATGCAAAAAAAAAATATATATATTGTCATTGACTAGTCGACCGGTTGGGCTAATTTTTGGCATTTTTCTTCTTCTGCTACAGGCACTCAAAGGACATCCGATAGGATATTCGGGAGGACATTCGAGTGGACAACCGATTTAAAGATTGTGGCCCAGTTTTGCTTCAGAAAATATAATAAAAAATCATGTAGCTAATGAACAATGGCTCAACAAGTTGTTAAGGTACTGTAGCAAATTTAACAAAAAATTAATTTAGAAAAAATTTGTTGAGACTGATGGAGGAAAAATTTTATGATTTACTAGTTATATTTTAATTTTTTGTTATTTTACCTCAATTGATGCAGATGCTCTAAACAAGTTTTTTAACTGCAATATAAATAACTAAAAAACTAAAAAATTAACCCATATTCCAAACAAAATCTTAAAACCTTCTTACTAATCTCACCCTTCTACATTATAGAGAGAAAATTATATAAATGTAACATCATAATTTTTATTCCTCGCAAGTGAGAAATGGTGAGAGTATCCATTAATTAATGTGGGTGTTTCACCATCTTTGATGTAGAACTAGTAAGAATACTTCAATCTTGTTTAAGTTGGAATTATAATTTGGGATTGTTTGTCTAAATTTAATTCGAGTTAAATTCAAATTTCACAAAATTTATAGGTTTTTATTTTTTGGTGCAAATAAATAAATAAATTTGTCAAAATTAGACTCTAACATCAAACCAAATAATTTATATATTATGAAATAGATAAGGATTGAAGAACCAACGTACCACTACAATGATTTTTACAATTTATGAGTGAAAATAAAAATAAAATTTTTTGTGTTGTATTACTTGTATTTATTATATATATTCAATATGATATAATAATCTAAATTATTTTAACATCATCCAATGATTAATAATTTATATATATATATATATATATTTTATATATATAATTCAAGTTTCAAGTTACACGGGTGATTTTGTGTCTTTAGCCGAGTTTGTCCAAATTTAATTTAGGCTTTCAAATTTTTTATCTAAACCTATACCAAATTCAAAATATTTTTCTCAAATCCTAACAAAAATTCGAATTAGGGTTGAGTTACCCAGGTTACGCCCACAAAAGTTGCACCCATAGTCTCCAAATAAATAAATCACACATCAAGTCGTTTCTCATTTAAATAATTTTATATGTTAGAGAGACTCTGGTAAATAAATATAAATAAAAAAATATGGATTAATTTTTTAAAACTACAAAAAATGGAATTGAATTTAAACTAGATTTTTGTATGAATAATTTTATTCCATACAAATTAATTTCATGAAATTTTTATTTGCAAGAAAAAACATTAATATCTCTGTTGTTTGTTTGTTTTTTGTTTTTTTTAAGGAGAACCAACTTAATTTTTAAAAAACGTAATATATCTATAGATCTTAAATAAATAAGGATTAATTACATTTTTAATTCATGTATTTTGACTTTAATTGTACTTTGATCCTTATTATTTTGAATTGAACAATTTGATCTATGTACTTCAATTCTAATTTCTGTTTGTTATTTGCAAGAAAAAACATTAATATCTTCATAGTTTGTTTGTTTGTTTGTTTGTTTTTTTTTTTTTTTTTTTTGTTTAAGGAGAACCAACTTCTTTTTCAAAAAAAGTAATATATCTATAGATCTTAAATAAATAAGGATTAATTACATTTTTAATCCATGTATTTCAACTTTAATTTTACTTTGATCCTTATTATTTTGAATTGAACAGTTTGATCTATGTACTTCAAATCTAATTTATGTTTGTTCCTTTCATTAAAATAGAGAGGTTAAAATTAATAATTTTAAAACACTTGTCTATAGACGTAAAAAAATTAATAAAAATTTAAATAAAATGACCAAATTAAAACTAAACTTAAAGTATATATTGAGATCAAATTATTTAATTTAAAACTTTAGAGACCAAACTAAAATTTCTATCAAATTATAAAAGTAAAAAACATAATTAACCCATAAATAAATAGATGAAACAACTTGCAACTCCATATATGCTTGACTACATCATACATGGTTTATTAATATTTTAATGGTACATGCCAAAAAAATAGAGAAATTTAGTTCTAATTTACTTTTTTTCAGAAATTCTCTAGGGAGAAAACACATAATTGAGTAAGGATAAAATAAAATATCCTTTTTTTCTTCATTGGACAATATTGCCAAAATAACGTATTCTTGTCAAACAGAATAACATGTTACTATCAAATAGAGTAATTGTCAAACAGAATAATATGTTACTGTCAAACAAAATAAAATGTTATTGTTACTGTTTATATCAATTTAAACGGTAATATTTTTTTTTAAAAGGAATTTTATAGTTAATATGGATCTTATTTGATAGATATTGATGAGAGAATTCTAAAAATATTAATTTTATTAAAAATGATATCTACGTCAAAAGTTGTATCATTTTAAAGTTTAATATTTTGATAATAGTGATATTTGTTAGATAAAAAAAACTTTTGTACTTGTTCTTAATGTATTAAAATTTTATTATGAGTGAATTTTGACCAAATTTCTCCAAAAAAATATAGAGAGAGAGAGAAACATGGGGAAATATATATAGACGGAGATAGGAAAACTTGAAATTTTAAGGGGCAAATATAATTTTTTATCTTGAACATTGTGACTCGAACTGAATTTTTTATTTTTAGTTTGATGGGGAATGTGATTCTATTATATAAACAAAAAAATCTTTTAATTGGATTCACAATAGCCCATAAAATATACAAGTTATATTTGTGTAACTTTTCTTGACAAAAAAAAAAAAAAAAAAAAACTTTTCTTGACAAAATAGCTTGTGCTGGAAACTTAAATAGGATCACTTGTTCAATTCATTGGATTTTCTCAAAAAAAATAGAACGGTAAACTTTCAACCATCAGATAAAATGGGACCAATTATGGGGAAATATCATATAAGTGCGGTATTAAAAAAATAATTATAAATTAATGAGAAATTTTATAAAGATTAACAATTAAATTTATAATTTTTTTCATAAATTTATATCTTTTTCTCCTACCATCACTGTCAAGGTAATAACCTCATAAACCAGAAGATTCTTGTAAAGCTGAGAAGTCATAAATATGATAAAAAACATTATTTACTTTTAAACCAATAAATTGATTCATCTGTACCTTGGTAAACTTGTATATGCCCTCAATTATTCATCGACGAGATTGACAATTTCTTATTTCATGGACAAGGCAATGTCTAGTCCAAGTCAAGAGTTAAAAGCCTGTGGCCCGATCGGTCCAAAGTTCCACCCTGACTCAGTCCAAATAAAATTTGGATTAGAATTGAGATGAGTTTGAATTGAGACTGATATTTAATCGTATTATCACGTATCGATATCATTATTTAAAATCATGAATAAAAATCCAAAAGATCATACCAGCAATTAGAGAGATTGTTTTTGTAGTTGGTAAGAGAAATATGTGTACTTCTGTCCAAGAACCACATGGTATGTATGACAGGAGGAGACCACTAACTGTGCCAACCTTGAGGACCACCCACCTACACAACACCAAGACAAAGACAAAGCAAAGCCCACCAAACCTAAACCTGTGGCTCTGGCTTTGGCTAGTCTGTTTACACTATAAGTAATATATATATATAGCTGTAAACACCTGCAGATGCAGCTTCAAAGACCAAGATTTCATGCAGATAGAGACAAGAAAAGCTCAATTTTTGGGGCTTATTCCAGCAGTTATTGAATATACTGTTTAGGAAGAAATTCCACCTGTACCAGATGTGGGTTTGGTCTTCAAGTAATCAACATTTACTTTCATAAAGTTGTTTTCTCGTGTAAATGAAGACACTTTGGTTAATATCAATGACCAATAAGGCAATTGAAAATGCCATACATACACACCAAAAAAGAAATAAATTAAAATTTACAATGATCAGTTACAGACACGTATATCACATTCTTAGGGCCTTACATATCAAGGCGTTCAAAATTATAGATGCAAATGGGAATTCATTTTATGTGAGAGTCCATAGTGACTTATTTAAAATCAAGATGTCCAATCGTCTTAATTTAGGCCTGACTTGACATATCAGGAAAAATTTAAAAAGTTAAAAAGTTACTAAAAAAATTAAAAAATTATTATTATTCACAAATTAAAAATATAAAAAAATTAATTTCTACAATATTTTAATACAAACAACGACTGGATAGCGTTGGTACTGATTGATGGTTCAGTACTTAATGGTCTATTCAAATGAACCAAAAAAAAAAAAATATTAAATGTATATATTTATTAAGTTGGAGGGTAATGTTGGGCCTGTGGAGGCCCACCACGGGTCCATTATATAATGCAAACGGTTAATGTGTAGAACTCATCAAGTACTATATGCCTGTAAAAAATCACGTTGATCGGATATAGATAGCTATGTGATCAAATTAGATTTTTTTTCAACCATTTATTTTTCACCATCCATTAATTTCATACAAAACTGTTTTGATCACATAGCTATCGATATCCGGTTAAGATGATTTTTCATATGCATTTAGTACTTAACAAGTTCTACATATTCAATGGTTCAAATTATCAAAACGGGACTCTTGGTGGGCCCCACGGCCGAACAATACCCGTGAAGCCTCATACACCATTTCAACCTAGCCGTACTTCCCTCTGTCACTTGTCACTGATGATTCTGCCATGTAGGGGTAAAAATGTAATTTTTTCATTTTATACAATATTTTAATACACATTTTTTCATAAAAAGATAAAAAATTATCTCAAATAATCATATTTTTTTTCTCAACTTTTTAGTCCAAAAAGTCAAAAAGTGCACTTATTTAGGATACCCCAAACAACCCCTAGGGCTAGTTTGGCAACTTCAAAAAAAGTCAAAAAGTCAAAAAATTATACAAAAAGTTTAAAAGTTATTACTATTCACAAAAAAAATTAAAAAATTAATATACAAATCAAAAAGTTGACCCAAATGATGGTATGACGTGATGAGTTCAGTAAGTGACAGAGAGAAAAAATTATAGTATTCACTAAATCTTAATAGCAAAGTTGGGCTCGTGAGGGCTCACCATGGGTCCCGTTTTGATAATCTGAACCATTGAATATGTAGAAATCGTCTAGTATTATATGTCTGTAAAAAATCACGTCTATCGGATATTGCTAACTACATGATTAAATCAGTTTTATTACAGTTAACAGTTAACAAAAAAATAACACGATCAGATAACTATCGATATCCAATCAACGTGATTTTTTATAAGCATATAGTACTCAACGAATTCTACACATTGAACGGTTCTGATTAGAAAAACGGGACCCGTGGTGGGCCTCCATGGGCCAAACAACACCATCCAATCAAAGCTCGAGAAGGAGATAATATTTCCTTATCTACTCACCCAGCCGGCGCCTCTGCCAATCCGTACAGCCTCCTATCCTATCTTCTCCTACACACTTATTTATATAATTTTTTAATACACATTTTTCATAAAAAATCAAAAAGTTAACCGAAACATCCATATTTTTTTCTCAATTTCTTAGTCTAAAAAGACAAAAAATGCACTTATTTAGGACATCCCAAACAACCCCTAAAGTCGGAGCAAAATTGTTATTTTAGGTTATGCAATTTAAAAAATAAAATAACATAGACGGTATTTTAATTAGTGTCATTTTATGTAACGCCCTCAAAATAATACAAATAACTCAACTCATAATAGAAATGAATATAACACAATTGATACACTTTTATATATCAGAGTTCGTATTACAAAAGGAATTACATGCATTATACATTCATAAACGTTCATTCTGAATCTACAGCATGTAATACTAGTTAATAACAACCAAAATAAATGTCCTACGGGCATACATTTTTCCAAGTTATCACTTCGTTACAACAAAAGAGAGTCATAAACTCTATACATGTAAAGCCATCAGTTTGAATAAACATTTAAAAAAAAAAATACAAAACAGAGCCTTCAGCTCTTGAGTCCTCCCAAATTATGTCTTTGGAGGAAGCATATCACCAGTACTTGAAAATGGTTTCCCAAGTAGAATGAGCCAAAGCCTAGTAGAGATATACTAACACAATATATGAGGTTTAACTAAGATATGAGTGTCAGATGAATGTTCAATATACATAACCAACTCACATTCTTTCCATGATCATTCAATATTGATATTTACATCCCATTCCATTTCCATACATTCATTCATTTCAAATCAATTCATGAATATAGTCCCTTGTTATCTAAACAACCCCAAATGAGGCTACAACTCATTGGTTCACAATTCAACAACAACCGTTATTCAAACATTTCAATTTCTGCCATTTTATGGAATTCACATTCGAAAGAATCGGCACCCATAAATATAAGGTTTCGGGACTTTCACCCTGGACACTCCAGCCAACTTAATTTTAAATGGAGTACATCCTCTATCTTCTCCCAAACAATGGAGTACATCTCCTATCTCTTCACAAACAATGATACACATACAATGTATTTAAAGACATTATCATATACAATGACTATCCATAATGCATATCTAATGGTTTAACCAAACCGTTATATTCAATGACATAATTTATATAATTAGTTTCAATTCACCTAATTCTCATGCAATTTCTACAACAATCATAACTATCCTCCACCGATAGCCCAAAACAGATATTTCTAAACAGTTATATAATCTATATAACAGATAATTTATTAAATTTCCATAGGTGAGTGATTTAATAATTCCAACTACACCATTTATTCACATATCCTCCCAATTTCACATTTCCCATATCACTTTCATTATTTATATACAATGATTATCCAATCCAAATTAGGGCAAAATTTTCCCTTTCTCAAATATCAACCCCAAGGCCAAATTTCACCATTTTAACACAAGAGGCTTCATATTCATGGCTCTATACTTATTTGTAGATCCCAACATAGAAACCCCTCTTTCAATTTGAATCAAAACCCTAACTTTATTCAAATCCCACCATTTATACATAACAACAAATATCTAGGTTAAAAACCATATTAGGGTGTAAAATATCCCTACCTCAAGAGTAAAAGCCCAAAAGAGATAAGAAGGAACTTCAAAGATGCCCAAACTCGTTTTTATTCGAATTAATAGGAAGCCCACGGGATGCTCCATCTTTTTAAGAAAGGGACTAGGGTTGAGAGATCCCTAAATCTAGGTGTATTTATAGAAAGAGAGAATATTTTAGAGAGAGAGAGTACCGAATTAGGGTTTTGAGAAGAAAGGAAATCAAAAAATAATATAAAACTGCTCTACTACGAATTGATATACGCAACCCTTGCTCAAGCGAAGGAGTTGTCGCTCGAGCGACCAGACACAACAAGAAACCTCGCTTAAACGCAAGAAACGTCGCTCAAGCGCAGAGTACACACCTCTGAGAGGTTTCTGAGATGCACACCATCGCTCGAGCACAAGAACCCTCGCTTGAGCGAAGAACATTACCTTTCTAGAAATTTTGCAGGTCTAGGGAAAAATACTGGGAACTCTTAAAGCTCATTTGAGCGCAAGAAACCTTGCTCGAGCGAAGAAGCAAATTTCACCAGGTTCGCTCGAGCACACTCGAGCGAAGAAGTAAATTTCTAGACAACAACAACTTGAACAACTAGCAACTAACCTGCTCCGAACATGCCCAAGACATTCCAATACTTAAACTCAAAGACAAATGAGGGAAAAACAAGACATGGATAACAATATTAAACCACGAAACCCGAGCCCAAAATATAACAAAGGTCGGGTCAAAACTAGAAACGCTATATTTTATTTTATTTTATTTTTAAACTCCAATTGTTGAATTAAAAGTTGTTGGAAAATAATAGGTTTTCAACAACTTTAATTCAAAATTAAAGTGAGATCCAACCGCCGGTTGAGGTGGGTCTGAGTAATTTTGTATTCTTTTAAGTGAGAAGATTGCAATACAAAAATAATGAACCGAAACCATTGAGTTGTGAATGATAATTATCTCATAAAGTAGGCATCAATAAAGTTGGGTTTAGATTTGGACTTAGTCTTGGTTTGAATTGGGCCTAGACTTGTACTTGTGCATGTGCTAGGTTTGGTCTTAGACTTGGACTTGGACCTGGACCTAGACCTAGTCTTGAGCTTTGGGCTAAGCTGTGCTGGGCTTAGGTTTTGCATGTGTTTGAGATTGGGCTTAGATCGGGCTGTGACCCAACACCTCGTATCCATTCTGCAACCCATCTAGTTTAATTATCAAAACTTATACATTATACACACATTATGATTTATATAATGGTTTTGGAGTTTTGAACCTTTGTAACTCTAGCCCTAATGGCTAGAGTTGATGACATTTGATGATCCCATTAATGTTAGTCTTTATGGATAAGGCTCTCCCCTACTAATATAAATAGAGGCCTTTCTCCTCCAACATAGTAAGTTGTTTTTAAAGAGGTTTTGTGATAGAAAATGAAATGGTATCTTGAGATAAAAAGTTGGAGATTGTTTTTTACACCAAAGAAAAATTTTCCTATCTTCTTTTGTTAGCTTCTTCTTTAGTTCTTGTTAGAGAGGGTGCATTCATTGTCAAGTTCGCCGAAGCTATTTGGAAAGTGTTTACAGATTAGTTGGTTTTAAGCTGCCGTATCTTGGGAGATATATGCCAACATACCTCCAAAGATCTATCGGAGGCGATGAATACATTTTAAGAAGCGTGATATCACATGGGCTTCGGTTTGCTTCTTTTCTTATTATTTGTTCTTTAATTTTTCAGAATTTAGTTTATCTCGACAAGTTCTAATATTTAGTTATCCATGTTAATAATTTGTTATTTTAGTAATATAATCTAATTTATTTTTATATTTAGTTGTGTCATTTATTCTGTATTTCATCCTTTAATAAAAAAAATTGTTTTGTCATTTCTATTTAATTTATTTTTTATATTTTTCTTGTATTATTATGGAAAAATACCAAAAATCTTAAAATAGATTTTTTATAAATAGTTTTAGAAACAATTTAGTTTTTATTTTAATTTATTCTAGTAACTCTTGGAATTAAAATTAATTTAATTACCTAGAGTTATTGGATTGTTTTGAGTTGTTTATTTCTAATAATTTATTCATGCAATTTATTTTATATTAATTAGTTGTTATTGCATGAGTTATTTGGTTGTTAGTGTTTAAGTTGGTAGGAGTTTATAAAAATAAGAATTTTATTATATAAGATTCTTACTATGTGATTTGATTTGTTTGTTATTTGTTTTCTTTTGTAGCTTAATTTCTTTACAGGTTTACCTAAGCGAGAAAGGAGGATATATAATACGAACAAATAAAATAAATTAGAATTAGTAAATTAGACTACTAATTTTTTATTTGAACAGGATTACCTTTGTGTGGAACAAGGAATAATATTGGACCTTCGGAATTTTGGTGAATTGAATTATTCACTTTATAGTTCAGTTTGATATCAAATTTATTCCATATGTTGTTTTGAAACTGTGGTAACAATTTCAATTTAATTTGATTAATTAAATTCTAAAAAAAACAAAGAGCTGAATTTTGAGAATGTCAAGAGACTTTGCTAGTCGAGAGGTTTTCAACGGTATAGAATATCTCTAAACAGGTTTGTTTTGGGAGAAAATTTAGTAAAATAGTTTCGATTTTTCTATATAATGGTCTTATTTCTGAGCTTGCTTATGATTATGTTGCATTATCAGATGGTGGTATAGCTTGGCATTGTAATGATATTAAATCTTATTCATTCTATTTATTTTTGGTTGTATCAATTGTGAATTCTTTCATGTCTTGATGTGTAATCAATGAAAATACTCTAAAATATTTTTGTATTCATGGACTGATAAATGGGAGTTTAACTCTATTATTATATATATTTGCTCATAGTTGCATGGTTGGATTGCCAACATTATAACCATAATATTCCTTTATGTATAGTTGATTTATAGTCATGCATCTCATGACATTCTTGTAACTGCAATGCATCTATAGTATTTGAATTACACATTGTGAGTTATAGCTGAAATTACATATGTAATATTTACTTTATTAGTTCATTGACTCATCTTGTATCTAAGTGTGTATATGAACAGTAAGTAAGGAGATTTAGCGGCAACGAGGATAGAGTTTTGTAATGTGTTTTATACAAAGATAAGCATTACAAGTAGAGAAGTGCGTTCTTTGCTAAATAGACGATTCCGGATGCAACCATGAACTCCGTTTTGCAGATTTAGACAATTTTGTAATTGTAACAGTTGCATTTCCATTTCTATTTGTAGTGTTTCTAATTTCTAATTTGTAATAGTTTCACTATAGTGAAAAGAAATGAAGAATAAGAGAAATTATAAACCTTCGAATTTAGAGAAAGTCTTTGGGATTAATTTTTTTTATTCCCAAAGTGTTTTAGTTTTCTACAATAGAAACCAAAGTTTAGCTTTGGCTAAAGAGTATTTCTGATTTGTTCAGAAATGACAATTAAGATAGATTTGGTTTCAAACCTTTGTGGTTAGAGGAAATTTTTAGGTTTAATCTTTTTATTCCTAAAGTGTTGAAAAACCAAGTTTGGAGAAAGTATTTGGTTATAATTTGATTATTTCCAAAGTGTTTTGTTTTGGGAAAAGAAACCAAATTTTAGTATTAACTAAAATATTTTTGATTTTTATTTAGAAATAATGGGTTGGATTAAGAGTACTGGGTTAATTTTTATGAGTGGTGTAATTCTGATAGCAAATTTTAATTACTTATAAATTTTGTAAATTTGGTTTGTTTTAACCTAGTTTATCCCTTGGAAAACTTAATTCTAAATTTGTTTCTCATGGACTACGAGTCAACATGCTCTTGAAAGTTTTGTCTAAGATTAATTGGGTCTCAAGTGGGACGGGTGTGACCCCTTCAATCTTCCTGGAAACTTTCTTGACCATGTTCGATTCCAGTGTAAGTGGTGAGATCAATTTTTGAATTAAGTTTCAGACTTTGAGATTTTCTAGTGTTAAATTTAGTTTTTGGAAAAACAAAATAGTGAAATTCTGTAGTGATTTTTCATAAATGGCTTCAAGAGGTGACAACAGAAAATGTTGTTCCACCTGATAACGTTAAATCTTGCGAGATTCTTAAAGGAAAATCTAGAAAGATCAAGTGTGATTAGAGGAAATCATAAGATTGCATGATAATATCTCTGAATTAATTAGAGGCAATTAGTATGTTATCCTTGTGTCAATTATAGCATGTATGATTGTTATGTGACTTTGCTTGAAAGCAAAGATGAGACAACCCGTTAGGGTGGGAGAATATATTTTTAATTTTTTTAAATTACAAATATAGTCTTATATGGCGACTCATGGTGAGTACAAGATCACTGATTACAGAGATAGAAAACTGGTGGTTCCTAGGAGGTGTTAGACCACTGGTTACACAGTTATAAGATTGTGGTTCCTAGTAGTGAACAGATTACTGATCACATGTCAAAACATGATGGTTCCTAGTAGTGGAGAGGCTACTAATCATATATCAAGACATGATGATTCCTAATAATGTAAGAGTCTATTGATCGTATGTCAAGACATTGTGATTCCTAGTAGTAAAGTGACTACTGATCATAGGTCAAAACATTATGATTCCTAGTATTAGAAAGTCTACTGACCACATCTTTGAGAAATTAATGATTCCTAGTGATAAGACTATTGTCCATTATGAAGTTCTAAATAGTAGACTATTGAACACTATATTTGTGTTTCCTCGACTAAGACTATTGGCGAGTGACATTGGACCAAACTTGTTTTGGCACATTGGTCGAAAAGACCTAATTGGTTAATAGCAGTCGGAAATATGTTTTACGTGATACGATTTTGAGAGTTTCATAATCATTTTGACACAAGAAATTGTTAAAGACCTGTATGAATTTTTGAAAGACCAAAAGTCTTCATATAAATTCTACAAATGTGGGGGTGTCATGTAAAGGTGGTAATACCTAAACCCAAGATAGTTAGAATAATCCTTAAAATCATTGACTTTGTATTCAGCGATTATGCACAATATAATAGTGCATATCGATTTTTTAATGGGCAAATCGATATTGATTTATACAAGAATATTATCATGAAATTGAGGAAATGGATTTTTTGAAAAAGAGATGAGCTTAGAAGATGTTAATATGCTAGGACTTTAAAGTTCTTCTATCTAAATCTTCTTAAACATATATGGTGGCTAGTGAGGCTAAAAGCTTCTTTGAAACTATGATTTCTCTAGAAAATTTAGCTTTATCTTCCATAGGTAGTAAGCCTAGGATGTAAGTGGATGAAAGTCGATGAGATAGGCTTGTTATTAAAGGATACCGCAAAGAGAATGAAAGGATTATTTTGATATGTGATCACCAGTTATGGTGAGTGTAATCGCAATTGTGCGAAGTTTGGAGATACATCAAGATGGATGTTTAAGTAGTTTCCTATATGAAGATTTAGTTGAATAAATCTTTATGGAACAGTCTGAAGGGTTTGTTGGTTCCAGGACGAGGAAAGACTGTAAGCTTGAGAATCATTTTATGATTTGAAATAAGCACCAACATAAGAAATTTGACTACCCTATGTTGTCAAATGGGTTTTAAATAAACACTATTAGGTTTTTATTCTTGGCAATCCCGTTTGAAAAAACTCCTTTCAGTTATACTTGTTTTCGCACTTTATTTCAGTGAGGCTATAAGTTTGTTAGATGCGAATCAACGAATTATCTTTGTCTGAGAAGTTTGTGATGTTAATACTTTCAAGATTGCCATTTCGCTAATTGTGACGGGGATCGAGCTGCTTCGTTAGCTCATGGAGTCAGTGTAGCAACGCTTTGTGAGTCGAGGCGGCCACGGTGGGGACAAGGCGGCGCAAGCATAATGAAAAATTGCATTCGAAGTTGCATGTCCGCCCTTCCTCACTCGAGCGAAGGAGTGCTCGCTAGAGTGAAGGACTGCGTCTACATAAAAACCTAAAAGAGGTTATTGTTAGCTCAAGCGAAGGTTTCGTGGCTCGAGTGAAGGCACTTATGGAAATCACGCGAGATAAGCTTCTCGCTCGAGCGAAAGAAGCTTCGCTCGAGCGAGCTGATCTGATTTCTATAAGTGCGTGTTTACCGATTTTAGGATTCTTGCTCGGATCTACTTTTTGCATATTAAAGTTTATATCTGGAGATTTTTTGCTAGTTTTCTTTGATGTTTAATTGAGTATTCAACTCATGGGTTAAGAAGAATACATCAAAGGTTCGTTTGTTCATTTTTTACAAAAGAGAGAGTTGTTCTTCGGTAGATTCTGAAGAATTTGAGCCTGAAGCTTTGGTGGATGCAGGTGGTTCATCGTCAAGACAATTCCAAGGTGAAAATGGGGTTGGAAGAGACACATAGGGGTTGGTTCAATTTGGACGTAGATTCACTAGGTAATTGAGAGTATACCTGTGTAATTCCTTTATATCTTCTTAGTGGATTGTTTTGTGGCTGTTGCTCATGGTTTTTTTTATCACAATTGGAGGTGTCCAATTATGATTTTTTCACGTAAAATCATTTTGTCGATTTGTCTTGATTGTTTAATTGGGATTGTTGTTTACTGCTTAAAATTGATACATAATCACAAATCAACATCTAAGGAATTTCTAGATTTTTCAATTGGTATTAGGCGGGTCGCTCTATTTTTTAAATCTATTAGAGCGAGATCTTGTTTGATTTGTGATAATGGATATAATTCGTGAGGAAATTCTATGGTTAAACCCACCCTTGACAAATCCAATTATTCTTTTGGAAAGCTTCGGATGAGATCGTTTTAAAATCTATTGATGAAAAAGTTTGGCAATCTGTCATGTATGGGTGGACTAAACCAACGATTACCATTGATGGAGTAACTTTTCCCAAACCAATTGATAAGTGGGACATAATTGGTTACCAAAATAGTAGCTGGAATAATAAAGTTATCAATTCTCTCTTTTCTTTGTCACACGAAGAGTTTAGTCGTATTTGCAATTGTGAAGTGCAAAAGAGGCTTGAGATATCTTACAAACTATTCACGAGGGCACTCCTTCATTAGCGCTCAAAACTTCAAAGGCTCACGTCTAGTTTCAAAAACCTTTCAATGAAAGATGGTGAGGCCTTTGATGAATTTTATGCAAAGTTGAGTAACATTATTAATTTCAGCTTCAATTTAGGTGAAAAAATACTCGAATTCAAAGTTGTGGAAAAATTTTTGAGATCCTTGCCCGATCGGTTCCAACCAAAAGTTACGGCTATTGAAGAGGCTCAAGATGTTGACAACCTCAAGCTGGATCACTTGGTTGGAAATCTCCAACCTTATAAGGCATATAGGAATTTAAAAAAAAAACAAAAAGATGCTATTGCTTTTAGTAGTGCTCATAGAGTTGGAAATGATTCTGATGAGGATAGTGAGATAGATTCCAAGATTATGGCTGTTTTTGTTAAACAATTTAAAAAATCTTTTTGAAAAGAATCCTAATCTTTTGGAATCTACTCATACTCATAAATCTAAAGGTAAAGATAAACTCAAAATTAATTCTATAGCCAAGAAGGAGAAAAGGAAAGATACAAGGAACTACGAAAGAGTCCAATGCTATGAATGTCAAGGATTTGGCCGCTTTTGAGAATGCCTACCTGTTTGAAGAAGAAGAAAGCCCTCGCCATCACTTGGAATGATGAATCGAATCTAATGAAGATGAAAGTGACAACGAAGATTAAGGCGAAGAGGGATATAAACAATTCCTTGCTTTCATGGCGGCTTCCGAAATTGAAAGACGAACAGAGTATCCGAAGAGGTCAGTTGAGAATGCCACTGATGATGAATCCTCGGAGAGTGATGATGAAAAGCTTGAGCAAGCTTATGAAAAGTTGTATAAGGAATCTCTTAACTTATCCAAATTGAATTACAAACTCACTATGAAACTCAAAGCATGTGAAAATGAGAATGTCAAACTAAAGGAGAAGATTTCCGAGGCTAGGATTGATGCCATCAAGATAGCTAATGATCGACAAGCTCTTTGTGAAAAACTCTTGACTTGTGAGCGAGAGAGGAATGAAGCTACAAATCATGCAATGTATGAAGAAAAGATTGAATCTCTCAAGATGTCTCAAGTTGCCTTGGAAGAACTAATAATCAAGAAAAATGAAGAGCTCAAGTTATTAGCTACCATTGGTGCTTTGGAACAAAGGTTCAAAGACTTTGGAGGATATCATTGGGTCTCAACAAATGTGTTGTGACAAGAGTGGCATTGGCTTTGGTGATAACAAAGAGAAAAAAGCGAGTGCATCTACATCTCATAATACAAGAACTCAAGGAAAGGAGAACATAAGGATAGATTTCTCAAACTTCCTAGGAGTTTTTTATTTGTCATCGGGTCATATTTGCCCTTATTGTTATAAATTGCAGACCTAAATTGGAAACCAAATCGAGAAAGGAACCACAATGCTTATAACTTTGTTCATACCCCTTGTTTAATGTCTTTGAACTTGTTCATGCTTAGTTCTTGAGCCTTTAGTGATTGGAGCCTTGAATTGGTCCAAATATGTAGAGTTGGAGCCTAGTTCATGCATTTATACATGTTCTTGCATATGAAGTTGTTTTGTATCAAATCTCTACATGCATGTTCATGTTTTTTGCTTAAGCCCACGAATTCAACAAAATTCTAAGTTTAATTTTGCCTTGGAGCATGTTTTGGAGCTTTGAAATGGAATTGAACTCATGCATGTGTGTTTAAACATTGTTCTTGAAGATTTATGGGAATGGTGCTCAAATGGACTCACTTTTGGGCAATGATTTTATAAATTGGCTTGTAAAACTTGTTGTACTATGAGTTTGAAATGTTTTCCCAGAATTTGGGCCCAAGAGGTTGATTTATTGGATGAAGAATGCTTGGTCCGAACTAGAAAGATAAATCAGAAACTTCCTGATTTGCCTTCCTCGCTGGAGCGAAGGATCCCTCGCTCGACACCGCACCTTTGTCCAGGGCTCCGCTCGAGCGAGCATCGCGCGTAAAATTTCAACATCCAATTTTTATTGTTTCATCGCCTTTGATTTTAACATTTTCTAAGACATTTTACACCCTCATTCCATCCTAGGCATTCTTTAGGCCATGTTTAAAAGGCTCCATAATAAGGGTAAGGGTTAGGTACACACTTAGGAGAATGCGTGGATCACGAGTTTTGTATAACGAGGCTTATTTCAAGGTGTGTGTCAAGTAATGTGTTATGTAGGTCACGTCTGTGACCCGTTTGACCCTTGCAACCCAGCCTACTTGTATCAGCATACTTGTGGTATACTTTGTAAGTTATGTTCAATGTTATGTATTTTGTTATGCTATGATCTTGAAATGATTAATTCTTGAAAGAAAAGGCATGATATGTTGGAAATGAATGAATGAATGTCGATTTTAGAAGAAAAGTATTTGTAGCACCCTTAGTATCGGCCCTTACACGGGGGATATAATACGTGGATCTGGTACAAGAGGTTATAATCTGAAATGGATCTGGCCCTTGCTAAGAGAAACATAGTAGTTATCATGTCTGGCCCTTGCTAGGGAAATATTTCCATAGCTACTTCTTGGCATAAGACATGGACCCTCTTGATGCGTTAATTTACCAAGCTACATGCATGGTCTACGCCAGACTAATGCGATGCTGTTAGCTAATAGATTGTACCATATGATCTTATGCAAAAATACACGAGTATGAATATGAAAAACAAGTATGTATACATGTATACATTTACGAATTATGAAATACGTAGATGCATAAGTCTCTATTTCCCGATATGAACCTTGATTTCTAACTACGTGATGGACAACATTACCATTAAAATCTTTACTCTGTTATTATTCCTTTGGGCTTTACGCTCCGCACAGTTTATTATATATATATAGGTGGTAATGAAGCACAAGACCCTAAGCCGAGTTGATGACATACCATTTTCGTTTTTAGTCGTGAAGCCACTGTTGCGTACTCCCAGGAGGATTCGCTGATGGCTTTTGATGTTATGGCGATTTCTTGTGCACCATCATGCTTAGTCTTTGTACTTGTTTTTGTTTGAGTTGAACCTTGGGATGTCTTTGGATGTAATATTTATTGTACATATGGGTGTATCGACTAGCATGCTATGTATATAAATATAAGTTTTTAAATTCTTTTGTCCCATGTATGTCATCACAGATTCATTAGACCTTGTCTATTTACATTATTGCTTACTTTTGACCCCTTAATATTTGTTGTTAAATTCTATTTAGGAGCGTGGTAATCCACGGATCTTTCTTGGCGGGAGGATTCGTCGCTAAACCTATAAGGAGGCGGGGTTTGGGTCGTGACCAATTCACTAGTGGTTTGACTTTCCATTTGTTTGTGCTTAGATTCTCATACAGAGGTCTGACTATGAGATCACTACTAAGTTTTTGAATCTCGTGTTTCTCGAACTCCAAGAGTCACACACACACACTTTTCTCATGGGATCCCATGTTTTTTTACATAATCACTTCACTTTTTTTTTTATAAGGAATCTTCTAGAGGCTGTACTGCGCATTGTGTTTTTTCAAGTAATAAGATTGCTTCTTGGATAATCTTGTGTGTTTCTAGGCTCAAATTTGAAATTCATACTTGCTTTCCACCATACTTGTACTTTTTTTTTTTTTTCGTTTCTTCTTTTTGTCGTTTCTTCTTGTTCTTTGTTTTTTTAGTGAGGGAGTTTGGTTTGTATCATCAACGAGTTTGCTAAGCATGATCATTTTGACTAATAGTTGTTTTGGAGATTGTGGACTAATAGTTGTTTCTGGAATCGGTCATGATCTTGAAAAAGAAGTTTGCTTTTTTGTTGGGTAATGGGTTGTAATGGGTTGGGGTGTTTAGGAGTTTTATTTGTTAGGCCAATTGGGTTTTGTCACCGGCATTGCCTAAGGGGGAGATTGTTGGGATTTTTATTCTTGTGCAATCCAGTTTGACAAAACTCGCTTTTAGATATGCTTATTTTATCGCTTTTTATTCATTGATGATGCTATAGGTTTATTAAATCACGAATCCAACTTGAATGTGTTGTCTTGAGTCAGAAGTTTGTGATGTTAATACTTTCAAGATTGCCACTTTTCTTGAATTATAATTGGGAGATCGAGCTGCCCGTTCATTCGCTGAAAGTCTAAAGGCGATGCCCTACATCGTCGAAGCGGCGCCCGTATACGATTGGGAGTCGAGGGTAGCAGCGCCTCTCTGAAGCAAAATCTGAAATTGCATTCGAAGTTACATCATCATCCGCCTTACTCGCCTTTCGGCGAAGGCTTGCGTCTGTATAAAAAACACGAAAAGAGAGTTATTGTTACATTTCGAGTAAAAGAGTTTAAGTGGCTCGGCGAAGAAACTTATAAATCACTGGCGAGATAAGTTTCTCACTTTTTCGAAGCGGAAGCTTAGCGATCTGAGTTTCTCATAAATCGTGTTTTTGTGAATTTAAAATTCTTTACTCGAGATCTACTTTTTTGCATTCAGATCTACTTTTTGCATAATGGGTTTTATATCTCGGGGATTTTTTGCTAGTTTTTCTTTGATGTTTAATTGAGTATTATTCGCTCAAGGGTTAAGAAAAAGAGAATCTGACAACGAAGTTCGTTGTTCATTCTTTACAAAAGAGAGTTGTTCTTCGGTGGATTTGAAGAATTTGAGCTTTGACAAGCTTTGGTGGCGGATTCAGGGTGGCTCGCTCGTTAAGACAATTCTAGAGATGAAGGCAGGGGTTGGAAGAGCACGCAGAGATTGGTTCAATTTGGAGCCGATGGATTAGCGAGGTAATTGAGAGTATACTTGTGTAATTCCTTTATATCTTCTTAGTGGATTATTTTGTAGGCATTATCAAGTGATTTTTTATCTGGTGGAGGTGTCAATTGTGATTTTCTGTCGTAAAATAGTTGTGTTGATTTGTCTTGATTGTTTGATTGGAATGTTGTTTCTTTTGTTTAAAATTGATACATAATCACAAATCAACATCTAGGAAGATTTCTAGATTTTTCAAACAACGTAGTGACAAATGTATGGATGTTAAAAGAACATTGACAAATAGATATGCCATTTTATTGTTTTGTAAGATTGGTAATTATGAGAAAGATGTTCAAAATTACCAAGTTTGGTTAAACTCTAAGTTGTTGACATAGGAAGAAAAGGAGCCTTGAAAATTTATATCGAGAATTAAGGATTTTTGATATAATTTCTTTGGTAGTGTACTTTTCACGGTCTCATTATTTTGAAAAGTCTTGAGAAGTTATAAGTTAGATACTAAAGTGTGTTAAAAAGACTTTAGTAGACTTTTTAGTCTCCGTTTGACCAAGAATATTGAAATATTCTAGAGGTCATTGGAAGTTTTGAAGTATATGATAGGTTGTACAAGGTCGGGTATAACCTACTCGGTAGGTTAGTGAGGCTAAGTAGATACATGAGTAATCTCAATGCCTATAAACTTTATGAGAAGTCATTTGTGAGGGTACTAATGTACTTCACGATGAAGAGTGAGATTATAGGTTGCATCACACTTGATATCCGGTTGTTACCCTAGAAAGGTGTATACGATATAAAGACTACAACGTCGATTAGTGGATATGTTTTCTCTCTAATTAGAGTTCTGCAACGTGTCTTAGAGATCTTCCTAAGCAAAGCGTGTATCACCAAAAAGATTAATGATGGAGAATTGGAATTAAGTGCTTTTAAGATAAGTTACTAAAAGTAGCCGGCCCCGAATAAGCTTTATTGTTTTTATTAATGAGATATTCTATGTTGATCAGAAACTTGTGCTATGCCGATTTTGTATCTTGTGCTTGACAACCAATCAAGTATTGGTGAGGAATTACCATATAAAAGGTCTAGACATTTTAAATCAAAACATAATTCCATCACGACAACTACTCTGCAGGTATTTGTCATTACTGAGACTGAACTATAAAGTTCGAAAGATAATATGCAGTCCAGAGTAGAACGAAAAGGGTTAAATTGAGAGTTAGTAGAAGTGGGTTCAAGATGAATGGGGGTTAAGGCCTTTAGCGAGTGTTACCTAGCAACGGAGAAAACCCAACCTGGTGTTGGAGGCATTTGGAGATCCCAAGATCTAGGATTTCGAGGACAACCTAATTAAATTGTAGCGGGTAGAGTCGCGAAGAGAATTAAAATCGCACACATTGGTCACATTCCTTTATCTCGATGATATCCGATGGGATAGAAGGTTAAGTTGATGCTTTTAATGACGTAAATCTTGTGAATAGTCAACTGTATGGTATAACGAGGTACCTTATGTAAGTCACCTATGTGTGAGTCACGCGAAGTGGGGGCCACTTTTTGGAAATTGACAAAGGGCTAAATTCTTTAACACACTCTGTACGAACCAAGCTAGTGTTCCCAAGGCCAAGGCCGGACACACCGGTGAGAACAAAGAACAATAGTTGGAATGACGGCTCACATGTGAACGATTTATTGTCTTCGATTTACACACCGAACAACAAAGCGAGTTTAAGACATATCACGTTCAGCGGTGACTAATAAAATCCGGAGTGGCTTTCACTACTGAAAGGTTTAAGGCCAAGCATGTTCTACCTTTTTTCCGAAGTCACGGTTATTTTGTGTGCTCTCTCTCTATACTCTACTCTCTCTAAGTCTTTGTTGCTCTTCTCTCTAAAGTCTTTGTTGTTAAGTGTTGTTATCATTTTTTATTTATTTGGCCAATTTTATTCATGTGAGGATTGTTGGAAAATAATGAGTTTTTTGACAAAGCTTTTAATTCAAAATTAAAGTGAGACCCAATTATTTGCGGATGAGGTGGGTTTGAGTGGTTTTTGTATTCTCTTAAGTGAGAAGATTTGCAATACAAAAATAATGAGTCAAAACTTCATTGAGAATTGTAAATGAAATTGTCTCGTAAAGTTAGGCACATCAATAAAGTTGGGTTTAGATTTGGAAACAAGTCTTGGTTTGGTACAGGCCTTAACTTGTACTTTCTGTGTATGTCTTTGGGTTTGGTCTTAGACTTGGACTTGGGCCTAGTCTTGAGCTTTCTGTTGAAATGCTAGACTTAGTTTGTGCATGTGTTTGAGATTGGGCTTGGATCGGCCGTTTGTGACCCCGACACCCTTTGATATTCATTTCTATGACCCATCTAGTTTAATTCTCAAAACTTATACATTATATACACATTATGATTTTATATAATGGTTTTTGGAGTTTTGAACCTTTATGCTTTAACTCAGAGCCTCTAATGGCTAGAGTTGATGACATTGATGACCCCCATTGATGTTAGCCTTCATGGCTAAACTCTTCCTTATTAGTATAAATAGAGGCCTTTTTCCTCTAACATAATAGATTGTTTTAGAGATTTTGTGATGGAAAATGAAATGAATGGCGCTTGAGATAAAAAGTTAGAAGATGGTCTTTTATACCAAAAGAAAAATTTTCCTATCTTTTTGTTAGCTTCTTCTTTGGTTCTTGTTAGAAAGAGTGCATCCATTGTCCAAGTTTGGCCAAACTATTCGGAAAAAGAAATGTTTACAATATTAGCTAGTTTCAACCGTCGTATATTACAGAGCACGCACCTTGACGTAATATCTCCAGTATCCATCGTAGGAGAGCAAAGTGAATCCGTTTTAAGAAAATTGTGGTATCACCTACGAGGTTTTTAGATTTTCTTCTTTTTTATTATTTGTTCTTTAATTTTTGAATTTAGTTTACCTCAGCGAGTTCTAATATTTAGTTATCCATATTAATAATTTGTTCTTTTAGTAATGTAATATAATTTATTTATATCGTATTTAGTTGTATACGTTTATTACGTATTTCATCATTTAATAAAAAAATTATTTTGTCATTTTCCTATTTAATTTATTTTTTATATTTTTTGTTGTATTATTATGAAAAAGAATACCAACAAAAGAAGTACATTAAGATTATTGTAGAAAAATAATTACAGAGAATCATTATCTTACTCTCCGTTTGTTTCACTCGAGAATTTCTTTTTCATATTTTTTTAACATTTAGTATGATAGTAAATGAAAGTGAATGAAAATATTTTTCATTTCATTGAAAAACAAATTTATTTGAAGGAAAAAATTTTTATACTATTGACAAGTTAAAACATATTTTCCCAAAGCGATAGTTTATCAATGTAAGCTACTAGGTGCTACGTAGCTTCGAATAACACTATTGAATTTCAATCGGCTCGATCACCCGAAAATAGCGTTGTTTTGGTGTTCGAGTTTTTTTCCCTTTCTTCTTCCCTCGGTTTTTGTTACGGACAGAATCCAAGCAAAAAAAGAAAGAAAGAAGAAGAGAGAAGAAGATAAAGGGAAGAGGAGGAGGAGGAGGAGGAGGAGAGGGAGGGAGGGGCCATAAAAAACCTCAGTTGATGCTATTGGAGGAGGAGGGAGGCCTGGGCGGGACGACCCGGCCAAGTGCAGTGTAGAGCCGATCGGCAGCTCACTTGCCGAGGCTGGGCGAGCATTTTAATGCAGGGCAATGATGAATCTTCCTAATGAGGTGTCGTGAAAATTGGGCGAGATAATAGAAATTTGGCTGGCTGACGATTTCGTCATGGCGATCCAGCGGTGGCGGTGGCAGTGGTGAGAGTGAGCTCTAACCTCTTGCTTCTTCCCTTCCTCCTCTCTTCCCTCCTTCTTTTCTCCTTGTTTCCTCTCTTTTCTCCATCTTTCTCTCATTAGAGAGCAGTTCAAGCCTCTGAAAATTAGAGCTACGAGGCATTATTCTATTAATAAATAAATAAAAATTGAAAACATTTTAATAAATAAAATAATTATTTTCCTCTGAAATTCAATTTTCCTTTTTTTGTTTTTTTTAAAGAAAAACAAAAACAAAGCCTCATAACAAGTCCCTCAAACCACGTCACCTTTACGTCAGGTCAAATGAGAGATAAGTCAAATTAAGGTTTCATTTGTCAATTATATTTAGTCAAAAAGTTACTATAAATTATTACATCACTCTCTATCTTTTTACATATCTTTTTATACAAAAATTAAAAAATTACTAATATAATCAATTCTCCAAGAAGACCTAAACTTGAATCACCCAAAACAAAAGTTCCAAAGAAGCCTTTCAAATCACCAAAACCAACAACAATTGAAATCGAATCCGAAGAAAGTGAAACAAACCTCGAAGCCTTTGAAATCACCAAAACAACGACAACCTCACAAAGTCTGAGTCTCCAGTTCGTGAAATATCAGCCGCCAATCTAGAGAAAACTGTCAAAGGTATAATATGTGTCTGTCTGCTAAGTTATTGTTTTCATTATTGGATTTTCAATTACACCCTCGTCTCTGGCTTTGTGTAATTTTGTCCATAATAGTATGACGGAATGGAATTAAAAAAAAAAAATTATGTATGCAAAAGGAAATCTTTTTGTTAGCTTGGTGCCATGAAAATCTTGGTATCCTACCAAATCGAACCCAATTTTGCTGACTCATAAATGCAGTTAACAGCAAAAATAATAATGTTCCTAATGAGTCACATTTTATTTATTATTTTATGTGTCAATACTGAGAATATACCATGAGTATGGAGTTTTAGTTTCCACTTTGTACTTGTAGACTAGATTGCTTTGAGAGGGTTAAATTGGGCATGTCTTGCAGAGTCTCATTGATACATGTGTTGAGAGGTGCAGGCAAATTACTTGGATCAGAATTTTGGCTTTAGATATCATATATGAGGTAGTAGTCTCATCTATTACCAATAATTTCAATCTCAATTTTGGATTTTAATCATCTTCTATGAATTGTGTTTTTGTTTTAATAATTTTTGTTTTATATAGTAGTAATTCACCATGAAGCACAAAAGGGGATGCAACCAAGTATATAGGTAGTATGCAATGTTTTTCACCTTTGTATCATTTTTAATAAAGAAATGTCATTAGCAGTCGAAACTCCTAATGAATTAGAAAGAGTAGACTCAAGCTTCACCACTTTTATTTTTATTTTTTATGTATGTGTGCAAGATTTTTCCGAGATCCATTCCTAAATAGTGGACGCTGATCTTTCTCCGTTTCCAAAATAAGGTCTATTTTGATAGATAGAGATGAGGCATGAACTAAGCGATAAGAACAAAAACCAAAAGGTTTACTCTCATTTTCTTTATCTATGATGGCTGTGAAAAAGAATTGTTCATAATTAGGAGTCATGACCAGAAGTGTAACTAAAGCGCCACATTATTATGAATAAATGGCAATCTAATATTATGAAACTTGAATATATATTACAATTAAATGAAAAAGCTGATTCATACTTTTATCTGATGAGCTTAGACTTTAGAAATCCTAATTAGTGAAACAGTGTCTACGAACCAGGACGATTCTTGATTGCTGTAGATTATCTGGAGAGCAAGAATATTTGAAATTAATTGCACCCATTTTGTGATGCTGAAATCATAGATTGGGGACTCACACCTCCGTGGCTCATAATTCGGCGTTACATTTTCTGCCCACAAGTAGTTGAAAGAAATTTCTCAGGTTTCTTGTGAACTCCTGTCCCTCTGAGTGGTGAGAACAGCCTTGGAACAGGTAATCAGTTTGGATTGAAGACTGGGTGGATCTTCTTTTTCTTGATGGGTTGAAGATCTTGTGTTCTTTTGTTGATGGATTGAGGAGCTGGTAGTTCTCCTTTTGTTGACGTCCCGATAGCCCTCAAAGCGAAAATTCTCAATCACACTGGCCTCTTCTGAAAATCTCTGGCTCTGAGATGGTTTGTTATTCGTTTGCTTGATTCTTTGAGACCTCCCGAGTTCTGTATAGGAAATGATCGCCTTGATTTTTGCATCTCGAGTGGCAGGACTTCATTGCAGGTTGCATATCCTGTTCTGTTGCTGCACTCATTGCAGTTTGCTGTTCTGTCTCTCAAGTTAAACTCTGCTCTTCTTGCATTATCAGAAAGACATGCATATGCCTGCCATAAACAGTGTGTTTCTCCAAACACGAGGCCTATTTCCATATTGTTTTTGTTTTATTCATTTTTATGATTTTTGAAAAACTAAAAACAATGAAAAAGTTCAAATAAGATGGGTTATTTTTTTCAAGATGCAAAAAAAGTTTAAAAACAGTTTATTTTTGGAAATTTGTTTGAAATAATTTATTTGAAAAAAAACAGGCCTGGAGTCTTTATCTTTGACTGTTCCCCAACCACCCAAATCAAAAAATTTGGTGTGCATCAAATCATGTTACCCATCATATATCATTTCATGATTGCATACTAGCTTTCTTCTTTGCCATATTTATGGATTATGGATTGAATATAATGCATATGTTTTGTATATAGTGCATAAACCTACCTCTGAGACAAGCTTGAAGGGCCAATTTCGGCTTTAGGATGCTTGTTCTTATCAGGATGAAGTTATAAAGCTGACAACAAAACAGTCTTCTTCAGCATTGATGAACTAAAACAGTCTTCCCTTTTTTTTTTTAAAAAAGCCTTGGTCACTTACTGGATTCATTTTAATTACATGTATAAGTTAAGTCGAGATGCAAAACAACCAAACATTGCTCAAAACGTTCGAATTTATTACAATTGGGTAGTCAAGGGTACCTCCCAGGGCATCAGAAAAAAAAGATTGCTAAGAATGTCCTAGTTTATTGCTCATCCCAAGACTTTTGAAAATTGGATTATCCTAAAAAGACTTGGAAGCATACTTTACATTTCACTTCTAATAAGTGACATTCACTTGTAAGAGTGGAACCCCGTGATTACAGAAACTTATTTTATACTAGTGAGTGCCATAAATGTAATGCATTATGCAATTGGAGATAAGTAAGTGTTTAAAATAAATAATGAAGGAAATTAATATTATTATAATATGTATGTTGTCTATAGCGGTAAGAGTGTTAAATTTTACTTTTATGCCTTTGAATAATATTTTTTTATTTGAGGATAGGAAAATTTGACACGCATTAATGAAAGGAGGCCACCACAGGTTATTAGAGCGTTAAATCGTGTCTTTACATCCATTATATATAATATATAGAAACTATCACTGCAATCATAATGTTGACATATATAATATGTATAAATAATATAGATGAACAAAAACATACCCAAGTTTACAGTATTGCTTCCTGATCATCCAACCCTTCATTTTCTTCAACCTACCAAAACCCAAGAGTTTAGAAAACAAAATCAGTAACTCCAAATTTACAATTGGAAAGGAAGACATGTTTGAAGAACAAAACGTACTCGAAAGAACAAGGAACCAGTCGATGAAAGGTGATCGGTGGGGTTGTTGTTGCGACCACTGCCATGAGCACACGTGATGGCGCGTTTGGATGAGTTGCAAATCTCTGTCTTAACTGGGACTTGAGATCTGGTTCTTCTTCTCTGATTCTTCCCATTGACAAATAGATGAAAGAGAGAGATATTTATATTATGCACACAAACATACATACAATCCCATATATATGTCTTTTGTGTTTGTGTTTGTGTGGATGTTGACTTGAAAGACACGCATGTTTGTGCTTTTAAGAAGAGCTTAATGTGGTGGAGCGGTTAAGAAAACAGAGGGCACACTTTGCGGGAGAGAGAGTGTTTTTGAATGTGGATCAGTTGGTGACATCTTTGCCGGCTATTATGCCAAAAAATTATGGGAGATTTTCAAAATAGTGGATAGATCAAAAAAAAAAAAAAAATTACAAAAACATATGTGGGGTACAAGTAATTTTGTATGAAAGGTTGTGACGGTGAAAGTATGACTCGCACTCCTCTATATTTGTGTAAATTTTTTTTCTCCTACTAAGATGTAATATGAAATTGCAAGTAATCGTATGCCACTTAATACTAAATGGGAATATGAGCACATAATATTCTTAATATATCAAATAACTTCTCAACTTGATAACTATTAAAATCCTTCTTTTTAATGTACTAAATCCAAATAGATTTTTAAATTGGGAAATGTTAACCACCACCATAATGTTAATATATGAATAAAAAGTATATTGAAGAATCTCGTAGGATGTTAGCCCGATCCTAAGATGCCTCCAAATGGCTGCAATTAAAGGTTTAGCTCAACCTCTGTAATCTAGTTGGTGAAACCTATTATAGATAACAATGGTGATTGGCACCCTCAAATCACACCCACCACCATTTGACACGTGGTGGGTGGTGATTGAGGAAAAAAAAAAAAAAAGAGAAAGTGACCAATCAAATCAAGAGATGGTCCAAAATAGATAATATAAGATGGCATACTCTCAATTTTGCTAGTGAGAAAGACCCAGTTGGTGTGAATCAAACTCATTTATATTTTGTTGGGTTGGGTTGGGTTGGGTTGAATTGGGTAGGGTAGGTGACTTCCGTGATGTAATATGTGCATACAATTTTTATTACGATTTTTGATCCGATGAGATGTTGCACGTGAACACGCCCCACATATTACCCGTTTTATGTTACGTGGTTCATCAACTTGGGGTGCTATAATGTTGTATTTGGATGGGGAATTTGATAAGGAATTTGGAAAGAAAAATGAAAAAGATAGGTAAAATGTAAATAAAATATACTTAAATTTCACCTAATTTCACATACATTTTTCTTTCCATTTCTAAATCTCTTTCCAAATTTCTCAACCATACACAGCGTAAAGAGGGAGTTGTTGAGCAGGATTTTTGAAAAAAGAATGTCACCAAAAAAAATAAATAATAATGATAGTAGAGAAATTGACCTATTTTGAGAAGTAGGTTAAAATGTGTTTTGAACTTGTATGACAATTGTTAAAATGAATGAGCTCATTTTTGTAATAGAACTATCACATCAATTTTGGTATCTATTGAGACTATAAAATAAAATAATTATTAGAACTCAACAAATGCTGGACTTTTGAAAAATTCTTTTGAAATTAATTAGGCAAGTAAGTCAAATTTAAACACATTTTTCAATTTTCTTTTTTTTTTCAAGATACTTATCCCAGGAGAAGAGGCTAATATCAAAACAAACAATGCATTGTTGAGTTCTAAAGTGAAAAACCAAAAAACAAAAAACAAGTCATTACCTTTTCCTGATCTAGTTCAAATTTCATTATCATGGTAACTATTAAAACCTCTCAGATTTCAACTTGGACCTCAACCAATAAAATTGCTTCGGTCAGCCTTTCAAGTCTCGCTTCTTGTAACCAAATTATGTATAACTATAACCACTAGGTTAATTGGAGTAGTTCAAAATTTTAACATCCATTGAGACATTTTAGGAAGTGGGTGGTGGGCTGAATTAGCCAAGCAAATGGTAAGCCATATATTATCATTATACCCTCCTTCAGTTTTTGTTGACTTGTTACCATTGAATTCACATGACAACCTAATTTATTACATTGGAAGCTTGAGTGAGGCTAAAGGAATGAAACATTGGAGGCTGAGTGCATATGGTGAGTTTGGATTTGAGTGTATATTTTGTTTGTCTAATGACTTTTGTTAAGAAATATTTTGAATTTATTAAAATGATTTGAATCATTTATTTTATAAAACATGTTGAACAAATCATTAATATAAAATTTTTGAGTGGTTGAATATTGACAATCACATAATTAAATAAATTTTGTTTTTACAATAAATTTTTTCTTCAAAATAGATTTCCTTCAAAGAATTTTTTTTAAGAACTACAATTAGACATCCACATGGTCATTTACAATCAAAATTTTTAGAAGAAGAAAAAAAAAAAAAAAAAAAAAACCTACGACTGCTTACCTATTAGGCTATTACCTCTTTTAGACTCCACTATAAAATTTTAAAAAAGCAAAAAAGAAAAAAAAAAAAAAACACCTTTGAAAAGTTGGCCTAATTTTTATTGTTGGGTTAGAGAAATTGACCTAAGGGAACACACATAAAGCGACTGGTGAACTAATGAACTGAACCAATTCACAGTTTGAACCAAAAAGCAACCCATTCAACACAGTTTTTGAGCTTTGTTGGTTGTGAGATGTGTGGACCCATCAGTTAAAAAGCCCAAACTACTGCAGTAGGCCCGTTTAGCAAAAAGTCCAAAACTCACCCGGCCCCACCAGCCTCAATTACTCATGCCAGTCCATATATATATAATATATCCTCCACCGTATCCACATTTTCTTAAAAATATAATAATAAGCCTCTCTGTCTCTCACACACGTCAATGTGCTTAAATGACTTGTACGCATTAATGTTTCCTTTACCCAACAACACAATGCGTATACGTCCCCTGAAATGACCGCTCTACCCCCTCACTTTCAAATCCACTTCCACTTCATCAATTGTTGCAATCAAAGGACATTATCGTAAATTCATCCCTCCCTTCCTCCGTTCCCGGCTCCGTTATCCCACCGTCTTCTCAGACCTCGATACATTCTCTCTCCTCTCTCTTGATATGCATCCGCATATATACGAACATATACATACATACATGCATGCATATATATGTACCATAAAGAACACCAAATAATAATCTTCTTCGTTTTCGATTCAACAATGCCCTAAATTGTGTAACATTCATGATTTTTTTTGCCAATTTATTGATTTCAAGCTCGATTACTTCGATCCGGAACTGTACAAAATTGAACTTTTTATCACTGATTTTTGAGTGATTTGATGGCGGCGACGACAATGGCGACGGCGGCGGGAGCGGTGGTGCTGCTGTACTACGTGCTGAGCCGTAGGCCGTCGGCGGCGAAGGGGGAAGAGGAAGGAGAGTACTCGAAATCGGGTAGATCTGTGGGGGTGAGGAGGAGGATTGCTTGGAGGCCAGCTCAGGCGCCTGCGACGTGGTTCGAAGCGATCGCGACGCTGTCTGATACTCTTAGGTTTACGTATTCCGAGACTTTAGGTAAATGGCCTATTGGAGACTTGGCTTTTGGCATCAACTATCTCATCCGAAGACAGGTATGCCATTTTTAGGGTTTCTACATAGTTAATTGTGTCATTTTGCTTTTCTTTTCTTATTTAATGTTTATTTTTTGTATTTCTGCTAGATTATGTTTTACTTACTGGCTCAAATATGTTAAAATATGTATTTTTTTTTATTTTTTTTTTTTCTGTATCTCAGTTTTGTAGCCATAATCTGCTGTTCGATGATCACTGTGTTTCGTGACATTGAGAATGTTGAAATTAGAAGTTGTGACAATAGTCTTTAGATTGTTGAGCTTATCGAGCATCTGTATAAAAGTGACTTGTCGATATAAATTCACTGATCTGGTTTGTGTAAATTTGAATTCTACATGAATTACTCATCTCTGATACTATCAGTTATTGAATGGAATTCTACAACTTGTATGAATTAAAAAAATATACAATATTGGTGATTGAGTAGAATGTACACAAACATTAATAGATATGCATGCTTTTAATTTCTGTTTCCATTTGGCCTTATTAATATGGTCTCAAGGCTTTGTAAATGTGTGACTGGGATGATACTAATTATGTTGTTCTTGTAGGGTAACGTACAAGTTGCAAGTTTGTATGCTGGAGATAATTGTGTACAACTCCGAGGCATGGAAATTATTGCTGAGTTGAACCAATATTTGAGGTTGTTAACCCTGTGCATGCTTTTCTCAAAGAAGCCATTTCCTATTTTTTTGGAGACTGCTGGCTACTCTGAGGCAGATGTCCTTCTCCAGAAGCCCAAAGCAGGGGTAAGTCAATTGCTTACAACGGACTGCAGCATTAAATTTGAAAACATTCACTGCGTGTAGCAAACTGCACAGGAGGGAAGGAGGTTCTAACATTCTGTTTGCTTTTCTATGTAAAACTGAAAACGTTGCTTTAATTTATGCAGCTTCTGAAGCCTGCTTTTACAATTATATGTGATAAAAATTCAAAAAGTATTTTTCTACTGATTCGGGGTACTCATAGCATCAAAGATACACTCACTGCGGCAATGGGTCCCTTTTCACCATTCCGTTTTACATGATGGTGGGATAAGCAACCTGGTTTTAGGATATGCACACTGTGGGATGGTTGCTGCTGCTCGTTGGATTGCAAAGCTTAGCACTCCTTGCCTTCTGAAGGCTCTTGATGAATATCCAGACTACAAAGTTAAGGTAGATATTACTTCTCAAACATGTAATAAATTCTTCTTGTTTTTGTTCTTGTTTTCCTTCTGCTACTCTATATGCATCTGGCTGGATCTACTAGCCACAAAAAACAAAAAAGGCTTTTTAGCCCAATAAGACAAAACATCACATCCAACCCATAATCATTACATTTTTTTTCTCACAAAAAAGCAAAAAAGGCCAAAAGCCCTTCCCAAACCAAGCTTTTTAGCCTCAGGCTAAATTAGCCAGAAAAGCCAAAAAGCCAACCCACTTCCCAAACCATACCTATATAGTAAATATTGCTTTCATGTAATAGGGAGAAATTATCTAGAATCTCAATGTCACTGCTAAAAGAAAGAGACACATGTCAGTAGTTGTATACCCCTTGTTGAATAGTGCAAAATGGCCTTGTTTGGCTAACTGACAAAATCAATCAACTGTGAGGAACAAATACAGATGTTTTTTGTGGCAACTGATGGATGTTTTGATTCAACCAATTACTTCTGCGAAATTGTAATCGTTCGGTGGCTGGGAATGTCTTCTTCAATTTTATTGGGAAAATATCTTTCTATTCGTCAGATTTGTAGGTTTTGTATTTATTCTATTCTTCCCATAAGTCCTATCGAAACTATAAATTTTTTAATTCAGTTGCACTATATGCCTTACTGGTCTATTGCCCTCCTAACACATTATAAGTTTCAGGTCTTTAATTTGTAGGAGTTCATAGTACAATATCTCTTCACCTCCATATACACGAAACTAACATTTACTTATTCAATACAGATTGTTGGCCATTCACTGGGTGGTGGTACTGCTGCACTGTTGACATATATTCTTCGAGAACAGAAACAGCTCTCCTCATGCACCTGTGTCTCATTTGCCCCAGGCATGTAATGATAAAAGTGGTGCTTAACTTCTTTTATTATTAGGATGGCAATTAACTGGTCACTTGCTCATGTATTATTTTTTAAACTTAGGACAAAAATATATGGCATGTTTATTGCAAGATAAGAAGCAAATGCATCTGAACTTTTATGTAGTGTATGCATATGGAATATGAGGTCATGCTTGATGATAAATTCCACTTCCCTGTTGGTTGTTTTCCAAAACCACAGCATAAATAGCCTCACAAGACCTACTTTAAGGTTTCCAATAGGGAGGGTTGCTAGAATGAAAATCCACCTCGAGATCTTAAAAGAAAGTTGTAATTGGCAGTGTTAATGAGAGGTCATCTCCTTGCCTTGCATAGAAAGCTAGGATGAGGGAATACAAAGAGGAGTCTATCAGCTTGTGTCAAGTTTTTTGTCAGAGTGGATTCTATGGCTTGTGCTCTTCCCTGATTCTTTACTACAATTGCCACTTTGCAGCTGCCAGTATGACATGGGATTTAGCAGAATCAGGTGAGCACTTCATAACTACAATTATCAATGGTTCTGACCTAGTGCCGACATTCTCAGCTGCTTCTGTTGATGATCTTCGTTCTGAGGTACAGCATCCCTTTCTCCTGATCAAAGATTTTTTATTGGGGGTATCGAAACTTTGTTCTTGATGATTATAATGTAATAAGAGAAATTATTGCTTGAAATCTTAAAAGTCCTTTTTTATCATCAGGTCACAGCATCCTCTTGGTTAAATGATCTGCGGGATCAAGTTGAGCGCACGAGAGTCCTAAATGTTGTTTACCGCTCTGCAACTGCTTTAGGGTCTCGTCTACCATCGATTGCCACTGCAAAAGCAAGTGTTGCTGGTGCCGGTGCTCTACTGCGGCCTGTCTCCAGCAGTACTCAGGTAACATCTTCCTAACTTTGTCAGGTGGCGATCCTTTGAATGACAGTGATCATTAAATTAAGGAGTCAATGTAGAACACAATTTTTGCTCAATTTCTAGGTGTCCATATTTGAAGAGGTGGTACATTGTAGCGCTGTCTGTGCATAACACAAAAAGGGTACTATTCATTACATCAGACTGCTTAAGCACTTTTTGAGTCCCTATCATCAATGAAGGAAAATCCGTTAAAATGTTGTTTTCAATCTTAGCATGTGCTTAATTTTCCAATGTCAAAAATGGATTCTACCTTAGTATATGCCATGTGCTGTT